>JAHTLZ010003542.1:61547734-61619089 GCA_023846285.1 Phrynocephalus versicolor | reverse complement strand
CTTAGAATAGTCAACTCATTCTATATGCATTTTTTCTTATATTGTTTTTGATTGTTAACCGCCCGGAGTTCCTCTGGAAGACAGGCGGTATAGAAATATATAAATACGTAAGTATATTGGTGTAAAATCCATTACCCTGTTTCAAGAAGGATAAGGGGCATCCATCAAAAACTTTGAAGTATCTCCTGAGACTTGCAAGACAGTAAATCCCATTATAGTACAAGTTTTCACCAATGGAGGCTTCTCTTGTGAAGCAAACTTACACATTCTTACAGAACAAGGAGATGATTTTTGTCAGAACATGGATGGTTTTATTTTTCAATAGTAAGGAAATGTAATGGTGGGGAGGTGATGTCGAAGCAAGAGTTAACTTTCCTTCCCCTTTCTTGGCTTTCTTAGTTGTAAAGGTCCCTTCCCTTCTCTTTCCAACAACTGTTTTAAAAGAAAACACACACGTGTACCCTCAATTGCAAACTATAACATGTGTAACTTGGCCATTACAATCTTCTTCTATTTATGTGGCTGTGGATGCAAGTTCCACTTTACTTGTTTCCCAATTAAGGGCTGTGCCAGATGGGAGAAATGTTCCACTCATTTTTCCCCTGCTTGGTCATAAAGAACTCAGGGTTTTGCAAGATTTGCATCCACACCTCCATTTTAAACGCTACATCTCTTACAATAGCTTCAGCTCAAGAAATCTTAAAATTCAAAGAAACCATCTTCTCTGCTAGAGCTTCTGTTCTAGGATTATGTTGGGTTAATAAAAAACTTAACTGAAAGCTTCTAAACAGCAGGCTGTGACTAAAAGAGCCTCATGGCACAGTGGTTCAACAGCCATACTGCAGCTATCACTGTGCTCACAACCTGGGGTTCAATCCCTGGTAGCCGGCTCATGGTTGACTCAGCCTTTTATACTTCTGAGTTTGGTAAAATGAGTACCCAGCTTGCTGGGGGGAGGGGGCAATGTGTAGCCTGCATAAATAAATTGCAAACCTCCCAGAGAGTGCTTTAAGTGCTACGGGGCGGTATATAAGTAGAACACATTGCTTTGCTTTAAAGAATGAGCTACTACTGGGAAGTGCCATGATGCTAACTTCCAAATTGGCTTCCCTGAACAAACCAAAATAAACTATGCCTCCGGAAGAGAAAATAATCATGGAAGGGAAAAAAAAGTTTACAATTTTTGTGAGACAAACCTTACATCAAGTGGATGGCAGAAAAATATTGATAAGGTCAGTGGAGAATCGGGTACATTATTTATTTATTTATTTATTTATTTATTTATTTATTTATTTATACAATTTATATGCTGCCACTACCCAAAGGTCTCTGGGCGGATTACAATTAAAATGAACAGTTAAAACAGTTAAAACATTAAAAAGGCAATGGACAAATGGACTATCGAGAAGAATCCTGCTCATAAGGCTATAGTTCTAGATTTTCCCCCAAGTTCTTTTTATTTCACCCTCCCTTTTAATAAAGGGACTTTGGCTCACAAAAGAACCTCCTGTCTTTACTCCTCTTCTTCTAAATTCTGCTTCCGTTGGCAATTTTATAGTGAGAGTAAAATGGAGATTGTCATTTGAAGACAATGGGTTTGCTCAGATGACCTTGAAATTAGATTTCAGCTTCCAATTCTGTAGATTACACTGAGGTGAAAAAAGGAACCTGGTGTAAAGAACTCCCAGACAAAACCTGAGAGTGATGTTATTTCTGAGAGACATGAAGTAACAGTGGTAAATTAGGTAATAAACTAGTTATCCCCACACCGTTAAGAAGCCTGCCATTTCACAGAACAAGAAGGTGAAAAGAGATATCTATTTGTGGCTGGCTTTAAAATAAAATAAAATGGGACATGACTGGGCAGTGCGCCACAGCAGGCTATTTATTGTCCTTACTTGGCCGATAATTTATACATTAAATGTATAATTTTTCAACTGTTCGTGATTGGGAATATGGTAAGGATGAAAAGAAGTACCCTCAGTAGGAAATAGCCATCAATGGTCCAATTATTTGGTACATTTTAATGACAATCACCTCAGGGTAAAAAAAAAGTTGTTATTCTGTATTAGTTAATGAACTGCAATATATGGCATCCTGGTATAATGTGATAAATTTGAGAAAACCTTTCTTCAAATGGGGCCTTCAGATATTTAGCAACCTTGGCAGGATGGAAGGCTGAATGAACTTTGAGCCTGCTGCCTGGAATTGAACCCCATGTTGTGAACCCAGTTACAGCTGCACTACAGCAGTTTAACCACTGTGCCGTGAGGTGTAGTCCAAAACAAATGAGAGCTACCAGTTGGGACTAACTGAAATATGGAGAAGGGAGGGAGATTGCATGATCCCAAATTTAGTGGGTTCATTATTACTGGTTGCCTACAGGCTTGAGCAGAATATCACTTATCCCTTTACACATGTGTGCAGGAACTGTTCCAAAAATCATAATGAATCATCAGAACAGCAAAGAGAGCATATCACCTTTTCCATTTCCAACTGTATGTGGCAAATGTGGAAGTGCACGGTGGTCATGGGAACAGTCCTCAATAGTTACCCCCCACCCCCTATCTCATAAGGAGAGTCACGTCCCTCAAGGAGGTGAAAGGGATGGCTTGCAGGTATAGGGTCTTTTCAGCAACTGCCCCCAGACTATGGAATGCCCTCCCAAGTGAGACCCACTTGGCGCCAACGTTGATAACATTTCGGCGCCAGGTAAAAACCTTCCTATTCCAGAATTTTTAAACTGATGATTGTGGGTCCTGATGGCAATTTTAGTGTTGTGTTTTATTGTATCGTATTGCATTTATTGTATTTATATGTTTTATTGTTCTAATTTTATTGTAATTTTGATATTTTAATTGTTTATTTTGACTGTGAGCCGCCCAGAGACCTTTGGGTAGTGGGCAGCATACAAGCTATATAAATAAATAAAATAAATAAAATGGGCAAGCATCTGGATGGTGTATATAAAAATTGAGGAGCCATTCTTTTTCTAAAGTGAATGCTTCTGAGTTGCCTGTTAAAGACCACATCACCTTCAAATAATTGACATTAAAGCAAGGATAGCTTGCAACAATTTTCTTCTCCTAAGAATGGAAGGACTGGGTAAAGAGAACCCCAAGGAGGGTGGCAGATGATGCCACAGTCTTTGCCATGCCAAAACCATAGCGGAAAGACCTAAGCAAGGCTGTGTGGTTTATAGCTACCCAGTGAAAATAACAGTTCTGTAGATATATTCAAGAAAAGGGACAGTGACACAATGCCACAAGGAATCCAGTGGAAATGATCACCATGGGGTTAAAAATATGGTATATAAAGTGCTGCTGATTGGCTAGTGTAACCTCCAAATCCCATCTCTTTTGTATGCACTAGAAGTGAGTGTAGACTGAAAGGTTTTTATGCCTATTTCTTTCCCCCAAAAAACAAACACCCCCACAAACAATACTGTATATCAACAGGCACAGAGATATTTTTATACGCTCTCATGCATTACTGTAATGGTATGGGCGCCAATTCTCCATGGCTGTGGGTTGGGAAAGGAATCACAGGGCATTTTCTCATGGCATTGTCACACTTGATTATGTCATTCTGCCCACACAGTTGGTTCTTCTGCCTAGACAATACTGAAGTGCTCTAACAGGACTGGACTTTAGGAAGACAGATATTGTGTCTCATATGATCTGATTCTGGTCTGATATCCCAATTTAAATAATTGTACTTAAGTGTCACACGTCAAGAAACGGGCTGTCCTCTGGATGCCTGAAGGCTGTGGCCCCAAGGCAAGATGTGCAGATAAATGAGTTGCGCTTTGCACGTTTGAATTTTTGTTACCCTGGGACTTAACATCTGAAATGACACTCAAGAGGTCTGAGTTGTCTTGCACACTTGGAGGAAATAATTGCATAGGCTCACATGACCGTATGTGAACATGGAGTTCCTTTCTGTTACTGCCCCATACCTCCACATTATGGTTCTTAGGGCAACACATCTTCCTCCTGTCCACCTTTAGGCATCAGGGCCTTTCTAAGGTGTGCATGTGTGTGTGATGGAGGACATTGCCCCAAACTTTTAACAGTTTCAAAAAGGCCTTACCGGGCTTGATGGACAAATCAAGTATCCTGGGGTACAGCAAGTTCCAACTTTTAAAATTTTATCACTGTCAATCTTTAGTCTAAGTGGAGAAACCATAAAACTCTAATGCCACACTATTTTAGTGCCATACTGTATATTAGTCAAATACAAAACAATGAATCAATATTAAAAGTGGTAAGAAGGGCATGAGTGCTAGTTGTTTATCATCCAAGGTGGTAGATGTGACACTTGAGGGATAGGTGTCATTTGGCCAGAAACAGATATTATAGATACCCTGTAATTACAGGTGAAACCATGATAATATCATAGAAAAATGCTTAAGGAAGTCGCTCCATGCTTGTAAAATCAAACTGCAAAGGAATCCTACGTTTAGATCCTGAGGACCAATCATCAAACAAAACAAACTAATCTGCATAAGCTTGGAATTGATTGTGCTGTGACACCACACCCAGATGCTCACATTAGAGCCCTGTTGCACAGAGGTTAACCTGGTGTACTGCAGTTAGAACTGTGCTCACGACTTGGGGTTCAAGCCGGCTTGTGGTTGATTCAGCCTTTTATCCTTCCGAGGTCAGTAAAATGAGTATGCAGCTCGCTTTTGGGGGCAATGTATAGCCTGCATAAATAAACTGTAAACACCCAGATATGCGGCATATATAAGCAAAAGCAGAACATTAGTTAAGAATTTCCCTCTTTCACTCATGGGTTATCTCTAATATTTGTGTCTGGCCTTTAGCAATGCAGAAGGGGGAACTCCATGTCTAGTATTTTCATTTTATGTGGATATTGCACCTATGCACTGATGACTGTTTCTAAAACCTGACACTTCTATACAAATATTTGTCCCATTAACTCCACCAGTTCCTCTAATTCAATTTATTTCTCTCTGTGTCTCTCCACTGAGCCACTTCCATTTTTTTTTGGCCTCATCTTACTTGCATCAGCATCAGCTATGAATTGACAGTATCTGAACAGAAAGCAGGGAAATACAAACATATCTTCAGCCTTACAAGGATACTCTGCTGGAACCAGTACTATAATAATGGGAAATGCAAAGGAAAGGATTTTTCCATTTTCCCTAATTCATTTTTATTACCTCATGTTTAAACTGTCCACTTACTTTCATATGGCAATTTTAGTCACTTCATCTCTAACTGCCCTGCCCTGCCCTCTTTACAAGATTGCCTTTTTCCTCACAAAGCACTGCCAGTCATACAAGTGACAATGACCTCATCTCACAATTTCCTCAGGTAAAAGTACTCCATCTGGTAATGACTTAAGAAACTTTCACTGAGATGGGTATCCAGCATATGTATATATTTAGTCTCAGGTGGCTCTCTCCAGAGCCTTGTCCTGTAATTTTTCTTCTCTTCTGCAGAATGACAACTTTCAAATCCCATGAAAAATTCTGGGTGTATAGATATTATTTGAAACAGGTGTCCATGTATGTCTATTCTCGATGTCTGATTTATGTCCATTAATTATTTTGTGCACATATATTATCATTTGTTCTATGTAGAGCGAAGAAGGGCATTGTTGACAACGAATGTCATAAACAGATATATAAATGTATAAATATTTGCCGTGTATCCTCACTCTTGTGTCTAAGTGGAGGTAATGCACGAAAGCTCACAGCAAGATATAGTTGTTAGTCTGTAAGGTGCCACACTATTTTTATCCTCTGCAATTTTTTTACTGAGGAAATGGTTAGAGGGGCTCATTGTTACTGCTATGACTGAAAGTGCTTTGTGAGGAAGAAGACAATCTCATAGAGAAGCCAGGACAGTGGGAGATGAAGTGACTCCTATTGTGCCACAGTCTTCCTACAACAGGAAACCTGGCAGGGGGCACATGGCTGCATTATTTTCCAGCAGAAAAGGTGGTGTTTGAGAAGAAAATGCCATTATATTTTTTTTCAAATGAGAACTAGCAGCCTCTCTTTCAGCACTTCAAATCATCTTTATCACCTGTGGAGCACATCAAGGCGGCAAGGACTGACAAATACATGTGCAAAGCATTTCTTTTCAATGGAATGACAGGGAATTATATAAACTACCCCGGGGCAGTGATTGTATTTGACTTGCTTGCCCTTTACACTGTATCATCAGGTAGGCTATACAATAACACAGTGCATGTTGATAATGCAGTGGCTTCCCTTTCTTCTGGACAATTGTATGCATCTGCTGGCAGATAAGAATACCACTGGGAATACAGGGGTAACCATGCACATTAGCGATGCTCCCAAATCTATCTGGAAGTACATAAGACTTTGGTGCATTAAGCTAGGAGGTTTGAAGAGAGCAATCAAGATTATTTGAATGATTTTAGAGAACGTCTGTGATTGGAAACTCTGATGTAGCTTTTGACTTCTGACCCTACCACTACAACCACCGCAGACTAATGCCAAGGAGCAGGAGTTTCACTTAACTCTCCTGCCTCATTTTCCTAATACAGTACAGGGATTTGCTTCTGTTTTGGGTGAGGGGAACACTCAAATATATGGGAGAATAATGAAGTCTTCAGTGGCACATTCATTACATAATATACTGATTATTTATGGCTGCAGGGAATGTTCACTCACAATATGTCTCAGTGGTCAAGATCCCCTTGCATCCCCTTGCCTCGTGGCACAGAGGTTAAATGCCTGTACTGCAGGTCAAACTGTGCTCACGACCTGGGTTCAATCCCTGGTAGCAGGCTCAAGGTTCACTCAGCCTTCCATCCTTCCGAGGTCAGTCAAATGAGTACCCAGCTTGCAGGGAGGGGGGCAATGTGTAGCCTGCATACTGTAATTAAATACTGAGACTATTTGAAGTGGTATGGGGTGGTATATAAGCAGACCCGTTTGCTTTATACCAGTATAACAGTAATGGTATAAGTTTTTGAGGATAATTGCCTGAATTTAAGAAATTCCTGTAGATATTACCTGTTGTATGCTGAGCCGTGTGACTCAGTGAGCAACAGGTAATGCCTACTACAATTTCTTAAATGAAGGCAATTCAGTTCTAAAGATTATGAGTTAGCATTAATTTTGGTGTAACTACACAAGAGGATTTGGGTCAGTGGTGTCAGTGGGATTCACTCCAAAGCAAGTCAAAGATTTTTCTTTGTTTATATTTTGGTAGCCTAACAATAGCATTGTAGATATTGTAATTAGAGATGGTTTTTCTAAAAACAACCCACAAATCAATTAAGCTATTGCCAAACTGACTTACTCCCATTGATCTGAGTGGCACTAATCCATTAGCTAAAGTCAGCTGTGTTTCCTGTTAAAGGAATCCTCTGCCAAACAAAATCTACTAATAAATACGTAACAAGAAATCAGAATCAATAATAAGAAATCAGACCCATACCTGGTAATGCATTAATATATGCATGATGTAATCATACACTTCACCAGCAAGTTTGTTTTCTGGTCTCCAGGGAATAATGACAAACTGGATCCCTAATAGGGGCACAAGGATTAAAGTGGCTCTGACAGCTTTCATGTACATGTTGGACTCAGCCCGATGCGTGTCTCTCAGTTTTGTTACGAGCACTCGTACAATATTAAGCAAAAAGAAAAAATTGACCTGGGAAAACATACACAAATCCTTCGTTATTATCATCATTGTTGCTTCATTTCTTAATGTTCACAGTCGGATTCATCTTATAAAACCTTCAAAACTCCCCCATCAATATACTGCATATGTTTTTTGTATGAATCTTAAAACTGTATCAACTCAAATCACGACACAAGACAATGATGCATGGATAATAAGATGTAGGATATATTACAGTGGTCACATTCAAACATGGAGCTGATTCAATGACAAGGTGCTTGTGAAGAAGACTGGAGTAGCGGGCAGGTCTATAGATCTGTTGTTACTCTTATGTTTTGTCCTTGCATCAACCTTGGCAGTGTAATAGAGGAGAGCTCATTTGTTGTATGTAAAATTTGTTGTACTTTCCTGACAGCCTGAGACAGCCTCTTCTCTTTAATGGTAGGATGTCGATACCACAGTTTGATGGGGAACATGAGACACAGAGAGTGTTGTTGTGTTTCCCATACACATCTGGATGCCATGGTGGAGATAGTATGTTGAACAAGACAGAGCTTTTATCCGATCTAGTAAGAAAATATATTTTCACCCAGCGTGTTGTTAGTCTGTGGAACTCCGTGCCACAGGATGTGTTGATGGCATCTGGCTTGGATGCCTTCAAAAGAGATTGGACAGATTCCTGGAGGAAAAGTCCATCACAGGTTATGTACCATCTTCAGGCTTAAAACCGGGGTACTTCAAGGACCAGATGTAGGGGAGTGGTATCAGGAGACAGATGTCTAGTCTCGTGTGTTTCCAGACACATCTGGTGGGGCCACTGTGAGATACAGGAAGCTGGACTAGATGGGCCTTTGGCCTGATCCAGCATGGCTCTTCTTATGTTATGTTCTTATGTTATCTTATATCTCTTGTTATGCTGTAATGAATAAAACCGGAGAAGGAAAGACAGGAGGAAACTAGGATCAAAAGCTTGCAAGGCAATGGGAACATGGAAGACGAAAGGTATTTTAGTGGCTCACTATGCCCCATTCATATTTTTGTCCATGTTGTGTTGTAGTTCTTAACAATTGCACAGTTGTAAAGTATAGTATATCTCTGGTTGGTGCTCTTCTCGGTTTTAAACAATATGAGGAGCCTTTCACACACACTCACACACACATACACACACACACACACACACCAGCCTCTATGACTCAGATATTCAGCCCCAACAGATGTATTGTTCCTGCTCAGTATCCTTATGATATAGAGAATGCATCAGGAATTGTGTCTGAACAATATGAATAACATATTTATTTATTTATTTATTTATTTATTTATTTATTTATTTATTTATTTATTTCTATACCGCCCATCTTCCCAAAAGAACTCTGGGCAGTTAACAATGAGGGTGAAACAGTCTAGGGAGAAACAGACCCAGTGAAAACAATGCATGAAACAACACAAGAAGGAAATAAAAATAAAACTAGAAATAAAAATAGAAAAAAAGGGAATATAAAATATGACAGCCAATAGACATATGGTCAAGGATCATCAGCAAGACGGTGAAAAAAAAAGGAAAGTAAAGAAGATGTTGTGAAGCCAGAAATCATCATACATCTTTCCATTCAGTGAGCTACTTTTAAAAATATGGTTTTATTTTGCAGGTAGACTATAGACTTATGGAACTATTTCAAAATAGGAAAATATTTGCATGTTGTCAGACAGCTCTGGCCTTCATGATCAAAGAGGGAGAAATCAGGAGACTACTGGAATAAATCTTAAACTGGTTACTGTTCTGGAGGGGCCATGCAAGGTAGTCCCATCCAGAAGAATAAATTTGCTATGACATTAAGCTCAGCTGTTTACTTTCACAAACCGTTACATTGAAAATGATAAAGTTTCATATCCATTTTGGGCAAATGGGATTGACCCCCTTGGAGCCCAAATGTAACAAGCAACTTATTTTTCCAAACAAATTATTGTTTCAAAGGCATTATCCTCTGTTAGGCAACTGAAAACTAAATGTAAGTTCTCGGAGACAGAGCGAGGCTGCTTCTTTGTCACTTCCATTTTATTCATCACCAGAGCAGTTTCTCTTATAAACAGATGATGCAGCTGACTAGAGGCAAAAGTCATATATCAGGTCACTCCATCTCAAATCTCTCTGAGATGTTGACTCATACAGCCCTGGTTTCCTACACAAAGCTCCAACAAGGACACAGATGGCTTGTGCAGATGCACCTAGAATCCTGAGCTTGGCAAGTAATCATCCCATTTTGAGTAAATCTAGCCCTGTTGTTTGTGTTTTTGTGTGTGTGTGTGTGTGTGTGTGTAGTGTCGTTACAGTCGTGACCGACTCTTTGTGACTCCATGTCCATGGAGTTTTCTTGGCAGGAATACTGGAGTGGTTTGCCAGTTCCTACTCTATGCACTTACAGCATCTGGTATTCCCTGGTGGTCTCCCATCCAAGTACTAACCAGAGCTGACCCTGCTTAGCTTCCAAAATCAGGTGAGATCGGATGTGCTTAGGGCATCTAGGCAGCTGTATTAATTAAGTTTCTATGTGTGTCTGTCCAGAAGAAGAAACCAGTAGGACTAAGCAGAGAAGGAAAATAATTTGTTGCATATGATAATCTTACTGAAAGTTGCAGTATTGTACAAGAAGAAAAACACATTGCCACCAAAATTTGTTTTGGAGAAATCAAATAATCTGCACAAAATTATGCACTGCTTTTGCAGTGCATGCATCTAAAATATGGGCACACTGGAAATATATACATAAGGATGTTTTAATCAAGAAAATACATTCGCAAATTGGAGGTAAAAGGAGAACAAAGAAGCACATCGCCAGAAAAATTGCTCTGGAAGGTGAGGGAGGTAAAGGGGGACTTGACAATTGCAGAGAAATTAGATGACTTCCTTGCATCTGTCTTTATAACAGAAGAACTCAGGCAGATTCCGCTGCCTGAACAGCTCCTCTTGGCTAAATAATTAAATCAAATACAGGTTAAAAGAGAGAATGTTTTAGGTTTAATTGATAAATTGAAGATCAACAAGTCACCGGGCCCAGATGGCATCCACTCAAGGGATATTAAGGAACTAAGAAATGAAATTGTGGATCTCTTAATGGAAATATGCAACTTGTCTCAAACGGCCACAGTGTCAGGGCTGGAGGATAGTAGATATCACACCAATTTTTTTAAAAAGGAATAAGGGGGGACCTGGGAAATTACAGGCCAGTTAGCCTTACATCTATCCCAGGGAAAATGGTGGAAAGCCTCACCCAAGAGAAAATTTTAGAACATAGAAGAACAAGCCTTGCAGAGGGGAAATCAGCATGGATTCTGTAAGGGTAAGACTTGCCTGACAAACCTTTTAGAATTCTTTGAAAAGGCAAACAGGCATGTGGATTTGGGTGTACTGGTGGATATTGTCTATCTTGATTTTCAGAAGGCTTTTGGCACAGTCCCTCAACAAAGGCTGCTGAGAAAATTGCACAGTCAGGGGATAAAATTGCAGGTCCTCTTATGTATTAAGAATTGGTTGAGATCCAGGAAACAGAGAGTAAGTGTCAATGGGCAATTTTCACAATGGAAAGAGGTGAAAAGTGTGCCCCAGAGATCTGTCCTGGGACCAGTGCTTTTCATTCTGTTCATAAATTACCTGGAGACAGGGATAAGCAGTGAGGTGGCCAAGTTTGCAGACAACATGAAACATTTCCGGGTGAAGACCAGAGAATATTGTGAAGAGCTCCAGAATAATCTCCAAATTGGGAGTTCTGAGCTATCTGTGATGGATGAGGTAAAAGATCTTGGTATGCTGGGGGATAGCTCATGAAGGCATCTACCCAGTGTGTGGCAGTGGTGAAGAAGGCCGATTCTATGCTAGGGATCATCAAAAAGGAGATTGAAAATAAAACAGACAACATTATAATGCCATTGTACAAAACGGTAGTAAGGCTGCACTTGGAGTGTTGTGTACAGTTCTGGTCACCGCATCTCAAAAAAGACATAGTTGAACTGGAAAAGGTGCAGAAGAGAGCGACTAAAATGCTTACTAGGCTGGGGCACCTCCTTTATGAGGAAAGGCTACAGCATTTGGGGCTCTTTAGTCTGGGAAAAAAGCACCTGAGGGGGGATATGATTGAGACGTACAAAATAATGCAGGATATGAGTAAAGTGGATAGAGTGATGCTCTTCTTCCTCTCACAAAAACATCAGAACTAGGGGAGATTCACTCAAACAGAGGGTTGGGAGAGTGAGAATAGACAAAAGAAAATACTTCTTTATCAGTGTGTTGTTAGTCTGTGGAACACCCTGCCACAGGATGTGGTGATGGCATCTGGCCTGGATGCCTTCAAAAGGGGACTGGATAGATTCCTGGAGGAAAAGTCCATCACAGGTTACATGCCATCATGGGGATGTGTAATCTTCAGGCTTAAAACCAGGGTACTTCAAAGGGCCAGATGCAGGGGAGTGGTATCAGGAGACAGGTATCTAGTCTCGTGCGCTCCCAGAGGCATTTGACGGGTCTACTGTGAAATACAGGAAACTGGACTAGATGCGCCCTTGGACAGATCCAGCATGACTCCTCTTATGTTCTTATGTTTAATATCAATCAGGGACTTAAACATACATCTCATATGCAATATAAAACAAGGATGGCATATTGCATCTGCTCCCATTCTTATTTGGCATTCATGCAAAGTGGTAGACCAACTACTGGTATTTTGTAATAATAAACTGAAATTGAAATGCAGATTGTGGGAAAAACTGTCCTAGCTTGCTACGTGCATCCTAGCTTTCTGATAATGGCGATGCCACAGAGGGGCACTGTGAGTGAGAAAGATTCCCGACAGCAGATAGAATTTGGAGAAACAGAATAAAATAGACGGAGAGGTTTCCACATCCCTCAAGACTGAACTGGTGGTTTTCTACAGAAAAAGAGTGTAAACCATTACAGATAACCATTTGTCATTATCTTCTAAAATGGGTCCTTTGTACATGTGGCTGTTGGGGAAGCAAATTATTGTATAAGACTTGCGTATCACTTCAGCTGAGTTTTGCAATATTAGTTCTGAAATATTGTACTGAAGCTCTTAGCCAGACAATGTTATGAACAAACTATTCATTGGATGAAGGCTTGGTTTGCTTGTATAGTAGAAGAGGACTGTAGAATACAAAACTGTACTATATTCGATTGTTTGTCCAAAATTAACTGGATTAAGGGTACACCCCTTTAACTTGTAGAATCCTTTTAAAACTGAAAAATGTACTTCAGTCATGACCCGTTTATTAAATTCAGTTTGAAAAGTGATTAAAATTAGCTGTATCCCAATCCTTCTTAGTTTTGACTATAATTGTTGCACAACACAAGAATGCAGTACATTCATTGATTAGTTCTGGGTCTTCGGACGATACACTTAGCAGTTGATTCAATTGTTCTGGCAGAAAACTGTGCATTAGAGGACATCAAGTATTACTCCCTTATGAACAAGAATACTGAATTTTGTTTAAAAGGAATTAGAGATTAAATCTTTCCTCATTTAATTTAAGAAACACAATATCTAGTTCAAGCCAAAATGACTTTAAAAATAAATATACAATTGACACTATTGCACACCATGTATTTTTCTCAACTGTGCGTAAGTGTTCAGAGAATCCAAGGTATTTTTGTATTTTTATGTAAGGAATTTCCTAGCTTTACCATTTCAGACTTTGGGCTGGAAATTCACATTTTAGAATGCCTTTCTATAGGGGGCAAAAAACAACCAAAGGTGCCAGGTCATCAAAATAGCATATAATATTCTCACCAATAAAGCTGCCATTACAGGTCCATGAACAACATACAGCAAGTGAGTATCGACACTAATCCAGCAGCTGAAAAGGGAAAAAAGGATAGAAGACTAAGATTACACCCTTTGTCAAATGTTCCAAGTAAGCTCTTTGTGTGTATATATATATATACTCACTTATCATTGAAATATTTGGTTCTTGCCACAGCATGAATTGAAGCCGGGACTAAAGGAAAACCTAGAAGAGTTGATAGTATGAGTCATTGTCCATATGTTTTGCAATGCCTTTAATATACACTATGCCTTTAATATACACTATGCTGAAATGAAACTTTTGTAGAGCACACACAATAAAACTGGGAATGAGAAAAATTTACAACTTTTACACTATGGACAATGCAGAATGCTTTCTGGGTGCAGGTATTACATAAGATAAGAAGCTGATTTGGCCCTGTCCAATCAAAGGAAATATTGCCCTGTTGACTACTGCTAGAAACACACAATGCTAGAAAGGGGGGAAGGTGTAATACAGAGGTGGGTCAATCCAGATGGTAATCAGCTTGCAAAGTTTCAAACACATATTTGAAGCAATGCACCCCTTTCTTTACAGTGGCCATAATGTGAGAAGTGACACATAGGCATCTGGTATTCAGAGGTGATTTTTCCAAGACAGCTAGACCTGCTAAAATAGTTCTTGTAGCAGAATCATTGCTTGCTAGACAGATTACAAAACTGTTCTGGAATTTATCAGATGAAACGTTTAATTGACATGAGCGTCAATTGGATAAATTCTTTTGATTTGGGGGAAATGTGATTGCATGAGTGCGTGAAGAGATGATGATTAGCCTCAAAGAGTGCTTGAACATAAAATAAGTGAACACAATAGGAGAGAGTATTGTACGTGACTGCTGCTCATATGTGAAACTCAAAAAATTACAATATCATGCAAATGTTCATTTATTTCAGTAAGTCAACTCAGACAGAAGTCCAGTTGCCATGAATCAGCTTCCAGATTACCTCACCTGGATGACTGAGAATCTTCACAGGCTCTAAGAGCGTATTTTAACGTAATACATATGGTTCATACTGGGGCCAGAATCTGGCTGGCAAATATAGAGTATCTGCTTGATAGCTACAAGATTCAATGCACCAGTTACTCCTTGCACTTGATCAAGCCAGAGGTCACCTTGTCCCAAGCAATGGAGCTTCTACAAATGGAGAAGAGTACAACTGCTTGTACAATGGTGTGTTGTGCCTGTGGTGCTACCAAATGGGATTCTGGCCTATGCTGTAAAAGGAACCCTCGTAAAGGAACCCTCTTGTGCTTTGCTGTTGAGTACCCCAGACTCCTATGAAGTGGGGATTATAAGTGTTCAAAAACATTAACCGCAGAAAATAAATGAATGGGGAAAACACCACATACCCCAACCCAAAAGATAATACCAGTGCAAACGCTGCTCTTCAGCAAATACTGCCACCACAATGAGAGTATGAAGATAAATGCCTTCACAAAGCATCCAGAAGTAGTTGCAGCCCATCATGTATTGATGAAAGAACTGAAGCACTTTGCAGCTCACCTGTCAGACAAGTGGATAACATTAAACTTACAGACAGACAGATGATGGGCAAAAAAGCCCCAGTGTGCATACCTTAAGTGAGCAAGGAAACAAAAGTATCACTGCTAAGTTCCAGAGGATTTTTCTCCTTTAATGTTTTTGGAATCTTTCAGTGTCTGCTGCGGACTGTGAACTACTAATAAATCAGACATATTGAGTGAATGTTCCTCCTAAATCACTTGGCAGCAAGCACGAGGAGCCAAAATTCCAAGAACCACTATCAGCAACGGACACTCCAGACTACTTGTCCTGTCTGATGTGCTACTGAACCAACAAAATAAGGAACTTGCCAGAAGGTCACATTAACCCAGCTTTCTTGATCTCTTCCCATATACCGGTAAGTATAAATATTAAGGCTTCATTGTCCGAATGGGTCTACCCTATTTGTGAATAACAGATGGAGTTAGAAAAGTGTCCATTTCCCCAATAGCCATAATTCAGTCTTATCTTAGTTCTTCTGGTGTTCGAGGAGACAGCATTGTCTTCCTAAAGCAAGGAAGCCATTTTATTACCTACTGACAATAGGATCCATTTCTAAGTAAGAAGGCTGATAGTGGGAGTAGTGCAGGATGAACTCTGTTAGACTGGTGGCTGTATGAAGTACCAACTTTCTGCCAGTCAAGAAGACTGCTTCCACTGACTCCACTGGGGTGGCTGAAACCCTCCTTCCAATTAGGGAACAGGATTTGTGGCATACAGAGGAATATCATACAGGTGCTTAGGTACATTATTATGTCCTGCCATTTGTAATGTTATGGTTACCAAGAAGCATTACAAAAACAAGTACAGTATATGTATTATGGGAAAGTGCACAACTGTAGACGGTAAAAGATGATCTCTCTCTCTCTCTCTCTCTCTCTCTCTCTCTCTCTCTCTCTCACACACACACACACACACACACACACACACACCAAACGGGAAGCTCATAATTAGAGGCCCAAATGTTAAATGAGCAGAATAGTGTATATTTATTAATAACTAGCGTGATAGGACACATCAACTGCAAAAGCAAAACACCTTTTACCTCACAAAAGACCATTCATAATCAACTTCCATACATTTTGAATAGAGATTGTTCTAGAGTTGCTAACTACATCTGAATCTCAAAAACATACTTTTTACAAGCTTTGCACAAAGACAGAACAGCATGTGAAAAAGCAGTATCTGCATGTTCCACCAGAGTGACCAACATGTTCAATGAGATACTTAAATCCTTCTCAGATTGTTTTCCTAACACATGGGTTAATATGTTCCACACCTTGTCTCTTGTGCTCTGAATAACGCTCCCAGTTTGTGTCTAAGACACCACCTTTCTGTTCTTATTGATCCTGCGATGTGCTGAGCATTGTGGTGATTGGCAGAGACAAGAGTATTGTATATATCTAATCAAAGCATGCTAGTTTTGAAAAATAGTCAGTAAACTGATTCTACCAATTCAACAAAGCCCTTCCGGCGAAAACTAATGTTTCCTATATTTGATGAATGGCTATGTCTTCCAGAAAAATGCTGTAAGATATATGAATCAAAGGAATCATTCTGTCATCTCTTAGAAGCATGTTATGTGAGTACCTCAACATGTGTGGATTCATTTAATAGATCCAATGACCACAGCATGCCTGTCTGCCTGTCAAATGACTGAGGCACTGTATCAAGAGACGGGGCATGTGAATATCTGCTATTAAGTGCCAGTATAGTTTCTGGTCTTGAAAACAGTGGCTGAAATTTTGTTGCTTCTCATAGTAAACTCCACAAAAGTAGGACCATTGATTCAGTGGGTGAATCAATTCTTTTGTAAGTTCCACTTGATTCAACAAGCCTACTCTAGTTGTGGCTTGCTATACTAAAGTCCATATATACTTGAATATGTCAAGTTTTTCAGCCCTTATTTTTAGCTGAAAAAATGCCCTTGGCTTATATTTGGGTGAATATGGTAGATGGCTTGGGGAAGGCAGTGGAGGGCTAGTCCTACTCCTTCCGCTGTCTCCCGAGCACTCATCCAGGTTGGGGAGCGCTGCGGAGGACTGGTCCTGCCTGTTCTGCTGCCTCAGAAGCCCCCTCTGCAGACATTCATTGGTGGCTGTGGTGGCGCTGGGAGGCCTCCCTGTGGCCTTGGAAGCCCCCCCCCACCTCCCAAGAGCTTAGCTGGGAGGCTCAGGCCGCACCGGGCCCACTGGAGGCCGCCTTGGTCGTGAGGAGAATACGGCCCACGACCCCTACCCACCCTCTGGGTTACTGACCGTGCGAGCCCAGTGTCATGCGATGAATATAAGCCAACCGGAATATAACCCCTCAGCTTATACCGGAGTCAATAGGTTTTACCAGTTTTTTGTGGTAAAAAACGCCCTCAACTTATATTCGGGATGACTTATACTCGAGTATATACAGTAAGTCATGAGTAGGCTTATTGAATCAAATCAAAAATTGACTGAGTCAATGGGCCTACTCTAGTGCAGCAACAGGATGTTAGCCACTACTGTGTAACAGAACTCTTGGCTAACAGACCAGATATGGTAAACTGCATATGAAATAATCTACGCAGGTGATTTTGTCACATCAAATAATTGGCACATTTAAAAAGTCAACAGATTTAAATATGAACAGAATAATCAATCTAGGCTCATCATCATCATCATATCATCATCATCATCATCACCACCACCATCATTTATTTTTTTGCATTAGCCATGGCCTTAGGAGCAATCTAGGCTTCAACAGGCTAGTTCTCAAATTACCAGAGGACTTTGGGAGTTATGCTTCAAAAGAGTAATTATTCCAAGTTTTGAATGTTCCTTGATATTATATGTGTTTGTGCTTATAACACAGAGTTGTTCCACAGTTTAAATTAGATGTTAATGAGAATTCAATATGATGGCCTTTTCCATCCTTAAGGGGTCAGACAAGCTGATGTGTTTATCATGTTAGCTCAAAATTTCCCTCACCTTCATATAGTGTACTTAGTTCTTCATTTTGTTTTTTATTCTTTGGGAAGTAAATGCAAGTTTAATTTGAAAATCTGATTGCTGAGGCACATATCTCTGAGGAAATAATTTTGTGGGAGGAAAAATAGGTTTGTCATTGGGAATATGCTCTCTTCTTATTGTCTAGTTTGACTCCCAGTTCAACAACTGTGAACACGTTGGAAACTCCAGGGACACCTATTTCTGTACTCCTTGCATACATTTTATATTTCTGTAGTCACACAGAGTAATCACTCTTGTTTCCTGATTTAAATTCAATATCCATCTCCTGAGTTAATTCCCTTGCATCCACCTCAATTTACAGCTTTTTGAAAAGCTTAAATCTCGTGATGTATAAAGGTTGCAGAAAGCTATTAGAAAATACTTGAGGGATGAACCGGGTTAGTGCTTGAAATCACATTTCATCAATTTGAAAATATATTTTAAAAATGTCAGCATGACAAGTTCTGATCGGGCAACATATCACTATGATACAAATTTTAAAAATATGCTATCCAGAGCATTGTAAAATATGTCCTTGCCTGCAGACATTTGTAGAATTTTTCATTTCTAGATAAACAATTCAAGTTTAATAGTCCCAGGCAAAACCCATCACTGGTGGATGCAGAGCAGTAATTTTCTCCAACAAACTGGTCTTCAGATGTGTTGGACTACATCTCTTATCATCCTCAGCATGGACAATGACTGTCCAACAGAATGTGGAGAACATGACACTGGGGCAGGCAGTAGCATGGCAATAGCATGTAATGCAGTGTCTGCATTCAGAGATCTAGACATAAGGCTTATAAGGAGTGGAGGGAGGCCAGAAGAATCTAGATAGAAATTTGACCTAAGGAAACTGTATTTTTTCTTACTGTTGGTAGAGAAGGCTTGGAATTTCAGGCAAGTTTCCAAGTGGATTCCTGAGATGTCTACTTGCATGTAGAGTGCTCACATCCCCATATTCCTGGTGACATCATAATAAGTAACTCTTTGTGCCATTTACCAAAATCAGTGGCACCAAGGTTGAATATTGGCTTCAGTGTCTGTTTGTGTTAAAAGCAGCCAATTGCATTATCACATTTGTCAACTGAATTGAGACCAAAGACATCAGGAACTTCTCTCAGACAATATAATTCAGACTAAAACAAGATAAAGTTTGGCTCAGAATTGCTAAGCTTCCTCTGCTTATTAAATCACGGTTCAATGGCAGCCTGTTCAAATTCCAAAGCGTCTGTAAGGTCAAATAAATAAGCAACAGATCTTTTCCAAACTGACCTTAGGTGAAGCAGTGGAAGTTTAAATCTGTTTTCTGTCAGAACATATAATACATGGTTGTATGTCACTATTGATATTCAGTTTTTAGGCTATTCACTGAAGGCCAATTAACTTAGAAAAGTGAAAGGTGTGGTCTTTGGGTAAGAACAATGATTGAGTGTTTTAGAAAATTATTGTCAAACCTCTTTCATAGATTATAGAGTAAGTTAAATAAGCCCTGTGGCCCCATGGATAAATGCCTGTACTGCAGCTAAAACTGTGCTCATGACCTGGGGTTCAATCCCAGGTAGCAGGCTCATGGTTGACTCAGGCATCCATCCTTCCGAGGTCGGTAAAATGAGTACCCAGCTAGTTTGGGGGTGCAATGTGTAGCCTGAATACTGTTTTAAACTGTAAACTGCCCAGAGACTACTTGAAGTGGTATGGGGCGGTATATAAGCAGAGCAATTTGGTGTTTTGCTTTTAGAGCAGTGGAGTGAACCTATTTACAGCACCAGCAGTTGTGCATAGAAAAAATGACAATAGAACTGCTGGATAGCTGAGTGGTTTACGCATCTTATTGTAGAGTGACAGGTTGGGAGATTAGTTCCTCACTGTGCCTCCTTGACAGAGGCTAAACTTGATGATCCACTATTCTGTTCACCCCCTCACTACTTCCATTTTCTTCTGCCTCAGAGGAGAATGAAACACCACAAACACAAACAGAGAGAGAGAGAGAGAGAGAGAGAGAGAGAGAGAGAGAGAGAGAGAGAGACAGAGAGACAGAGAGACAGAGACAGAGACAGAGACAGAGACAGAGAGACAGAGAGAGAGAGAGACCCTGAACATAAATGAACAAGGAAGAACAATACTAGTATTTAGGACAGAACTAGGGGGTAAAACATACTCTTGGATTACAGCAGGCATGTCCAAACTTCGGCCCTCCAGATGTTTTGGACTGCAACTCCCACAGTCCTTTATCATTGGCAATACAGGCTTGGAATTCTGGGAGTTGTGGTCCAAAACATCAGGAGGGCCGAAGTTTGGACATGCTCGGATTACAGTTTCAGGGCTCCCATAGACGATGGCCATCATCGCAACTGTAGCCAAAAATTATATTTGTAGTTTGTCATTCTGATATGAACACTAATGTTCAAGTTTCAATGATCGATGATGACAGATCATCCTATTTTTGTTATTCTTTAATACACTGGTTCCCAACCTTGGGCAACCCATGAGTTCTCGCACTACAAGTTGCTGATACCTTGGTCAGCAAAGCTGGTGGTAAACGATTCTGGGAATTGCACCCCAAGAACATTTAGGTTACCCAAAACTGAGAACCTGCCTTAATTCCTAGAAGCTCCCGTATTTGCAGCTTATTTCATGCTACCTCTATCTTCATCAAAATCCCATTCAAACAGAGCCAGTGTCCACCATGCCAGGGAGCAAAAGAGTGAAGGGGAAAATGCTCAGACCACTGTGTCTTATTCACACTTTTCAAAAAGAATGGACACCAGAATACCAGAATGCAACTACAAGAAACCATGTCACAAAATGAACAATAAAACATTCATAAACATGGGCACTTTTCACTGTTTGACACAAAAGATACGTAAGTGAAATTTATTTTCTAGATTATTCTATAATAAGACTTTTTAATTTTCTGATGGAAAGTCTACAGGTCAAACTTCTCCATTGAAGCAACCATCAAATGCTTTATACTCTACCTCCCATCAGCCCCAAGCAAAATGGTTTTATTCTATGGACTGATGGTAGCTGAGGTACAAAAGATCTGGAAGGTACAGATTCTGGGAAGGTTTTTATAGATAAAATAAAAGGAAAACATGTCTTCCAGTCCCCATTTTAATTTTTCAGATGAAGTTGTTTAATATTCACAGGATAATTGATTATCTCTGATTCACAGAATGCTTCAGCCATGTGGGAGGCTTTGAACTAAAATCAAAGATGAAGAGGTGGCACTATCTCTTTTTTAAAAGCATGTTTTACATTAATCACTTTATTCACACTTTGGTCAGCGTGGTTCATTTTTTTTAACCTCAAAGAACCAAATAACAGCCAACTGATTTTCCCCTAATATTAGCAGGACAATCCTGTCTAGTTTTCCCAGTTACTTCAGTTTTAGCAAAGTCAATACATGGATGTGACGAAAGCCATGTCATAGATAAAACTATGTTAGGTCCCTGTCCGTGGTACGACGGCATGGGACACCATGACCTTTCTGAATCTAAGCAAGCCTAAGTATGGTAGATAGTACTGCATGGATATGCATATCTTCAGTAAGTACACAGTCATTTAGCTACAAATCACTTTTAATGGTTCCCTTTGCTATTCACTGCAGGTGGAGAGAAGAGATCTTGGACTACAGGATTAGACAAAAGTATTTCTCAGTCTAGAGATGTAATGGCTAAAATCCTGTTGCTTGGCCTAGTCCAGTGGTGGCGAACCTTCAGCGCTCTAGATGTTTTGGACTGCAACTCCAATATTCTGAACCTAGACTGCCAGTGACAAAGGATTGTGGGAGTTGTGGTCCAAAACATCTGGAGTGCTGAATGTTCGCCACCACTAGCCTAGTCTGTTGCACTACTAGGGTTGTCCAACAGGGATTTGGCAAGTCAGTTATTCTGTATGTTTCATTGATTCAAAAAGGCCTACTCCAGTTGCAACTCAGTTTAGCATTGAGCAGTGGTGGCGAACCGTTGGCACTCCAGATGTTTTGAACCACAACTCCCACAGTCCTTTGTCATTGGCAATACAGGCTTGGAATTCTGGGAATTGCAGTCCAAACATCTGGAGTGCTGAAGGTTCGCCACCACTGGCATAGTCACAACTAAAGTAAGCCTACTTAAATGAATGGAACTTATGGTGGAGTTGACTTACCAAATCTCTACTGATTCAAAGAGTCTATTCTATTGCAGGTTATTGCACTAAGGAGTAGCCAATGTCTCTGTGGAACCTGACTTATCTGTGAGCTATATTAATAGAGTTCCACTTTATTATAATTGATGTAATTTAATATGATCAAAACAGTGTAGCATTAGTACTAATAATAGTAAGTGCCATATGCACCATAAAAAAGATTTCAGGGCCTAAAGGTCCAATTAAATTTTATGTGTTAAATATTTATTAACACATTGAACCGTCTCAAAAACAACTTTTAAAAAATACATTTTAATTTGTTGGCATCCCTTTTTCATTCATGGGATTATTTTGGAAATGTTTCTTGCTTGCGGTTTAGAAATGGCAAGAGGAAAGAGTGTCTAAAGCATTGCAAGCGATAAGAATATATGTAATTTAAAAGGCAGTATTTTTGATATGAAAAGCAACAAGTCAGTTGCTGATGAGCTTCAATAGTCACTTAAATCTTTACACAATATTTTTTCCTCTTCTAAAGGAAAGGAGCAATCTCTATGTTTCTAGACAAGTTTTCAAAACTGGAATGGGTAGAAGATGGCTAACACAGACATCACCTAATGGCACAATTCCAAAGACTAAGGGCTATTAAGATATTAATATTATCATGGGTCCACATTGAACGATCGAGTGACAGAATGAGAGAAAGTAATACATAAGAACAAGTGCAATGAAACATGCAGTTCAGTCCAGGTCAGTCTGCTCTGGGTCTCATTCAATGTGCTGATCTTTGAAAGTCTGGTCACACATTCTATTCAGTGATTTACAGATCCCTCCAATCCATTTAGATATCTTATTTTCCTCTGACTCAAGAAGGGGTCTTTCAAAGTGCATGACTCACACAGTGACAGCGTTAGGAAAACAAATAAGCTATCAGCCCACAAAGTAATGGGTTATATCTTTACGGTAGAAAACAGGACGATGAGAGGAAGAGGCCAATATCCCACTTGCTCAAGACAGGTTTCCTTCTATCATAATCTGTGTGTTTTCTTTGCTGCTATAAAAACAAAACACAAGTGAAGCTTACATTATGTGTAATCAGTGTTGGACTGAGGACAAATAGCACACAAAAGTCCTCACTAGATTCCAACAAGACTCCATTGGAGACTTGTGCCATCTGCACTCTAGCCTTGTTTCGACACTCACTGACCTTCTGTAAACCAAGGGGAACTGGAGTGGTGCATGGGAGCAATTGCTCTTTTCATTTCACTGTTTCACAAGGAGAAAAAAAATCTTGGTTGAATTACTAGCCCTGTCAGCCAGAAATTCCCCCAAGAGCATTGAGAAATGCTTTGGATTCTGTTAAGTCTCCAAGGGTGGGCCATTTTAAGGGTTTCCTCACCCTTGCGGGGAGGGTCTGCTGTCACCAAATCAAACTTTATAAAGAATGATCTGACCATAACAATGGGGTTACAGAACACACACACATGTGCCTCCACTGGCAAAAACTAGACCAGGCACGTCCAAACTTTGGCCCTCCAGATGTTTTGGACTACAACTCCCACAGTCCTCTGCCATTGGAAATACAGGCTTGGAATTCTGGGAGTTGTGGTCCAAAACATCAGGAGGGCTGAAGTTTGGACATGCCTGAACTAGACCCAAGGTATGACTTGTCACATATGTGAGGACAAAAATGTGTTGAGACATCTCAATGGTTACCACAGGGGCCATGAAATCCTGAGCAGGACCTATCAGGACAGCCATGAACAGAGAAATAAAGGGAGGAGCAGGTGCTGTTCAGAACTGGGATCCAGCCTCCAGAACAAAATCACAGATTGATATATCTTGCGTTACCTCATGTGGGGCGCAACTCTAATCAGGAAGAAGCCCCCAATGCGTCATTGTTCATTCTCCCTGGCGTTGTCCAATCAGGAGCTGTACAAGGACATGCATTATCTCACCTCACTTTCTGATTGGCCAGCGCCAGGGAGAAGGAACAATGGTGCGCTGGAGGCTTCTTCCTGACTGGAGTTGCACCCTGTGTGAGGTAAGGCAAGGTAAGACAATGGGTGATTTTGTTCCGGAGGCTGGATCCTGGTTCTGAACGGCACCTGTGCTGCCATGATTCATTTTAGAACTGGACCCATTCTGAAATGATGATGACTAATTATGAAGATGAGGAAACTGGCTGGGCAGGGCTAAGCTCTTGGCAGTTGCAAGGCACTGGGGTCTCTCTGCCCATTAATGCTCTGTCTTCAGCTTCAAATGTTGAAGCTTCTCAGTTTCAATTGTACCTTCATTTTGTTTTTAATTGAGGGAAATTGGGATACTCATAGATCTGTCATATCACAGATGCCACCATATTTTTCAGGAGGCATCAAAGATGTATTTCAGTTCCATCCATTGACATTTTCTGTCGAGAGGCTGCAGGGCACAATCTCAGAAAGGGTCATCTGAGTAATTCAAGTCTTTGAAGTGATATTGGCTACCCCTGAAGAGCTGCAAGAGTCTATTTTAAAGATCCTCAGCTGCAGCTACGCCTGGCCAAAAACAAAACAAAACAAAACCCATAAAAAGAAAGAACAAACATTGTCCAGTCTTTAAGTCACTGAAACAAAAGGAAGGTCTGGCTGAGGTTGCAAGTATATTTTCAAATGGGCCTGGCATCTAGATCTGAACCAGACAAAATGTTTTTTCTTTAAATTGTCAGAAAGATTTGTGAAATGTCAAAGAAGACACAAAACTGAGTATTACCAAAAAACAAACAAACAAACAAAAAAAACCAACCTGTCACTCATTTAAAAAGTTGTTCATTTCTAACCTTGTAGTACTCTCCCTTTCCTCTATTTTACCTGTACTTCTTTTGATGCTCTCTGAGGTAATAGACAAAGTCAGCTTCTGTTTTGTTCTGCGAATAAGGTAAGAGCGCCTCTTGCCATTTTAATATGCCTGGCAATACCACTTTCTCTCCATCCTTCTCCTTATTCAAAACATTCTCACTAGAGGTGGGCACCTTATGAAAAATGACACACTGTTTTGTCATTTTGTATGTTTTTGAAACTTAAAAAATGAAACGAAATGGGAAACAGCATTTTGTTATGAAATGCAACACTTCTTTTCCCCTTTGAAAATGAAACATTTCATTGCTCTGTAAAATGGCTCCCTTGTAAAATGCTACCTACCAAATTTGGTGCCTCTAGGACAGAGGGGAGCCATTTTATAGAGTAACAAATTGTTTCATTATTGTTTAATTTTGTTACAATTTTTTTTAAAAAAATTTAAAATGAAATAAAATGAACCACTAGTAGAAATGAAATGAAACTATATTTTTCCATTTCATGCCCATCCCTAATTCTCACATATTTATCCAAAACTCAGTTGAATTTCAGTAATTTCCTTCCTTCAGCTACTACAGTAATTCTTTGCTTATTGTAGGGATTAGGGACCCGACCCAACTCATGATAAAGGAAAATGCCCTAAGATGGCCACCCTGCATGTGTTTGCTCAGATTTAAGTCCAACTATGTTTACTGAGCTTTACTTCACTTAAGTGAATAGAGAATTGCACCATAAGGCTGCAAATCAATGAACATTTACCAGGAAATATACCCACTGCTGAACAGACCAAGAATTCTGAGGAAGCACATACAAAAGATTGGTCTATAATTTAGGTGTGATTTGGTTCTCCTTGCAAAAATCCAAAATCATTTATCTCTAAAAGAGAAGATTCTAAATTATAAAAAAAAAACAGTCAGAAAACACTGTTTCTTGCATGTGGGGGAAAAAAGATAATATTCTTCAAGTGAAAAAACCAGCTTTATGTTTCTTGTTGTATATTTAAGTTGCTAAGTAACTAGAAGAGAAATAAACAAGATCAAGAGGAAATTTACTATTCCTCCATCCATATAGTGTCTACACTGCATATGTAACTTGATTCTGTAGTAGATACTGAACAGTAAAATTTTATTATATCCTGTGGGATGGAATTAAATATTAAGAGAGCTTGTATTTCACACAAAATACACAGTCTGAAACATGAAAACATACATACAATATTTTTTTTTGCAAAGATTCTACACCACAGCAACAGTTTATGGCATTTATTTTGAGGGGGAAAGTAAACATTGAAAGAATAGGGGGGAAGCACCAAATATAGCAGGCCTGTGCCCTTTAGGGAAACAGAGAGCATGCTTTCCAGGTTTTCGAATCCTCCTGACTTGTTTTGTTCCTTTCTCATCAGAAAATGAAACTGCTCATATTTTGCTCAGACAGTAGTTTGCAAATGATTCCCTAACCTCCTCCAAATGGCATAACTGGAAAACCAGTGAAATTGCCCCATGCCCCCTTGAATACATGGGGAGGGGCTTTGAAATTTAAAGTTATTATAAATAATTTTAGGGAAGCACAGGGACACGAGATGGTACATGAGTAGGGGGGCTCCTAGGAGGCTGCATGTAGTTCATGGACTACGCTTGCCACTCTTGGTTCAGTGATCCACATTGTGAAACAGGGATTAATGGCCATGTCCACTGTTTTTATGTTTCTCATTTAGGGCTTTGTGTTATGTGAAAATGCAGTCAATGACATCAGGGGGCCTATATAAAGTTACAGAAACGGATGAGAACATTTATACCTACCGCTGCTGTTTCCAAGGTCTAATCCATGCTCCTTCCTACCCTTAATTTCACCCTGAAAAAGCAGCAATCATCTCGTTCTTGTAGGTATGACATTTATTCTCTTAGCATTTTCCTCTGAGCAAAAGAAAGTAAACCTAATACTTACGGGATCTTTTTTTACCAGGTCTCGGTCAGACACCACTGCAATGAGGTGGGCTAGTGTAAACACGGAGTTAAGAACGTATGAGAAAAACAAATTTTTGTGCAGTGTTATCCTTTGACAGCTGAGGCTCCTGGGGGGGAAAACCACCACAAATTGTAAATTAGAGCTTTGATTCTGACATCACTTTATAACAAGCACATGCTGGCAGCTCATTCTGAGGAATGAAATTTTTGGCAACAGGGCAGCTGGTAAACACATGGCTGGCATTGAAGCCATAGGAGAACACACTTTTCTTCACTTGTTTAAAGCAACGCATCTCCAGATCACTTTTAAAGGAGCCTGAATTCTGTGTGAGCGCTAGATATTCAGTTTGGCTCAGGCTCTGTCGGAAGGCACACTGATAGAAAGTCCTTCTTCCTATATAAACACACAGTACACACATTGCATCCATTATTCTTTGCAGAGATATTCTTTGGAATATGTCAACTGAAATTACGCAACACAACATGAATGCCAGTCAGCTAAGCAAGGAATCTGGAGCTGGCATTTCCTTGGATGTTACGGATATCCTAATTCATAGTCTGAATGGTTTTGATTTTTATTCCTGGATCCCACAAGAATGAGATAGCTATTTCCTGTTTAATTACAGCCAACCTAACCAATAAAACTGCTGGGTTTTTTCCATACTTCTAAGCCAAATTTTTATTAGAACTAATCACAAATGGTTGTACCATTAAATCACTTGGGTCACACACATAAATAACAATATTGTTGTATATTTGAACAAGCTTTCAGTGGCTGAAACAGGAAAACAACCTATACCTCTTTACGGAAGAAAGACATTTTGTTGAATACAGCTTTAGTCATAACAACTATAACCATTAAATCAATATGAATCTACCATATATGACTACACAGACTTTGTGTTTATAACCACTTATAACTTTGTGTTTATATCTCTCCTTGTGTGATGGCATTAACACTATGTTTTCAATTTTAGTTTCCATCCGTCATAAGTTTTAGTTGTTCTACCGTACATGGTTACATGGAATTTTTACTCTATTCTTTAACTGCTCACATTATATTTTAGCTTTACTGTTTCCTTTTAGTACTGTAAGATGCCCTTCAATTCCCTGTTCCCAAACTTGAATATGTCTTAATTGCACTGTACAGGACTGTACATTGTCCTGCATTATTGTAAGATGCCTTGGGTCCTTTTCCAAGGAGGAAGATGGGGTTAAAAATACTAAACATAAATGAATAAAATGAATAAAATTTTCTTTAACAGAGTAATGCCTTGGTTTATGAGCATAATCTGTTCTGGAAACATGTTTGCAAACCAAGACACTCTTATATCAAAGCAAATTTCCCCATAAGAAATAACTGAAACTCAGATGATTCATTCTGGAGTCCCATAGACCACACACGGTACACACAAAATGCCAAAACTCACAAAAGAAGTTTATTTATTTATTTACAAAACTTATATGCCACCCACTATCCAAAGGTCTCTGGGTGGCTTACAATTAAAATAAACAATTCAAATAATTAAATATTAAAATGCTTATAAAATTAAAATGATAAAAACCTTTAAATATAATAAATACAATACACTAAAACAATACACTAAAACTGCCATCAGGACCCACAATCAATGCTATATCAGTTAAAAAACTTCTAGAATTCATAGTTGATCCACATAGAATTCATGGTTGATCCACATGGTAAGCGGTGGGGCCACTAGGGATGACATCACGCCAATTCTACATAACCTGCATTGGTTACCAGTTGCTGCCTGAGCCCAATTCAAAGTGCTTGTTTTGACGTATAAAGCCCTAAATGGCTTAGGACCTAGATACCTGAAGGACCGCCTCCTTCCATACGAACCTGCCCAGCAATTAAGATCGAGCCAGGGGGCCCTCTTGAAAGAGCCATCCCTCAAGGAGGTGAGAGGGATGGCTTGTAGACATAGGGCCTTCTCAGCAGCTGCCCCCAAGCTATGGAATGCCCTCCCAAGTGAGATCCGCCTGGCGCCAACATTGATGACTTTTCGGCGCCAAGTAAAAACCTTCCTGTTCCAGAAGTTTTTAAATTGATACAACATAGACTGTGGGTCCTCTGAAGGCAATTTTAGTGTAATGATTTTAGTGTAATGTTTTTATTATTGTTTTAATTATTTATGGATAGTTGATGTTTTAACTGTTTTAATTCTTTGATTGTGAGCCGCCCAGAGACTTTTGGGTAGTGGGCGGCATATAAGTTGTAAAAATAAATAAATAAATAAAATAGTTGATCCATAGTTGGCTAGAAGTCCCTGTCCACACCATAGTTTAGGTACCTGGCTGCAGAATCTACTCTGTTTGGGGCTAAAAACTTGATTTTACTCTGTATTTTTAATGTGACAATAATAAAATGCATTTTGTAGCCATATATGCATTTTGTAGCCATATACTTCACTAGCATGACTAGAAATTGTCTGAAAAATAAGAAAGGATTTTGGAAACAAATTAAATAACAATATAAATAAAAGACAAATAAAAATAAAGCCCTAACCTGCACTCTCCTTTGAAAATGTTCCTTGCTAGTAGTGCAAGGAAGACCTTCCTTCCTTTCTTCTCCCTCTGCTTTTGAAACTTGCCTGAGATGAATATTCTACACAATCACCCACAATACAGTGGGGGGGAGGAGCCACCATTGGCTCACTTGTGATCATGTGACCTGCTCCAGTGCTTGTATTGCAAGACTTTGTTGATCAAAACAAAATTTAGAAGAACTGTTTGCCTCTCTTGCAAAATACTCTTAAACCAAGGTACTTTTAAACCAAGGTATTACTGTATGACCAATTCTGGATTAAATTCAGTAGCAGAAGGTTAACCACATTTGCCATTTTGTTCCTCATTTATCAAATGTGGAGAACTTCTATTATTTACAGTCTCCTTCTAATTTTGCAAGCCTAAATAATCTGGTATTGCCCAGAAACTTGGCAATTGACTGCTCACTCCTCATGGCAGATCATTTCAATAAATCATAGAATGAAAACAGCCCTTAAAAGACCACCCGACTTTGTTCTTTCCATGTTAAAAATGAACCTTTATTCCTTTCTCCTGCATCTTGTTCTTTACCAAATAACCAACTGATAAGACCTTCTGAAATTTGATATATTTTACTATAAAAACACATGATGTCATAATGTCTTCTGGTAACATTAACTTGTGATCCCATAAATATAACACTGAAGTTCCTCAAGAAAAAAAAAACAGGAAGAGAAATATTTTAAGTGAAAATGCTGATTTATTTGTATCTCTATTCTGTCTTTCTCAAAGTCTCTGTGTTATATGCAGACCACTTGAATTTAATAATGGCCAGTGCTTATTTATTTATTTATTGCATTTCTAGACCACACTGACTTTCCAACAGAGAGTCTGGGAGGTTCACAAAAAAGAAAGAAAGAAAGAAAGAAAGAAAACGATAAAAACAGAATTCATCATACAAATAAGAGAAGACACAACAGAGAGCAAGACAATATGAACGTTGAGGATAGAATGTTAGAGGAAAAATTATGTTGATTAGGCATAAATAAATAATAGGCAGAATCTTATTGGTGTTCACTTGGCATTGATCTAATCTGCCATTGTTAATTGCAGCTAATTCATGGGGTACTATCTTAGTTGTCATGTCTGATCTCCTGCCTGATTGTACAATTAAGATGCACTCAAGTACCTGATTAGTTAGCCATGACAAAGGAGACACATTACACAACAGCCAACAGGTGTATCTGACCAAGGTGGAGAGCCCTTAACTTTGAATCTTATGCTTGTTGGATGATAAATAAATATGGATTACAGAACAATAGGCTTGCTTTATGGCACTAGGGCAGTATGTACTGTATACAGGATAAGCAGAAGCAATGAACCTCCATTGTCTCACTGTCAGAATTGCCCATTGTCTGTTTCTCATTTTAATAAACCTATTAAGTGACCTTGAGTACATGCCTTATTTGTGAAGGATTCTCACAGTAGTAATAATCTGTTTACTACAGATGGGAAACTCCAGGATTAAGTACATTAAATGTGTATGTCACGTTGTATGTTCTACATTCAATGGTATTATGTCACGGGGAGCAATCTGTTTTAGACAGAGATAGATTCACCTCTGTTTTACACAGATGGCAGATTTACATTTACAACTATTTCATGGTTGACTCTCTGCATTCTAACTGGATATAAAAATATTTCTGTGAAATCATTTATGCTACTCATTTGTAAGTAACAATATTTCTGCAGCATTTAATCAATGTTTGTATCTGCGTAACTTAATAGCTAAATGAGGTTTTGTTTCTTGACTTTATAATATAGGAAGATTATTCATTTTATATACAGTACTTAGAAAGATTCAGCATTATGTGATTTTTCAGTTTCATAGAGCTACTCATCTATTTGATGTTCTGAGTAATTCTGCATAACTTTTAGGAGGCATTTTGCTACATCCACCATTCCAACCTTGATAATATTGACTAATGAACAAATTGCTGCATCCCATAGACCAGAAGATAACAGGGAATACCTTTATCAAGTCATTGAATAAAAAAAAATAGAAGTATAAAGAAAATACTTACTTGAAATAGAAGAAAATGCCCAAGGAAACCAATAAGGAGGTTATAGACAAAGCATGTCCTACTATAGTCATATAATAAAGTATGAATACCATCTGAAATTTAAAGAAAATAAAGACACATGAAAAATTATATGTTGGTTGATGTTTCTGAATTTTTTTTGAAATATTGGTAATAGTAGTGGTGAGTGTTTCGAACAAAAAAAAAAATCAACAGGTGAGGAAACTGGTTCTCTCAATTGCCACAAAAGTCAAATGCATAAGATTAAAGATTTTCAAAATCTATAACATGGCCTTGTGTCAATTCAAACTGATGCTCATGTTCCAAATGTGGTATAGATATAAAACACTATTATATTGCCATGACACAGGCTCAGTACATCTTGTACCTTTGAATGAAAGAGGGTTTCATTGATGATGTGGCCTTGTGAGTAAACTTGTCAAACTGAAAACAGGCCATGCTTCTTCTTTCATTGGCCATTCCTAGAGAAATACCAAGATTCTCAAGAGTAGATGCCCAGTCTTGAAAAGATTAAGAGAATGGGCAAGTAGGGGGTTGTTTTGTTCTAACCAATTTTGAAGAAAAACACAATAAGATACATGGGTTTGATCCAAGCTTAGCCATAAATAGAACAGACCTGTCTCTATGAATATTCTTGAAGTATATGAACAGATTCATAAGTATGCTACAGATATTTCAAATATTGCTTTAACAGCCACTAAGTTTTTTTTTAACAAAGGAGGTCTGCAGGAGACAAACGTTGGCTGTCTCCATTGTCACAAATATTCTGCTTCACAACCAGTAATGGGAGCATGAATTTGTTGGGTCAAAGCAGTGAGACTTTCAAATTATAAAGGACTGCTGATAGCATTTGCCCCTCCTGAGGTTTCTCTCTTCCTTCTAGGCTTGGCTGCAGTCCTTTCCATAACTGGGACCGAAACAGATTTTTCCAGCAAGAATAAAGTTAGTTCACATCTCACAAACTTCTAATTATTCACCTTTCTCCTATTAATTCTTCATGCAAACACACTGACATCAAAAGACAAATTTTCAGCCATATCAACTGAAACAAAATGCTTGAAAAATCAGAGAAAAAATGAAAGTAAAAAAGCAGGAATTCAGTTTCAAATTTTTGATACTTGTGCATCTTTCTCTTTGCGGAATGGCCATAACTTTCTGATGCCTGGAATCTGTCCAAAACAACCCTCAGAATCTGCTGCAAATTATTTCTGCTCCTCTCCCCCCACACTGAGGAGGAATAATAGTCTGCAGTTTCCCCATGAATGACATGGTTAATAGATACCACACCTTTTGGAAAAAAATGAAAATGGATATAGACATTTACTTAATGCTTTTGTGAATATCACTACGTCTTGGTGAAAAGGGTCATGGGTTTCTGGGGGACATTAAAAGCTATCTTGCATTAATCTAATTAGACTTCTCCACATTGCTATGTAATCAGTAGGTCACTGCTCAATCTAAATGCCACACATTCTAAATGGGAAGTTATTCAACCAACAAATTCAAAACATGAAAAGAGGTTAGGGATTTCTAAAACAAAGGAGACCGCCCAAGCAAAATTCATCAAGCTATGAGGGAAAGTTAAGAACATAAAAGCCAACACCCTGTTTCTCCCCCTCCCCCAATATGTTCAATAGTGCAAAGTGATATCCAGTATTTGTCTGTGTACGTGTCAGTCCCCTAGTATGCTCCTTTCACCAGGAGAAAGGCAGGCTACAAATGATAAAAAAATTAAAAAATTAAAAAATGGCTCTCTGTGAGTTGTTTTCGAGCTTGTGGGCCTCATGGGAGGAACTACAGAGGTCTCCACACACAAAGCAGTTACACTCCATGGCTGCGAAAAGAATTTTGCCCAAATAAAGTTAAGAGTATTCTCATGGAATGCTATCTAACCATGTTTAATTTTGGCTGGCTGAGGCACTACATCCCATTTATCCTTGCAAATTCCCCTCATCGCGTCATTGACAAATGCATCAGAGAATAGAACAGAGACAGGAAGGGTTCCTCCATCAGTCAAGAATGAACCAATCACTGAATGGGCCTGCCATCCAGTACGGTTCATCTTCACCTCAGTTGGAAATGTGAAGCCGCCTTCATTGCCAAGGATGGCAACAATAGTCGTCTTCTACCTCTCTTCCTGTGATTTGGGGGTGGTAGCATTTTCTTTATTGCATTTGAGGGTGGAGGAAGGCAGTAAGGTCTAATAAGAAGTCCTTTGGGTTTCATCAATTGCTGTTTGTTTATTCCTTCCAGAACATATGTTATAATGGGCTGTATTATCTAAGGTTTATTAGTTTTCCTCATCTTTCCACAACCTTACTGTGGTGTGGACTGTGTCTATTATATTGTAAGCTGTTCTTTTTTTGCCTTGAGTACATTGAGGGGGAAAAAGACAACCAGTAATAGAAAGGAGCTTTGGGACATTTTAATGAATATAAGTTTTCACGGACCGCAGTCCACTTCTTCAGATGTAACAATGGGCTGAAAGCCAAAGTGTTGTTGTTCTCATATACTTCGCTGCACAAATGTAGTACAAACATTGTTGCCTGGATCAATTGGGGTGAATATTTGTATTTGGTCAACATATACTACTAATATCCAGTCAGAAATTGTGCCATTCTTCAAGCCTGGAAAAATATTCTTGATCATTTTTCTACACAACCGCTGACCAAATATGCATGTTTTACCAGACCATCTGATTATGTGCACATGTTGAATTCAAAGTGCATTCGTGTGGCATTTAATCCAAATTGTGCAGCAGTTTGGACTAAACGTATAAATAAGAAGCCCACTGGAATACAGTCTTCACACACGCCTACATATCTTTTACATGGCAATGTTGCCAGCAAGGATGGATAAGAGGCAGGTGATTCAAGCAACAACCTTGAATACTGAGTTCAGAGTGCACCTGGCATGGACTCTCCACTCAACTACCCACTCAGTAGCTGAAATAAATGGTATGAACAGTTCACCTTCACTTGTAAACACAGCCACCCTGTCCTACATGGCCAGTTTTGCCTTAACAAGAAGATGTCTATCAGCACCACTTCAATGAAGTGAGTGATTGGGATCCAACTCATAAATAGAAATGCACTATCCGACAAGACTGGAATTAAAATAATGGTGCAAACTGGGCATCTCAGCTGAAAAACTGGCAACAAAAAGAACAAAAATATATTCTGAAGTGGAACAAATGGAAATTGTATATCTTGACATTCTTTGCTAGGCAAGTTAACTTGCCAGTGCGGTTTATCAGGATGTTTTATGCAGTTTTGGCATACAGAACCAGTAGGATGGAGAGAGACCCATTAGATTTTCAATAATAGCCCTTCAGGACAGAGAATCTGTAAGTATGATGAACTGCAAAGGGTATGAAACACAGGCAAGGAGGATACTATTACTTTATAACTGCATCCTTGCTAATAGATAAAAAAAAGCTACCATAGAAACTAGGCAGTGGCAGAAGCGGTACCAAAATTTAAATAGCCTACCTTACGTTTTTCATTTGTGAAAGAATTGCATCGTGTGTAGTTAGACCACGTGCGATTGCTTTCTGGATGCCGGAACCAGGTTCCTGTCTTGTCACAGTATTTTGTTGCCAGTTCTGCAAATTAAGAATGCAAGGCATGCGAGTCATTTTAGAAGCCAAAGCCTATATACCAAATGCCAACAATTTTTGCTCATCTCATTAACTTCAGGTGACATTTGAATCTCATTTACTACATCAATGAGATAGATTATGACAATGTAATCTTCATTTTGCAACAGAAGATTAGACAGAGGAGATAGGTGGTTTGAGAGAGGGGTCAGGGAAGCCATTCGTGTGAGCACTAAAACCCCCTCTCCCAAGAGAGGTGGAGGCTTCAGGCACACTCTATCTGCCACTTATGTGTGATTTCAACAATACCCAGACAAATCAAAAATATCTCACGACTTCACCACCAGGGCCATAGCTAACGACCTATACTTTATGGGTTTCAGCGCTTTAGGCCATTGTTCACCTTAAGGCGATTGAGACTGTTGTCTACCTAATGAGCCTATTCAGGCCATTGTCCATCTTATGAGCCTATTTCCGACCAGGGTGACAACAAGAGGTCAAAGTGAGGTATAAAAATGGAGGACTCACAACTAGCTTTCTTCGGACTGACGAAGCTGTCTGGATGAGCATTGAAATGTTTCAATCTCTCAAGAAAAAGCTTCTCTTTTCTTATTACATTCTTGGGATAGGATGCTCATTGAAACTATATCATGATGTGGTATTGTGGCCAGTGGCATGCAGCCAAAGCAACCACTCCCGTTTGAAATAAAGGACAAGTTTTGTCTTCAGAGAAAGTCGGAAGGAGAAATCCTTGATCAAGCTACTTTTTGGGGCAAAACAAGCCCACAACCCCAAACAATGGCTTGCTCCTACCATAATTTGGGGAGGGGTGACTGCCTTTTCCACTCATCTTGTGAAACAAGCTCTGTTGGGTTGGATACCTTGGCTGAGCACAGTTTTATTACTGTCAAATTATTATCTGATCTGAGTAAAGAACTATTGCTGAAGGCAGCCAAGATTGTAAGTAAATTCTGATTGCATATTTTTAAAAATAATGTTTGGGTGAATATTTTTTAATATGCACTCAAAAATTACTTACCTTGGGGCACCAAAGTAGCAGGGGTACCTTCAGAAAGTGATTTTAGAGAACCCCCTGAAATTTGGAAACATTTGGGAGTAAGGGGGCTGAGTTATGAAGCTCCAAAGGGGGGTGCCCCTAGGAAATAACCTTCTAATTAGAATCATATGGGAAGCGGTGGCAGCACTATTGTTGGCCCAATCAGCTTCTGATTTTAATTAGAAGGATTTTTTCCTAGGGGCACCCCAATTGGAGCATCATTACTCGGTTCCCTGAGCCCCAAATCTTTCCAAATTTGGGGGGCTTTCAAAGAAGTGCTTGATGAAGCTTCCCTGCCATTTTCTCTAGAACAAATCACTTCGTTCTAGAGGGGGAAATGGTGTTTCATTTCATTTGTAATTAAAAGCTGCTTCCACGTTTCTTTTCGTTTCATTTCATTTCTTTAACTAATGAAACGATAAAACAGTGTGTCATTTTTCGTATGGTGCCCATCCCTAATGGCTATAATTGTGTCCTCAGCATTGAGGCTATGCCTAGAAAAAAACCCTGGAATAGCACTGGTGCTCTCCAGATGATTTTTGTAACTTGTGGTATGGCTACAGCAGATCATAAAAGCTACGCTTGGGTTCCTCTCATTACATTTCCTTGATACTTCAGCATTTCTCTACAGCCTTTAAAAATCAAATTCTACTATTGATGATTGCCACTCCAGCCATATATTTGTGTCAAAAAGTGAGAGAACACTGGCAAGAGAATGAGGAGAAAAATAATATCCTCATGGCGCTGGCAACTTAATTCAGAGCTGTAGCTGTTTCTAAAAAAAGAAAGAGAGAGAGGGAGAGAGAGAGAGAGAGAGAAGAAAAGAAAAGAAAAGAAATAGACATAGATAATATAAAATCTAGGCTAATATAGACATTTTAAAAAAAAACATACCAGCAATTTTATAATAATGGTTACAAGCACTGTATAAACACAGATTCTGTTCTCAGAATTGTCATTTTATTTATGTGGACATTTCACAGATCTCTGCACAGATTTAATGCATCTAATGCAGCCATGCCTAATACTGCATAAACCTTTTTTTTGCTTCTACTCTGCTACTTATACTCCATGCATTCTTTCCCCACCTGCCACTGTTCCAATGTGCTGTACTACAGTTCCCATTTCCCACAGCTAAGTGGCTATATGAGTTGTAGTCTAACACATTCAGAGGACACCAGAATGGGGAACGCGGGTCTAATGGTTTCTTGTTCTTGAATGCATTGGGGCAAAACCTGGAGTGCTATTCTGGTATAAGGCCATCTCCAGACCCACTGAAGGAAGAAACAGAGAAATGTATAGTTGGCACTTGGTATTGGTCTAATTCAGTTGGTAGCAAACCTTTGGTACTCCAGATGTTTTGGTTCACAACTCCCAGAATTCCAAGCCTGTATTGCCAATGACAAAGGATTGTGGGAGTTGTGGTCCAAAAACATCTGGAGTGCCAAAGGTTCGCCACCACTGAACAACTGAAATAAAACCTATCAAGTTTGTCTTTGAGAGTGTTTCGATTCCATTGTTAAAAGTGTCTTCAATTTGGACAGAAATGCCTTAAGTTAAATGCATTAAGTGTTATTACATATCCACATGTCCAAAAGTGTGATACACTATCAATACTGTACTGTCAACCTTCAAATATACCAATAAGGACTATTATCACAAAGCTTTCAATGATTTTATTACCTTTGGTAGCAAGATTAAGCCGCTGCAACTCACTAGAAAATACAAATGAACTTTTGGCAAAAAGATTGATGGCTTGATTATGAAAAGCTGACTTTATCAATGTCATGGTGCAAAAAATTAATCATGTGTTTTCCTTTCATCATTTATATTTTTGAGCCACCCCGTCATTTCCAGCCCTTGCGGCTTATCCTTTTGATTTTGAAAAAAATGCATTTTACCTGTATATACACAGTGACTAAACCTTATACTGAGGAGGCAACGGCAAACTGGTATAATTATAGATAAATCTTGTCTTGAAGAAACATATTTTTTTGTTGGCGGACTGTGAGGATATTTTTCTCTGCATTTTTTGCCTACCCTCTCTCATTTGTAACTACAGTGTTGTTGTGTCGTGTCTTTACAGTCGTGACCGACTCCATGTCCATGGAGTTTTCTTGGCAGGAATACTGGAGAGGTTTGCCAGTTCCTACTCCAGGCGCCTACAGCACTTGGTATTCCTTGGAGGTCTCCCATCCAAGTACTAACCAGGGCCGTCCCTGCTTAGCTTCCAAAATCAGTCAAGATTGGATGTGCTTAGGGCATCTAGGCAGCTTGTAGCTACAGTAGTTACTTGTAATTAACTGCTTCTAACCTCTAGATGCTGATTTTCTTTGAGGGGGAAAGTAGTTTAGGAGTTGGTTCAGGGAGCATTAAACGGGGCTCAAAGGTTTTAAATGAACAAATACTGTAGAATGCAGACGAGAGCAGCCATTTTAAAATATTTACGCCAGAGAGAATATAAGGAGCTATAGTTTCCTTGTGGTTTGTGGTTTGCAGGATTTGTCTATAAGAGACCATGTATGTTAAAGCTCCTTAAGCTGTAATACTGACACAAGTGAAATTTATAACTACTAGAATGAAAGAGAGCTCATGGGCTGAGCTTTAAACACGATTGTCCAACTTTCAGCAGTGACCAGAAGCATTTTTCACAGGTGACTAGTGCACCAAATGCACCTCTTCCTGTTAAGTGCGGGATCTAGCAGTGGACACACTTGTTTTAGTTATCCCACACCTGTACTACAGCGCCACATTCAAACTGCAACTGCCTTTGAAGAGTAGTCAGAGCCTTCATGTGGTTCAGAATGGTGCATTCAGACTAATATAGCACCCAGGGCAGGGATGGCGAACCTTTTTGGCACCAAGTGCCCAAACTCGGTGATGGTGGTGGTGGCGGTGGCGGGGGGGTTGGGATCGGTGGCAGTGGGGGGGCAGGGGGCAGGGGGCGAAGGCAGCTAGGGCGACAGGGGCGACGGGGTCAGAGGCAGGGATGGCAGTGGTGATGGCGGTGGAAACGGGGTTGCCGGCGGCGGCGGCAGGGGCGGCAAGGGTGATGGGGATGGGGATGGTGGCAGTGGGGGGGCAGAGTCATTGGCGGCTGTGGTGGGAGGGGCAGGGATGTGGAGGTGGGGTTGGCAGCGGTGGGGGCGGGGGCAAAGGTGATGGGGATGGCAACGGCAGGGTTGGCCTGGCACCCAACATGCTCCCTGCCCCCCCACTTACCCCTCCGCAAATTCCTCATGGCTGGTCCAACAGAGGGGGAAGTGGGGGGGCAGGGAGCATGTCACAAGCCAGGCGAAAGCTCTTTGCGTGCCACCTTTGGCACGCATGCCATAGGTTTGCCATCCCTGACCTAGGGACAGTCATGTGGTTACCATGTTACAGCAGCTTTTCTGTCCACTAGATCCCTTTCTGTTTCTAGTTACAATGAAAGGTGACCTAGAAAGCTTAACCTGGAAAAAGGTGGTCCCATTCAACATGCCTGAATGTCCCCATTCTCTGAGATGACCTGGTTTGACTTAAGGATCTATGGGGAAAGTTCTCCCTTGTTATTTTACCAACGCCTTAAGTAGAATTCATTTAGTGGACGTTTACTAGCTGGCTGTCTTAGTGGTTGCCCTCAGATTTGGAATTTCTTGTTAAGACCGGGATCGCCCTGTCTTTGAAAACCTTCAAACTCCAAAGATTATTATATTTAGATTGACCTTTGACATTGGATCCTTATGTCAATCATGAGTAAAAGAGATTGGCCTTTACTGATAGTTTTGTTGTTTTACCTGCCATGCTTTCCAAAATTTTATATTTGATTGTAACTTATGGCATCTTTATTTGGTTTTGTTGCATACTTAATGGATGTTTTTGCCATCTGAAGTGACATTTGAAGGCAACGCTGAACACAATGTTGACAAATAAACAGATACTTAAGTTTATTTAGTAAGCTCATTTTGAAAACATGCCCTCCACCTTAACAAAAGATACAAGAGAAGATGATGATACACCAACAAATGAGTAAATGCGCTCACCCTCTGTGACCAGGAACACACTTTATATAGAAACACTTGGAATAAACACACTCTAAGCAATTCAAATGAAAAGACTTCTGGAAAAACTACATTTCAGCAGAACAGCTAGGCAAAATACAGGAAAAGAACATTCTGTCAAGCACCCATCAATTTCACTTGCAACCCATCTTAAACTGATTTGCTTCTTTGGCCAGCTACTGAAAGTATGAGGATCTTAAACAGAGGTTCAAGATGACACTGTGATAGAATATGATGCATCACTTAAAAAAACTGAATGCCCATGCATTGACACCCAAGGGATTACTATATTAACCATATTTATTTATCTCTTCCAGCAACCAGAGGAAGAGATCAGTTGTGCCGCTCAGAAACTGACTCCAGGGGAACTAGGAAGGAGAAATATTTCATCTAGTGGCTGTGAAATCTAAACCGCTTGTCTCTTTCCCCCAGACTCTAATTCAGTAAGACTGACTTGTTGGCCATGAACAAGAATAATCAGTTAGAGGACATATTTCTTGACAAGTTCATAGAGTCTTAAGGAGCTATGAGGTAGTTTTTGGAACGTCAGCCACCTCAGCATCAAAGATGTGTTCCAGTAATGAAAGAAAGAAGAAAGGAAAAAAGAGGGGGGAGGGGGAGTACAACAGTTGTTATTCCAATCATTTCCATGATGGGGGAAAAAGGTAATGCATCTAAACCAAGACGGCTCTAAGTCAGAATGCAAGGTCAGAGGTAGTATCTACTTTGCCAAACTTTCTGCCTTGTTCAAGAGGCTCATCACTGCAGCTGCTTTCTTTATTCTTCCCTTTTCTTTTCCTGTAGCAAAAAAGATATCCTGCTTTTCATCTGCCATTATATGCTTGTGGATGACAAGTTTCACTTTCATTTTCTCTCACTAAGGACACTGAGGTTAAAACTGTCCAGGTCACAGCATCCTATGAAACAGCATGACTAACTTCATGCCCTCAGTCCACCTTTGTTACGTTCTCTGAGACATAGTCTGCCAGTAAAGACACATCAAGTACTAGTGGTTTAAAAAGAACTGAACCAACTCTAACCCATTTATTTCACTGTTTTGCATTCAGGCCAAGACACCACACTTTCCATTCCATCAGTGCTTCAGCGTGGACAACTGGAACTTCACCTCTTGCACTGTATGACCTTGACTCGAGTCCTTTCTCCTCTATTTTGTGACTTGAAATAATGGCTAAAATCCTATTAGATACACCTGCTGGTGCCACCCAAATGATATGAATCTTAGTGGTGAATGGATGCAGGTTAAGAGGTTGGCGTAGACATTTCCAATTGCCTGTGCTAAGTCACTCATCTTGGCATGCAAAAGCAAATGCCTATGCTGACTACACAACTTCTGACAATTGTCCACCATGATTTATGCCAATTCTGTTAAGCTGGCATGAAACACAATATAATTTTTGGCCATTATTTTCTTCTGCCTGTAGTTCCCAAAGCCCTCCTCTGGGATGTAACTAGTTGGATTGAGGATTAAGGTAATGCAATAGGACTTCCATATACATGGTGGGATTGGTTCCAAGCCACTGCCACCACAGATGTTGAAAACTGTGGATAATAGCAAATGGTATACCTAGGAAAAAGTCTAGAAAAAAGTATTACCAGAACTAGCCACTAGAGGCAGCAAGTTACGGTGCTATGTACAGTGGTACCTTGTATAAAGGAATTAATTGGTTCCAAATGAAATTGTGTTAAGCAAATTTTCCTTTATAAAAATGTCCTATAGGAATGCATTGAAAATAGAGTAACCCCTAATCGCAACCATTTTTATGTTGTACGGATTCACCACATAGGCAGTTCTGTTAAGCAAATTTCCCCTATCTCCAGAATTTTTTATGTTGTACAGATTTTATGTTATACAAACCGTTTGTTACACGAGGGTCCACTGTATTCTTCAACAACAAAAAGTGTTGGCCAGTTCTGGTAAATACATCATTGAAATTCATATTCCTTGCTGTGGTTTCTTTAATAAATCAAATCATTTCTTTAATATATTTTTAATATTTTCAGACCATAGTTAATGAAACCAAGATATGGGGGTCCTATTGTATTTCTGATTGCTACCACTTCTATACCATTTTCTTCCAAACAGCTTTGGCTGGAAATGTTCAGTGCTAGTTTTCTCACTCTTTTTGTCTGTATTGAGCAGAACCTAGTGTTACTAAATTCATATTTATCAAAGCAGATCAGGCAAACATTTAACCTAGTCTGTTTATGATTCCCCCTACAAATTAAAAGGAACAAATCTGTACCAAAGCGAATTGCGATTACATTGTGTAAATTCAGTGCCTCAGTTCAATGTAATCCGTTCCTACAGACTTGATCAAGGGGCAGTCACTTCTATTAGGAGGTCCTAGTTTGCAGGCACCACCTGATTTCCTGATTGACTTATGTTTTATTCAGTCTCCCAGCCAAGATCTGTCACCTATGAAGTCCATTTCTAGCTATATGTTAACTTCCCCAGCAACTGTGATTTGCACTTGTGAAGACTGACAAACTGGCTGGCAGACAAGCATCTCCAGTTGAAATAAAAGTTAGTGACCTGAATACGATTAGAGTGTCATCTGAGGAAAATCCACAAGAGCAAAGCAAGGACAGTTGGTGTAGATAGGACGAGTGAAAATTAATGGCGATAGGTGACATTAAAAAAACAAAAAACCAACCAATAGTTTAGCACATAAGAACAATGGAGGGGCAAATTCTGTATGGAGAAGGTTTGAAGAAAGCTTTTTTAAAAATGTTGGAAAAGAGATGGATTAATGGAAGAAGATATGATTGAATTTGTTTTGAGCTCAGCAGTGCTATACTCTTCTGAGGCAAAAAGGCAAAGTACTGTATATACTCGAATATAAGCCTAGTTTTTCAGCCCTAATTTTGGGCTGAGAAAAAGGGGCCCTCGACTTATATTTGGGTCAGTACTTTTAGCCACTGAGGCAAGTGCTTGGGTTGGTGGCTAAAAGTCATTTGAAACATTGCGTGCTGCTTCTCCTAACCCCCCTTTGCATCACAGGGGAGTGGTGTGCGATGTTTAAAATGACTTTTAGCCACTGACCCAAGCACTTGCATCAGTGGCTAAAGGTCATTTTAAACATCACACACCACTCCCCCAGCTCACAAAGGAGGAGCTGCCAGGCCCTGCTGCATTTCCCACCCTAGACTTATACTGGAGTCAATACGTTTCCCCAGTTTTGGGGGGTTAAATTAGGGGTCTCGACTTATACTCGGGTTGACTTATACTTGAGTATATACGGTAGTTATTTAGTGAGAAGTAAGGATTTCTTCCAGGAACATTCCAGAAGCAATATGGAAATATATATCTCATACTATTTTTCCTCTTAAGTACCGTATAAGAGTATCCAGAAGTTGAGTCATGGCAACTGGATTTCTTTTCGTGAGGCAGCAAAATGTTGGAGGCCTCACACCAAATTTCCTTAGACTGATGAAGCTACTTGGATGAGTAGTGAAACATTTCAATTTCACAAGAAAAGAACTCCAGTTGCCATGGCTCAACTGGATAACTTCACCTGGATGACTGAGAATCTTCACAGACATACAGTATAAGAGATTGGTTTTACACCTTCTCTGTTTACATATTCCCCCCCCCACACACACACCTTAAAATGTTGGCAATGATATTGAAACTGCAGTCTATCTGTCTTTAAAGTCAACCTGCATTTTTACGAACAATACACAAAGTAATAAGGGCCACTGGTCCCTCTTTTGCTAAATAACTTTTTAAAGGTTTTTACTTCCGCTTTTCCAAGAATTTTATAAAGCAGCCTTGGACCATAAATCACAGGAAAGAGACCCTGGGAATAACAAAATTCATTTTACCGAAAAGTACACTTTTTAGCATCTGTTATTCAGCTCACTACACCTAAAAAGAGAATGATTATAAAAGCAGGATGACATTTTAAAAAATGAATCCTTTTACTGTCATTATACAGGCTTCAGGTGACACACAATTCAGGCGTCAAGTTGGTGCAGAAACAATTCGTAAATGCTATAAATAAATAAACTGGCTTGATAGCTTGGCACTTTGGTATCTGGCTGCGGAGCAAGAGGTTTGGAGATTGATTCTCCTGAAAGTCAACCCAGCCTGTGTAGCTTTGGGCCATCTGCACAGTTCCAGGGGAACCCCAAAACGGTAAACCACTGCTGAGTATTCTCTACCAGGAAAAACCTTCAAGAATGGGTCAAGAATGGACTTGACAGCACATTATTATTATTATTTATATAAATACATATTATTCAATATGCATGTTGCCCCTTCCATTTCAAAACCTTAGAAGTATTTGCCGAAAATAAAAAGAAGCACTCTACCAGTTGGATCAAAGTCTGGAAAATAATCAGGGCAATTTTGGTCAGCCAGTTCTCCAGCAGGTGTGTCATCCCAACACAGCCATCCATCCCATGTTCGGTTACAGAACAATCCTAGAAATACAGAAAGAATAAACCCTTATTGTTCAAGGGGAAAATTACACGGACCTTCTATTATTGGCTGGGTTATTCCTCTGCCCCCTTCTTCCTCTGTCTTTACCCTTTTTGGGGAAATGTCTATAAGATGCTCAGAAGCTATATGCACTACTAGTATTTTTTTAAATTGGAAACATTATTATTATTTTATTTTCCATATTATATATTGCAACTTTTCAAAAGAGATTACAGTAGTACCTCGACTTACGAATTTAATTCGTTCCGAATGCATGCTCTTAAATCGAACTACTCTTAAGTCAGGGTACCTATCTAAAACATTGAAAAAATAAGTTAAAAATTTAAAAAAATTTAAGTCAAGCAGACCATATCTAAAATTTGTAAGGCGGCTATTAAAACGCCAACAGTTTTCCGCTTTTAAGTCGAATTGCTCTTTAGCCGAGCTGCTCTTAAGTCGGGGTGCCACTGTACTGTAAATTGGTATGAGTGGGATTTGTCAGGAGCAGTGGCAAGGGCCAGTGTAATTGGGTACCAGTAAAGGTCCCACATGCTCACTGAGAGCCCTAATAACAAAGGCCTCTGGGGCCTGTTCTTCCTTCTCACCCCTGCACTCCGCTTGTTCTTCCTTCCTTCCTGCCCTTTCCCAGGGGAAATGAGCAAACAAACAAGAGTTGCATGAGAAACAACAGGAAGAGCTGTCAGTGTTTGCTCTCAGCCTAGCAGGCAAAGAGGATCATCAGCAGCAAGTGGCATTCAAGACACTGAGGGGCAACATCACCGAGAGAGGAAGCCTGTTGAGACTGTCTTGCCCAAGAGTCCTTAAAACATGGACCTGATGCTGGATTTTACTTCATTTTCCACCCTCACAACCACCTGGTATGATAGGATAGATTCGAAGTGCAGAGATACCACACATCTGTATCTATTGGATTCCACTTTGTCACACCTCCATCTCGTGAGAACCTGGGCTTTAAGCCAGTTATTTAGCATTTTGTGTACCAGAGTTCTAGTGTACCAGAGTTCAGGGCTCTAGGGTTCTCTAGTACATGAGTCTTAACTCACGAAATTCTAAATCCCAAGATACTTTACAATGGATCCATGGCAGTTAAAATGCAATTAAACTGCTGAAACAGTTTTTAAAGCATAGATACGCAAGAACACTTGGTAGCTGACTGGATTTTTGAAAGACAGGAAAATGGTAAGTATTCCTAATTGTGCTTAGGAACTACAATCTAAGGATTATAGCTGTCCTGTGGTCTTTCCTTTGTGAGAAAATATACCCTGGTTTGGCTGATTGAGCTTCAAGGAAGCAGTCAAAGCTCATACCATACATAAAATGGAAAAGCACTTACATAAGGCTCAGTGATCACAATAACAGATGTTCCTAGATTTTAAAACAACAGCTACTGAAAATTAGTGCTGGCAGCCATAAAGTGAGAAGACTGAAATATTCCATTTTCAGAGAAGCAAACGTGTCTGTCCAGATTGGGAAGTGATAGTACCACTCCATTCTGCTCTGGTCAGACCCCACCTGGAGTACTGTGCTCAGTTCTGTGCACCTCAGTTTAAAAAAGATGTTGACAACCTTGAGTGAGTACAGAGGAGGGCGACCAGGATGGTTGAAAGTCTGGAAGAAATGTATTACGAGGAATGGCTTAGGGAGCTGGGAATGTTTAGGCTTTCAAAAATAAGGCTGAGAGGAGATATGATAGCTATGTTTAAATGTTTAAGAGGATGTCATATTGAAGAGGGAACAGGTTTGTTTTCCATAGCTTCAGAGACTAGGACTTGGGACAATGGTTTCAAACTACAGGAAAAGAGATTCCATTTGAACATTAGGAAGACCTTTATGACGGTTAGAGCTGTTCGGCAGTAGAATATGCTGCCATGGAGAGTGGTGGAGCCTCCTTCTTTGGAGGTTTTTAAGCAGAGGCTGGATGGCCATCTGTCGGAAATACTGTACTGGGATGGGGGTTGCTGCACGGCCAGGGGTTGGACTGTATGGCCCTTGAGGTCTCTTCCAACTATGATTCTGTACCTCTATTTACTTCCCATAGTCCAACGAAAAAGGAAGCAAAACTGTGTGTGGCCCTTGTTTCGAATTCAAAAACAAGGATGAGCAATACCTTTATTAGACCATTAAAATCTCACAAACAGGCAAACTTTTGGGTCTCCGTTCTCAGCCCATAAGGAGACATCTGCTTTTGATGCAGGTCAGTGTGAAGGGGATGCTGAGTCTATCAAGCTTAGGAATGGCCACAATGAAATGTCATAGAACTATTGCTCAATTGTGGACTTTATTTGTCCTGTTAGTTTCAGCTGTGTTATGTCTTCCTGAGGCACCCCTGCAAATTTTCTTCATTGCAAATGTAACACCTATAAAATAATAGTTTTCCGCTCTTAAGTCGAATTGCTCTTAAGTCGAGCTGCTCTTAAGTCAGGGTACCACTGTATTCATTTTTGACGAAAGTGGCTTAGTAGTTGCTGGCCAGAACCTTATAGATAAAAACAATGCGCACAATCTGCCTGCAAGCAGTTCACAAGGCTTGCTGGTTGTTAGTCATGTGCCCTGTCACACCATTGACTGTTGAGTAGAAGGCAGATTGCCAGCAAAATACCAACCACTGTGTGCACAATTGCCATAAAATGATAGCATAATGTGGCAGGATTCTGGTCAATGCCTTTAATAACAAACAAACAAACAATAAAATACAATAAAAATAAAGAACACCAAAACCAGCCACAAGGCAGTCCTGAAAACACACACACACACACACACACACACACACACACACACACACACGACAACAGACAAACTTCTGGAATGCAATGATTTGGCAGGGAAATCACCTAAAATCCCCATTTAAAAGTCAGGACGGCATTTGTGCAACTCAGTTTCGAAACAAAGAATTTTTATTGCTAAACCATTGTGATAGGGCAGCTGTGACAAAACGTTACTCTTTCACTTTTACAAAGTCCTCTGCAATCTGCTTTGCATTTATAACCAGACAAAGGTTGTGTGTATTTAATCCTGTTACCGATTATTCATATCGGTTAATTTTGAAATCCTTTCTTTATAGGTTTTCAGAATGCATTAATGTAATTTTCCAGCTTCCCCCCCTTCTTTTACCTTTTTTCTTGTAAGGAGGTGCTCTGTTCATCCTCTCATAGCACTTGAACTGTGAATCTACTATCTTCTGCCGGATTGCTGAGTGCTGAGTTGCTATAGGTTCTAGGGTGGGGCCATTATAACTTACGGTAGAAGGAAGACTTGGAGCCATTCTCTGTGCAAAGAGGAAAATCTGTTATTGTATGTGAATAAAACCAGGAGAATATGCTTAAAAACATGAGCTGGTTACCATTGTTGAATCCAAGCCACTTTTATGGAAATTTCATTTTTTGTTAGTAAGAATGCTCACCCATCCATTCAGATTTCATTAGTGCCAATGAAATACAGGGTTCTGTCCAACACACAAATTATTTTTGATAGCTCACCAAATATTTCGCCTTGTGTTGGCATGTGTTGGATATTTTTTCCCCTCTGTGCGTTGGCGGTGTAATGGGGGTAATTTTACAAAGGGGGTGGCACTTATGGTGCCCCCTTGTTTCCATCATGGCAACATGCATTGGTAGGTTAGGTTTCTTCTCCATGGTTATGGTATTCATTTTAGGGTATTCACAGAACTGTACTTCACTGCACTGTTGCATGGGGATTGAATCACAAATGGTCGCATGGGGTCATGCATTGCGCTGTCGCATGGGGATTGAATCATAAACTCTATACTAACATGCAACATGGATAAACTTGCTTGAGGGCTCCCTTATGGGTAAGACAAGGAACAGCCCTTGGCATATTGAATTTCAAAGTCAATTTGGGGACACATTTTGTGCTGTCTCAGATGCCAACATTAAGAACATAAGAACATAAAAAGAGCCATGCTGGATCAGGCCAAAGGCCCAACTAGTCCATCTTCCTATATCTCACAGTGGCGTCTGGGAGCATACGAGACTAGATATCTGTCTCCTGATACCACTCCCCTGCAACTAGCCCTTGAAGTACCCCAGCTTTAAGCCTGGAGATTACAAATCTCCATCATGGTTTGTAATCTGGGATGGACTTTTCCTCCAGGAATCTGTCCAATCCCCTTTTGAAGACATCCGGGCCAGGTGCCATCACCATATTCTGTGGCAGAGAGTTCCACAGACTTTTTCTTTTGTCTGTTCTCACTCTCCAAACCCTCAGTTTGAGTGGATGTCCCCCTAGTTCTGGTATTTTGTGGGAGGGAGAAGAGCATCCCTCTATCCACATTACTCATGCCTTGTAATATTTTGTACATCTCAATCATATCCCCCCTCAGGCACCTTTTTTCCAGACTAAAGAGCCCCAAATGTTTTAGCCTTGCCTCATAAGGAAGATCCCCCAGGTCAGTAATCATTTTAGTTGATCTCTTTTGCACCTTTTCCAGTTCCACTATATCTTTTTTGAGATGCGGTGACCAGAATTGTACACAATACTCCAGGTCCAGCCTTACTATTGTCTTGTACAATTACTAGTTATAGTTCTGTTGCCCTTTTATGGAATATCAAATCTACTGTTTTATTCAGCATGGCCAGGGGATTCTACATCTAGGTTTCTTCTCACACCATGGCTATTCTGAATGTGTTCTGTGACTTCAGCCTGGACTAGGACCTTTGGCTGTGTCGTCACTTATGATCCAAGAGGACGTTGCTAGAGATGTCAAGAGAGAAAAAGAGTCCAAACCGAGATGCCTAGAGTCCAGGAAGTTGTTAGGCATCAGGAAGTTTGAAAGTCTTTCTACTCATATTTTTTTTACTTCCCAACATTTTTCCTCCTTCAGTTCAATGGAAGAAGGTCCATGTGTCCATGCCTCCAGTCCAGTGTATTAAATTCCCTCATTGAAATACATTTTTAAAAAGTAAACATTATTTTATTGAGCAAACCTAACTACAGTAGGACCAAGTATCCGCTGGGGATTGGTTCCAAGCCTTCCCATGGATAATGAAAACCGTGGATAAGAGAGAATGCCAAAATGTCCCCAAAACTGCTGTTTTGTGATAGTAACTTGCTTTCCAGCTGCTGTTTTGCAACAGTAGCTTGCTTTACAGCTGCTGTTTGTGACGGTAGCTTGCTTTGTGGCTGCTGAATTATTTATTTATTTTTTCCTCTGCCAACCGTAGATAACTGAGTGGATAATGAATCAGTGGATACAGGGGTCCTACTGTACTGTATTTGTTGTTCCCAAACTGCATACTTATGCACACTTACAGGAGCAGTGTCTCCCAACCTTAGGTCCCCAAATGGATCCTGCAACTCCCAGAAGGCTTCATCACTAGCTGTGGTGGCTAGGATTTCTGGGAGTTGCAGTCTAAGACCATTTGGGGACCCAAAGTTGGGAACCACTCTCCTAGAGTCAGTAAGATTCCAAGTAGGTGTTCTCAGGATTTGCACCATTATACTGCTGCGCCACTTCTGTTCTCTTCCCTTACCACTGAATGAAGACAGCTTATCCACTTAAAGCTTTTCTATGTACTGCTCAACCTCATCTACTACTGACTTGTTTGTTTCTGCCAACTTAGCACTTCTCCTGTTCTTTAAGGTCTCCTGGGTTCAAAACTCTTCAGATATTATGTACTTCTAACAGGGATTAAAGACCCAAATTGCAAGGGTGCATTGCCACCTGCCTCCCATCATCTCCTTATTTTATATTTAGGGCACTTGAACTATATCAGTTTACTTTGACATGAGCAGGTGGATCCAGTGGCTGAGTTAAAATATTCCCCCTTTTTAATATTAAGCTTGACATTGTTGTGAGTTTAGCTCACCTGAGAGGTGTCCTGGAAAGATGGTTCCCTCCCCCTTTTGTAAGCTACGTGCCTCATTCGGTTTTATAGAAGTATGTAATGATTTAAACAACTGTGTTAATTGAAGGAAACAAGCAATGTACCTGGAAGGCACCAAGTTAGGGAAGGCCACCTATAATCATCATCGCCACATTCATTTTAGAACTGTAGAGTTGGTGGAGACCCTATGAGTCATCAAATCCAGACCCTGTCAAGAAGGCACTATGGGGAATCAAACTCTTGACCTCTGGCTCCACAGCCAGATTCTAAAGCCACTGAGCTACTCAGCAGTTCTCAAAGAGGAACAAGGAATGGGATACATCCCATTCCATCAGACTTTACAACATGAGTCCATGAAGACAACTTTGGGAGGCTGGAGCAGCAGCTGGAATCACATTTGACTGTGAACATTTTCAAACCTCATCCAAACCGCCTCAGCCTCCATAATAAATTATTCAGAGCTTAGTGAAAGTTACGCAGGCTATAAATGCACCAGCTTTCGACTGTACAACATTCCGAATTGAGTTTATTCATTTAGAACATTTGCATCCCACTCTGTGGAGCAGAAACCCTTGAGAGCAGCTGACCTATACAAAGACGCAAAAATAAAATGAAGCCGACGGGCACACGTACATGAAAACAGCTCTTAAAATGTAAACATGCAGGGCAAGTGACAAAGTCCTCCATCGGACGTCAAGGCTGAGCCCCGTGTGTGTGTGTGTGTGTGTGTGTGTGTGTGTGTGTGTGTGTGTGTGTGTGGGTGTGTGGGTGGGTGTGTGGGTGTGGGTGTGATGGGAGGCAGGTGGCAGTCACCTGACACTCTGTTTCTTTGGAACAAAGCTTTCTATGAACAGCCATTTCTGCGAGAAAGCAGGATCTTGGCAGCAAGAGACAGGTGGGCAGAAGAATATATGAAGGCCTGGAGGAGGTTCATGAAAGGGAGCTGACCCAGTCATGTCAGAGTTAGATACCACTCAACCCAGTCATGGCCCACCTATGCCAGGGCCTGTTGCAACTCCATTCTCCTTGCCATACCCAAAGGGCATCTGCAACCTACTACAGGGTAACAGGTAGATCCTCATAACTTATTGTAACAGCAGATAATACTTGCTGTGTTTCTAAAAGTTGCGTTTTGATGCTGCTTGTAAACCAGCTTCAAAGTTTTTGTATTATAATGTGGCAAGGGGGGTATACGACTAAAACAAACAAACATGCATACATACAACATTTGTTTCCCATCATTCTTAAACTATATTCATGCAATACCCTGCAGAGGGGACAGTCCCTGGAATTCTTTGCACTATGCTAAGGAACTAGCTTTATTTATAGTGACTTGTCCAAAGCAGAACATACAGCTTTACTCAAAATAAGCACATTGACATATTCTGCATCCAGTGGTCCACCTTATTGTACAGCAGCAACAGCAGTAAGAACAATAGATGGTATTCATGGAAGCTGAAATGAATTTAATATATAATTTGACAGGACATTAAAGACTAAGTCAAATATCTTTTTGCTAATCTCAGCTAACAGTTGACCCACTAAAATCGGTTGCTGAATAATAAGTAAACACTTTTGTAAATTCCACTAAATCAATGACTCCTCTCTGGGTAAAATCAACAGTTGGCCTAGGATACAGGACCAACTGTGTTATCACTATTTAACTTTTGGTGCACTAGAAATTATTTTATCAGATGCATTTTCATGAGTTGATAATTGCAGCAAATGGTGGTTTTCACCTTCAATACCAGAGGTTGAGAGAGAAAACTTTCTATTTACTGAATTATGCAGTAGCACAGAAGGGGAATTAATGCATGAAAAAGTAATACATTTCACAAAGTGGCATTGCTGAAATTAGCACAACCATTTTATTAGAATATATACTGTGTGTTTAAAAAAACTATGCTACGATCAAAGTACACTGGCAAACCTGGCAATCTTCCCTAAGCAGAGAGTACCAAAATTGCACCTTCACTTACAGCTGAAAAGGTCCTCTTCTGGGTTATTATTTTAGTGATACCATGCCCAGTTATGATTGTGTTAGCTGTTTTTTTTTCTTTTTGAAATGCAGTTATCCACTTCTGAGTATAATTTTTGCTATTTTTAATGTCTCCTTTGATAACAGTTTTCCATGGAGGTGGGGTAACTTGAGAAAAACAGGTTCAGAATCACCTTGAGTGTGCAAAACTCTTGTCTCAGCTTCTTAGATGCCAGCAATTGCCCAGAACCTCAAATGTAATCTTTACTTTTACCGGGGACTACATTTCATCGGTGGTCACAGCTGAAGATATGTCTGTGGCCTTCAAACCACTAATATATTTCAGTGCAACACTCTTGCCTGCAGTAACTGAGCCTTAAGCAAGCAATTTTCACCTTTTAAAATAGGAGGAAACCCATATAAAGGATGATGTGATGGCAACTTAGCTGTGTCAGTCCAGGGAAATCCAGGGGGAAGGTTTGAGTTTATGCACTTCTTAGAGTACCTCACAATTCATCCCCAAGACCTGAGGTTTTCCATCCTTAACTTAAACATACAGAAAAATAGTGGTTTTCAAACAGGAATGAAGGTGCTACAACATCAAACCAGGATGTTTGTTAGGTGATAACAGGGATCAATCATAATCCTTCAGAAGAGAATTGAGTACATGATGTCCTATGTGGCAGTTTAGCAGCCGTACATATGATGTCACTCCTAAAAGTAAAAGTAAATGACGTCATACATACGACCACCAAGCCATCACGCATTAAATGGCTGTTATAAAAAGTGCCTTTCTTTTCAAACTACAGAATAAATCAGGAGATTTCGTGAACGTTGGCAACTCCTTTATATTTAAAAAATGTTAGTCTCTAGATAGAAGCGAAGGCAGTTTCAATTAATACTAACTGAATGGACGCTTAGATAATATATGTCATGAACCAACAGGAGGACATGAAAATCTTTATGACCAAGGCTCAGAATACTCAAATGTCCCTGAAAACAATTCATATAATTGGGAAAAAGTGCCTCCATCAATAGCACGAGCCAAGCATTGAACATAGCATTGTTATGAACTTGAAAGCACATGCCACAAATGTTTTCCTTCCAATCCTTGGAAAATAACGTGAAACAGAAAAACCCTCAATGTCAAATAAAATGCAAATCCTAAGTACAATTGTTATCTGAGAACTTTTTGTGCATCCTTAACCCCCACCCCTGTAATTCACGTTGCATCTCAGCAGCACTTAGTGAATGAATTCTGTCAGTCACTTGTCAGCTTCCCTCCCTGTCCTCTTCTCCTGCCAGCAGTCACCCAAGATGTGCTGCAGAAGTGGGAAATTTCAGGGTGCTCTGGATTCCTAAGTGCTATTAAACACACCCTATTTGGGGATTTATGGAGAACTTGAGAAGGGGAGGCATAGGCCAGCTACCCTTCAGCTTCAGCAGCACATTAACAAATACAAGTATATTTCAAAATGGTGCTTATTCCTCAAGTGTGAGAAAATGTTGAGACACCTGAGGAAGATTTAAAGGCTATAAATATATGGCAGTCCTATTTGAAGAAGGTCACACTTGCTTGATAATGATACAACGGACAGAGACCTTCTAATATTGATACAGTACAAGGTTTGCATCGTGTTCTATGGCAATTGTTGCTTACTGATGAGCTGCAAGGGTATATCTGTCTTGAGCCTGGTCATGCACTCAACTGCTCATCTGAGCTGTGTCCCAGCATCCCGTCAAATAGTTGTGACAAGTTATGCAGACCATATACAAATGCTGTACTAAAACGATCCCTTATTGGTATTTGCAGCAAGAACCTGATGTGAACAAAATAGGCTTCTTAGGTAATGAAAGCCCCACTGAATTCTGAGTTAAATATGTTAGGGCTGAACTAAAGTTCTCTGATGTTTAAAAATTCTGGGATGCTTTTAAATTAAATCCTGTTAATTTTTGCACTGTGAAACTGGAAAAAAATCTTAATAGATATGATTTTTTTAATGAAAATACTATATATCAATGAAAATATATTACATGCAAGCGTATGAACTATTTTTTACATCCAGTTTTTAGCTTCCCCAGGATAAGGCCCTGATAAAGATAGCCTTCTCCTCTTCCCTGGCAATTTGTGAAAAAATACATTGCACTGTACGGCAGCACTGCATGATTAAAACATGAGTAGTTCAGCACCGAAAACCTTTTGCTGGCCTTTACCATGAAGATGACAGTAGTTTTCTTTAATATTTTTCAATTTTGCTTTGTTTACTTACAATTACTAGAATAATCAGGAAGAAGTAACCACTGTTTTTTCTATCCATTGTCGTTCCCTTCTGGAGCAATATGTTTTTCCTGGCACTACTGGAAAAAAAAAAGAACATCATTAGGTCTTTTGTACATTGTCAATAGAGAAAAACATCCTTGTATTTTAGCACAAAATTTTAAAGATTTGTTTCTAAGACATTTATTTATTTATTTATTTATTTATTTATTATTTACACTTATATACCGCCCCATTCCCACAGTGGGGACTCTGGGCGGTGCACAACATCCGAATAAAAACAGATAAAAGAACAGTTTCAAACCACAATTAACAAAACAGCAATGTCCAAAATTAGTTAGGCGGGGGGAAAAAAACAACAACCAGACTCGGACTGGGTCCTAGACATCGCCGTACGCTTCACGGAAGAGGATGGTCTTCAAATTCCTCTTGAACGCTGCCAGCGATGGAGCCCGCCGTAGATCACCGGGGAGTTTATTCCACATGAATGGAGCCACCACCGAGAAGGCCCGTCCACGAGTACTAGCCTTACGGGCCTCCCTCGGGGTGACTGTCCGCAGTGAATAGGCCTCCGAAGCACGGGTGGATCGGGCCGAAGCTGATTGTCGGGGGAGACGCATAAATTATATAGAATGCATAAAATTATATAGAATGCATAAATTATATAGAATGCATAAAAATGAATACAGGAATGTGAATACAGCTGTCCAAATTGGATATCTCAGAAATCCATTACATTTTATGTCTAAAAATAGGTTGCTAAATCTTACACTCTTATTTAAAGTTAACTCTGGGCTGAATGTTCAAGAGCTTTACATATGCAGGCTTCTCTCATGTAACTATGAAAAATAACAGGAACAAAGTGTTGCATATATAATTCTTGTAACACCTGCTTAGACATATGAAGCCTCACGAAAAAGAAAACTGGTTAGTCTTAAAAGTGCTGCAATGCTGGTTTCTGGAGATGGGCATTTCATTTCAGAAGGGGTCCGGTTCTGAAACGAAACATGGCAGCACATCTGCCGTTCAGTACCAGGACCCACCTTCCAGAACGAAATCAACCAGTCTCTTACCTTGTTTTGGATTGTGCAGGGCTAAACTCTAGTGAGGAAGCACCCTCAGATACGTCATCTTTCCCTCTCCCTGGCACTTGCCAATCAGGAGCTGTGCAGGGACATGCATCATCCCGCCTCCCTGTCTGATTGGCCAGCGCCAGGAAGAGGTAAAGATGACATGTCCAAGGCAGCTTCCTCATTGAAGTTTAGCCCCACATTAATTTTATTCTGGAAGGTGATTCCCGGTACCGAATGGCAGCTGTGCTGCTGTGTTTCATTTCAGACCCAGACCCCTTCTGAAACAAAACACACATCTCTACTGGTTTCATTTGTGCTAGAACAGTCTAAGAATTCAGCTAAATACCATACAGTGCTCCTATTTTTAAGTTGGGTTTAGCACACCTGAATTTTATTTTAAAATATTCACTTAACATTTTTGTTAGAAAAAGAGGTTTAAAAAAACAACACAAGGGGGTTGTTTATTTTGAACTGATTCCAGTAGTGATTTGGGGGCAATCATTAATTTTCTCAGGTATGTCAGAAGTAAATTATGTCTGTAAGATTTGCCAAATATTGTATGTTGGAATTATAGGTTTCAGGCTGCCGGATATTGTTTTCTGTCTGTAACATCGCTCTAGTACTACGTCGTCACTTTGAAATAAATAAATAAATAAATAAATAAATAAATAAATAAATAAATAAATAAATAAATAAATTGTAATACAAGTAAACAATTCTCAACACACCCACACCCACCCACACAAACATCCCACAGCAAAAGAAAATAGCTTTTTGGCATGACAAGGAACCCAGAACAATTAGAAACTGGTGCAGTGAGGTGCCAATTCACTTAAAAATACAACGATTTTAAAGACCATGTAGCCACCTTACCCGATATACAACACAGATTATAACCTGATTAAAAGGTTTTCTCAAGAGGAGTTTTCCCATACAACTTAAACTGGTTTCAGAAACCCTGATCTAGCTCTCAATTCATTTTGACAGTGTAGCCACACCCTAACACAACTACTGCCTAGGTTACCTGAGCACCATCTCATTGGCAGTGTGTAAGAGCCAAAGCTGCTCCAAGATTCAGAGCCCAGCCTGGCCAGTTTTATCTGAGTGACACCCATTTCATCCAGAAATATGGATTCCAAAGATCTTCTTTGAGAAGACTCAAAGGATGCAACAAAGAGCTGGAGGAGGGGGAGGGGAGGGGGAGGAGGGGGAGGGCACCGCAGCCACTGTGCATGCCTGTCTGCCTGCAGCCGGATTCAGAGATGGTGGATGGGTGGGGGGCGGTAGGTGATTTGGCACCCCCTAATTGATGTGCCTGGGGCACCCCGCCCCCTTGCCCTCCCCTGTGCTTTTGTTCATCTTTGTATTCCCCCTCCCATTGCACTTTTGGTGGGGAACAGGCTGGGTTTTTTCTTGCTGCTTTCTTTTGTCCATGTTTGCATTGCACTGTGGGGAGGGGGTGTTCCAGGGGTGGGGTATGCCGGCTCTGCATGCCTTTAAATGACATTTTATAAAGAGGTCTGAAAAAAAGCATGGATTTTTGCCTTTTGTCAGACCTCCAGAACGGATTAATCAGTTTCCCATTCATTTCAATTGGAATCCGCGTTTTGGATAACATAATTTTCACTTATATGGCTGCTGGAGATTTCACCCTTGTTTGGCTCCATTCAGAATAAGTGTTAGTCTATGCATGCATTTCTTGCTTACACACACTTCCCAGTCCTTCTGAGTAAATGCATTTGAAGTTAGCTGGTTACATTGTGGTTAACTCTGGAATTTCTCTGCTCTTCTGACCATCAGGACAATGAGAGGAGAAATCTAAGAGTTGGCCAGGAACCCATACCACACCCAGTATGGACAGGACTTAATCCTTAGAACTGTCCCTCATCATTTCTTCTGCTGCATCTTAAGCCTCAAAAATGCTTATTTTGAAGATTTTTTTCTTCAAATGGATATTTTTTGTATTGGGATGTCTAAAGAAGGATTCAAAATAAAACAGACATTTCATGTCTAATAAGAGCAACCTCTCACTACAGTTTGAGCAAGCTGTATTATTTTACAGTATTTCCTGACACACACGTTACAATAAATCAGCAACTAAATATTTGCCTGCAAATATTTCATAATATATTTTAATTAAATGGTCATACAGTGCCATATATATTTCCCCTTCACTATTAAGAAATTAATGGAGTGTGTTCTGTCAGGAGTTTTTAAAAAACCACAACCGATTAATGGAGTGTTTAGCAAAGTGATGATTTTTTTCTTAATTGACAGTGGGAATTGCGGCTGTCATGTTAGATCAAAGCTCCAGGAATAAGTATCTCTTAATTCCTGTGGCTGGACTAGCACAGAAGCCAACCATTAGATCTGTGATGTGTTCTTCCAATTAGATCCCCTGCTTTCATCTCCATTAAAATATAGGGGGAAAGGTTAAGGCTTTTATGGTAAAAACTGAAATATTCCCTTAAATCAACTTCATTTCCCAGAGGCAAAATTAGAAAGCTATTTTTGAAATTATGTTTATATTTGCTGATATTTAAAGGGATGTTTCTTTCTTGTTCCATTTTCATCTGGATTAGTTGAGACAGAACATAGTCAGAGCTGTTCAGCTCATTTTCAAGCAACTTGATTGCCCTGAGAACAAACCACAAGTGAGAGGTAATTACAAGGAAAGGATTCAAGTTGTATGCTTTGTGTATGGTCACGCACACATCTTGCTCAAAGCAATGGTAAAATCTGTAACAGTCACAGCTAGACATTTTACCTCAGAGAGGCAGGAGGATGTAAAGATATACATTTATACCTCTCTCTCAGGCTGAATCAGCAAACATGTTATTTGCATTGCTGGCTAGCTGTTTCGAAGCAGCAATGGGCATTGTATCTGGTCCAATTTTTGGACTATTTGCATTGACCCCAAATTTTATACTATAATTGCACAATAAAGAATTCTGGAGACCGACAAACCCAAATGCATGGCAGGAGGTTGGACTGGATGGCCCTTGAGGTCTCTTTCAACTCTAAGATTCTATGATTCAACTCAGAAATTTTGTTCCTGTGGACTAATCAAATGGCTACTTTTTTACATGTCCTATATTTTTAGGTTTTCTGTCCTAAGGAATTCACCACATATAGTAATTGATGAGCTCTTCCTATTCAAGAGAGGGTGCATAATATGGAGCCTGGTCTCTTTATTCATAACGTTCAAATGAAGAACGTTACTGAGTATCTGAGTATGGGCGTAGAACTCTCAAAGCCCTGGCCAAAAAATTCTACATGTGCCACCCGCAAACTGCCTCGTCTCACATCAAGCCAGAATTCTGAAAATGAAACACTGGTCACTTTTCAATAATGGCTGTTCATGTTCTGTTTCAATGAGACTCAAAGCACACTGCACTGCCTGCCGGGTTGTTTACAAGTCCAGGCCAGGATTCAAAGAATCGTCTGACTCATGGTCCAATCCAAGGGAAATTTCACATCATTCAGGAATAAAAAACCTTTCTTGCCACATGGAAAATCTCTTCTGGAATGAAAAAAGTTTCCAATGCAATTTATGATACGGCACTATTTGTGATGAAAAAGGAAAAAAAGAAAAAAGAAGGCAAAGGAAGAAAGAATAACATGACATTCCAAAAAGGCTTAACCCATGAATCCACTGGACTAATAGCTGGATTTTACTTCAATGATGATGTTGAATGGTGCTTCAGCATCAGTGATGGGGAAGCTTTTTGTCCCCATCACAAGACATGCTGTGTGAATCGGAATTGTCCTCAACAAGAGAAGGCGATGCTTTGTGCTGATCACATTGCAAAAAGCAGTTGTCTTACTCTGCCTAACAACAGGGCCAGTATGAGTAGAAGTAAATGCACATGAACCTCTCTAAATAGTCCTTAGCCTCAGTTTTATTCTATAGCCTACTGTATTCTTCATGAACTGAAATGGTGGATCTAGGAAATGTGTCAGATACAGCTGTGGGAGATAAAATGGCATGTATCTCTCACCTCAGAGCCTGCAAAGATAACCGTCATGGGATGGGGAAGACTATGAAGTCATCATAATCATCATATTACAATTGCAGTATCCTACCTACCTATGCATACATAGGCATTATCTTTGTACAACAACAACAACAACAACAACAACAACAAAAATAAATAAATAAATAAATAAATAAATAAATAAATAAATAAATAAATAAATAAATTTATATACTGCCCATCTGGCAGACTGGCACTTCCTTATACCCATTGTGGTGCAACAGACAGAGTGCTGAATTAGGACTCACGAGATCTCTGTGTGAACCCCTGCTGGCCCATGAAATTTCACAAGGATATGGGGTGTGTGTAGAACTGGTGAAGCTACTCCTTGAATAGCTCACTTACTTCATCTGGTCTCCCTAACTGTTAAGGGTGTGAAGGCAACCTTTGTAAAGACAAAAAGGGGAGGCATAGAATGAAAGAAGTATTTATTGATTTAATTATGGCAAAACTTTGGAAAATGCATCAAATGGTAATCTCACAGTTGTTTTGGCTTTTTGCTCCGTCTTCCTAGATATTTAATTTCTGTTATTTTGGCTTCATTCTATCATTCATACAAAAATAAATGCACAATAGGAAATATGAAGTTTGAAACCATTGCCCCGGGTCCTAGTTTCTGAAGCCATGGAAAACAAACCTGTTCCCTCTTCAATATGACATCCTTTCAAATATTTAAACATAGCTATCATATCACCCCCTCAGCCTTCCCTTTGAAAGGCTAAATATTCCCAATTCCCTAAGCCATTCCTCATAAGACATTACTTCATATATTTTAGATAAAGTATTGTTAATATTTCACTTAGGAGGCTTTAAAGTGTTGCATTTTTAGCTGTATTTTAATAGTATAGAATTACATTTTAGCATTTGCAACCTGCTGTATTTTAACCAGATCATTTAAGACTACTGTATGTTGTAATTTGCCTTGGGCCACAGTTTTGAAAAAAAAGATGGCATATAAACTAACAAAATACATATGAAACTGAAGTTAAAACTAGTAATTGTTAGATTTAGACAGGGGTCCCACTCATATCACTGGGACTGCTTCTTGGGATACAGGATCAGAACTGGGGAAGCAGAACATCTAAAAAGTCACAGGTTGACTTTACATCTAAAGAGCCACCTGCTGATGAAACAAATCTCAGCTGTGAATGAATTACCGGTAACTACAGACATAGTATCTGACCATGAAGCCAGCATGTAAGACATCGGACCTGTCATTAGAATTTATTGAAATTTTTAACTTTTATCTGCCAATTTTTAATCAGGCTACTATTTCCAACAACTGTTCTAGGACCCACCTTTTGCTAACCAAAGGAGGTGGTTCAATATACTAAAATCAATGAGTAAGGGGGAAGGCCTTTATTTTAAAGCTACAGCTAAAATAATTCTGAAGGATAGAAACAAATTAGTGATTTAATGGCAGTTGTTTTTGTCTATATGACGAATCTTTTTGGAACATCAGTGGGATCAATACTTCTTGTACTTCACTTGTACACACTAGTTCAGGATTATGTCAATGCCTTGAATTGTCAATAGCTAGGTCTAGCAGGACAGGGGCAATTTTTTGAAGCACTGGAACTCATTATGACAGTATCAATTATTCAATCATCACCACAAGTCTAGGATCAGCATGACTGCAATCATATGCACAGCTTCCTGGGAAGTTATCTGCATTGAACTCAGTGGTAATTATTCTAACTGCATTTCAGCAAAATATCTTTTGAGCCTCCAATCAGAGCTTTGAAATAATGTGTTGCAACTAACAACCCTCTCCATAGCACATCTTTCAGTTGGCAATGAAGGCATTAGGACGTTCCTTTTGCAAAATATTGTTGACTGGCTGTTTCTAAAACATAGCTTAGAGGGGGTTACTCCGAAAGAGTTTGGCTTCATTTCAGAGAGACAGAAAATAGGAATTATCACCTAGAAATGGTCATGTTGTGCTTTGTACTTATTTGTCTGAAGCAGATCTGGGGCATGGCAGGTGCCACGGAAGCCCATCCTACACTCCCTGGCTTGGCCAGCTCACTTACCAGGCTCTGTGAGGTGCCAGGGTCCTTCTTCAGATCTGGTGCTCCAATCTTAGGAGAAGCCCGGCTGGCCCTTCCCCACCTCCTTGGGTAGCTGACCACTCATTGGCTGCAAGGGAAGACTCCCAATCCTGCTTCCTTGCCAGAGTGGTTGGCTGTGAGAAGAGGCAGCCCTGGCCCAGCTGAGCTCTTGCCTCAACTGGAGCACTGGTCCTGAAGTAGGACCCCTGCACTGCCCAGAATCCAGTAAGTGGACCAGCTGGGGCAGCACGTGGGGAATGGGCATCAGCAGCACCACATGCTTTGCACAAGTATATACAAACCATAAAATGCCCACCTCAAAATTCAACATATTCATTTTAAAATAAAACAGCTGAAATTGGTTTTTTCCCAGTTGGTGTAGGTAACACAAAAATATGCCTGCCGAGGTTCGTAGGGAGTTACATTCAGGCAGATCATACTGCATTTTCTAACTGCTCCACTGGTTGTGTAGCACACCGTGCAACTAGTTGTGCAATGTCTCTGTGGAACTACTCTCTGGATATGATATTTGAAAGGATGTCTTATCAAAGAGGGGACAGGTTTGTTTTCCATGGCTTCAGAGACTAGGACTTGGAGCAATGGTTTCAAACTACAGGAAAACAGATTTCATTTGAACGTTAGGAAGAACTTCCTGAAGCAGAAATACACGTGTGAAAAAAATTGTACGAAGAAATGAAGTACTGTCTTATGGATGTATCTCAAAAAGTTTATTTAGCATGGCAAATATTTCATATTTTCAAGGGACCTCAGCCACTTTTCTTTATTTTGATATAATCCGGGATGCTGCATCTGAAATATTGCTCCTCAAATAATTCCTTTCAGAAATGAGAAACAGGGGAGTGCAGACAGAGATCTATTCATATTCTCTCACCCTGCACAGTTGATTCATTTCCACCGTACCATTACTAGTACATTCAGCATGGTGTAGTGGGGTAAGGGTGTCAGGTTAAAACTTCAGGGAACTCAGTTTAAATATTCATGCACTATCATATAGGCCAGTGGTTCTCAACCTGTGGGTCCCCAGATGTTCCTGGACTGCAACTCCCAGAAGTCTTCATCACTAGCTGTGCTGGCCAGGATTTCTGGGAGTTGCAGGCCAGGAACATCTGGGGACCTACAGGCTGAGAACCACTGATATAGGCAGTCACCATCTCACTCTTACATGTTCCCTAGCTTATTTTTACAGGACGTATGGCACATATCAAATAATTTTCTACTCAATAATTCTGGATGATTCCTAATAGTCAGATGTTTTTTACTAACATCTCTGCGAAGTGGAAAAGGATTTGCTGTGTGCGATTGAGTGCAGCAAAGCTCCAGTTTAAATTCAAGACTCTGCTCAGCAAATCCTCCCAGAATTTATTATCCAAGCTCCAGTTTCATATGGATTTAAATCCCTTTTATTTTATGCTCCTGCCCATTTATATGATAATATTTATGGCATAATCATTTCTTTACAGCCGTTGTAAATATTATAAACTCTGCTCGGTTTCAAATGCATGCACACACAAATCTGGATACCAGAAAGAGAATAGGAAGGCAATATGAATTAAAGAAAACGCCATCAAGTGGAACAGTCTGGCTGAGTATAAATAAAATGAAATGCAAATTAGCACCAAATGGTGGACATTAACTCTGCTGCAGAAAGCATGAGAACTGTAACAGGAGAGACTGTTGACTTGCTTTTGGCAGGTAGCTGAAGATAAGGAAGCAGCAAATTTAAAAGCATTTTCCGAGCAAAGACCCCATTTATTTTTAATAAGGGTTAAGTTTCATCCTCAACTTTGAGGCTTCGATCACATTATCATCTCTGGGAAAGACCCACTGCTGTAAACGGGGCTTGTTTCCTAGTAAACGTGCATAAGATTGTACTTTAACCCCTTCAAGTCTTGTTGTTTTTCTACTAACAAGTCTCCCAAAACAAAAACAAAAAACCATGCTGTTTTTTTTCACCATTGCAGTCATATAGCAATTAACACGTCTGCACAAAACACATGATTTTGCACAAAAAAACTAGATTTTTATGCAAAAATAAAATGATTTTATGAAGCTGAAATCCCTTTTAAAATGTTTTCCAACGTTATCATGGCCAGCCTTGTTGAACCCTACAAGGAAGAGAAAAGTGGGGCATTTAGCCAATAAATCTAAAAAAAATCTAAATAAGGTTTTAAAAACACCAGTGGCCAAAGTCCTCTAGTATAACTTATGTCAGTGAATGGGAAAGGATGACGCCTGCATCAGTGTGATCCAGCATCCAAGTGGGATTGATTAATTAGCAGCTGCTAATTAGAGAACCCACAACACCCCCCCCACACACATGCTTGATCATTTGGATTATAAATCATGCCACTGTAGGTGATACCACTTCCCCTATGCAGGCGTTAAGTGAACTAATATGGCTGCCACATCAAAACATGCACTGAGCACCCATGTATTTTATACAAAACAAGGGCAGTTTTTAGCTACTGTGGCCAGTCAAAAACAGCCTTTAAGATATACCCTCTCCTTACAGGGTAAGGTAAGTGGTTGCAATGAGCCTAATTGCAAATGTGCCACTATTAGCCACAATAAACACAACAATGAAGGAAAAGAAACACATTCCACAACAAAAATGGCAGCATATCCCATACCTGCTGTATACTTTTGACTGTGCACAATGCTCCTCTCAGATCTCACCTTCATGTTTCTGCCTCATTTTGTGCAAGAGCAGCGTGACAGTGGAGCCAATTACCTCAAGAGGTGGTGAGTGTTCCAACAATGGAGGCTTTCAAGAGAAATGTAGACAACCACCTGGCAGGTATCCTTGTATCTATGTTCCTGTATGGAGCAGGGGATTGGATTTGATAGCCTTGTAGGCCCTTTCCAACTTCACTGTTCTATGATGCTACGATTCTAAGACTGATTTAACATGGAATCGGCATCCACAACTGGTCATATTTCTTTGCCTGAGATATGTGGAATATTTCATATGTAAAGATAAGGAATAGGACCAGTTCTGGATGACGATTCCATTTCAAAGCTGTCTCGCACAAAATGAGGCACAAGCATGAAGGTGAGATCTGAGAGGGACATTGTTTATTAGTATTCCAGTAAACAAAGCATGTAAATGCAAGTAGATAAATAGGTACCGCTGTAAAAAGCGGGAAGGTAAAAACAGTGTTCCCTTGCAGCCATGCCGGCCACATGGCCATGGACTTGCACCACACTGGCTCTTCTGGCTTGAAAATGGAGATGAGCACCGCCCCTAGAGTCGAACACGACTAGCATGCATATGCGGGGGGAACCTTTACCTTTACTAAACAATCCAGAGATAAACATTTACTTCTTAAAACATTAGATTTATTATAAACAAACAGCTCTCCCAAGACTATCACCAGGAGTAACCACTGTCCACATAATCAGTTGAGGAGGCCACAGAGCATTGGAACACCCAAGGTATCTGGTCCCGTTCTCCAGCCCCAGGATACAAAGAAAACTCACTGACACCTTAAGAAAGAAGCTCAAAGCTGGAACAACAGTACCTGTTTGACAGCATGTAGAATATCCTTGATTCTAATTCATTATCTGATTGGGGGCTCTAGTGACAAGCCAGGACAGGATGGCCTGACAACATACCTTATAAAATGGCTTAAAATGTTACCTGCAAAAGTAACATTAATTTTCTTTTACTCTTTCTACTGGACAGCTCCCTACTCACCCAATTCCATCCTTATAGTCTGGCCCTCATTCTCCTACTACTAACCTGGAGCTCTGGTCTAGCCTTTTCTGATTCGCACAGAGAAAGAATGTTGGGTGGCATCCACAAATATCTCCAACAGAAGGCACTGCAGCAAAAGCTAGAATGGGCTGGCACAATAATCTATGGTTTATCGTGACAGGTATGAGCCTTTCATTGCTGGCATGCATAGGTGGTTTCCACATTCTCCTCTCTCCTGATGACACATTTTTGAAGATTGCTGAGTTTCAAGTTCCTTATTTTAATTGACCACTGTTTAGGATTACTCCTAATTTATAAATGTGGTTAATCTTGATTACCATTCATTGAAAAAGAGTCAGCTTCACATACCATAAGAGGAAGCTGATCTGTTTCAGATTACAGTGATAATAAGCAAAAAAACAAAAACAAAAAAAAAAAACCAGGGTTTTGACATGACAAGTTTGCAGCTAATCAAAAGCAGAAATGAATGCTTGTAAACTCCTCCTTATGCCCATGTTAATCAACATCACAAGCCACAATTTACCAAAAAACAAACAAACAAAACAAAAACAAAACAAAAAACAAACAAACAAAACACCAGCAACAAAACCCTGATTTTCTTCCAAGAACTGTAACCTAATATTTAGTAGGAGTAGACACAGGAACATTATGAACAAGAATTTAAAAACTTGCAACATTTACAGGATGAGCCAAATGTACACAGGAATAATATCTACCTTATTTCCACAGACAGACTTTATGATCCAACCTTGTTTTCGAGTGGTATTAAGGTTCATCCTGGGTCCTGTGTACAGCTGGGTAGTCATATACCTTGGAAAGGGAAAAACGGGATTTGAAGTGGTAATGGATGCTTTCCTGTTAGATAATTTGTAAATGATGTCTTAGAAACACCATTGAGGGCATGAAATGACAGATAGTGATGGGTTGCATTGGTATAATTCACATATTAAATCTAACCTTGGTAGCATTCAAAGGCCAAAAACACAGGGCAATATATATTCTGTGTAGCAATAAGCCTTGCTTCAAAACATATGCATAAAGAAATAATTTAATAGAAATGTTCTCCTTAACAAGTTAGTTCAGTGATTGGAAGTATCTTGGGGTACTTTAAGCTGCTAGTTTGACAAGACCCATGAGAAACCTTTATTTTGTCTTCTGTATTATTGAAGACAACAACAGAGCGATGAAGTCTCCATAGATTTGGATAAAAGTGGCAAAACCTCACATCCACTTGTGTTTGAAAAAACACAACCTTTTCCAAAGAACATCACAAATAGCATCAAATGCAATCAGTTCACTGAACCACCGAAAAAGTTGACAAAATGTCACATCACACAGGAACAGACTGTCCATCAAATAAGAATGGACAGTTTTCTCAAGTACATTTACTGTTTTATTCCCAATTATCCCAGTCTTCTTATGTTTTTCAAAAGGTTAAAACAATATCTAGTTTGATTATGCTCTCCTATTATGCAGTTTAATATTACCTTTGCAACAAAATAATATTTACTATAACTTAATGATTCAGCTGCCTTTCAAGATCTCTCTTTTAAACAAAACCTTCCGTTCAGTTTAGTGTAGTTTTTTTTTAAATCAACAACAATAACAATAATTCTGCAGTTTTACAGTTTGTCTGTGAAGATTCTCAGTCATCCAGGTGAGTTTATCTGGAAGTTGAGTCATGGCTACTGGACTTCTTTTCGGTGATGAAGCTGTTTGGATGAACAGCGAAACGTTTCTATTTCTCAAAAAAGAAGTCCAGTAGCCATGACTCAACTTCCAGACAGTTTCACAGTTGCTTTCTATAGAACCACTATGGCAATATCTATTTTTTTAATGGATGCTGCAGAACAGTTTTGTCTCTGTGTCCCTTTAAAGATCTTTGACACACATCCTTAGGAAACAAATGGCAGTTTCCTCAGCAGATTTTAGAAGATGGGAAGGATGATATGTGAGTACCTCTATCTCCTGGACCCAAGACAGTATGTTGAAGGGTAATCACCAACACCCTGAACTGTGTCCAGAAATAAAATGTTATCACTGTAATGTCTATAAAATCTGTTACTACATCTGGACCAACATTTCCTATGACTCTTGAAAAGAAGAGTGCATTGGAATAATCTTATATGGGTTACTATCATATTGCTAGCCAAATTGATTTACTCATTACATGTTTCTATCTTCTCACCATGAACTCAAGACTCCCTCCTTCTTTATGCTCACAACAATCCTGTGAGGTAAGTTAGGAGAAGAGAAGGTGACTGATTGGTCCAAGGCCACTCAGCATTCTATCTCACTGAGGATTTTGATTTGGATCTCCAAAGCACTAGCCGAACACTCTGACCGCCATACAACACTGGTACCAGTACAAAGGACAGGAATAGAGATTGGGCACGAATTGAAAAAATGGTGTTTCGGTTTTTTGTTTTTCATTGAGGGGTCTGTTTGGGTTCGTTTTCATTTTTCGTGAATTTTTGAAAAAAATCATTTTTGTTTTTCATTTTTCATTTTTACCTGCTTTTTGCACGATTTTTAAAGCATTTCCATGTGTGGGAGTCCCCCAATGCCCCAGACCAGAGGGAAAACACTAAAAAAATTGATGCTGGCAGAGACACAGTATAGGCTAGGTACGCAGGGAGGCTGCAAAGGCAGTGGCGGGCGTTGCCCAGGGTGCAAGGCAGCCGCAGAGTGACTGTACTGCGGGGCAGGGGAGGGTACTCACAGAGAGGTACGCAGACACACACACAGGGAGGCTGCAGGACTGAAGCTAGAGAGAAATCTCTTCTTTCTCTTCCCTAAGAGCCAGGCTGCAGCCGTCAGGAACACAGAGACACACATCTGCCTGGCTGGCCTAAAGTGAAAATAACGAGTCGCAGAGACAGCAATCTCATCCTAACTCCCACTGGAGACTGCAAGGAGGACAGGGGCTGCCAGAGCTTTTTATGCTCTCTGTGGCTGCCAGACCTGCCCAGTCTGCAACCTGGGCATGCTATTGGTTGAAGTTGTCCAACAATTTATATGATCCCATCACATGACTTGCCTCCATTTTGTGGCTGGAGTGGCGACATCCATTTTGTCATCCTTAAAGGGAAAAGAAAAATACATTGCGATGGGAGAAGACAAAAACAAATGATTTAAGGACCCCAACCCCCCGGTAGGTATTATCAGACAGTATAAATAATTATCGCTCCGTATTTATGGATGTCCAGGGAGTTTTTTTAACATTTAAAACAGCTCATTTCATTGCCCGTCGTCGTTAACGAAAAACGAAACGTAATGAACCTAATTTTCGTGGTTCTGTTCGTTTCGTTCCAATTTCATCACAATGTTTGTTATTTGTTTCGTTACATAACAAAATGAATAATGAATAACGAAACGAAAAAAGTTCATTTCATGCCCATCTCTAGACAGGAATGATAGATTTTTATCCTTTATTCTAAGTTGCTTTTGGCATCAAAATGGACCCATGTGTACACAGCACTTGCAGTTGACTTCAGCATAAAGCATCCTCAGAACACAGCATAAAACCATGTATGAATTTTACAACTGGCACTTTGGTATCATCTTGTTGATTTTAATTCACCACTATTGGAAATACTTCAGATTCCTTCACCACACTTGTAAGAGTTGCAGCTGCTAAGTCTCATGTGTGTGTTATGTGGGAATTTTCCCTCAATTTTCTCCAGTTTAAAGCCATTTCACAACTTTGTCTAGCAGTACAAATATATGCCTTTCCTCACCACTGTGTTGATTAAAAATGACTTAAGTGGTTAAGTAGTTATGACAATGAGATTATAAAAGCTATCAATGGGGTGCATTGTTCACTATGAGGGAATAAATTTCCCTGGGAGGCAGGAATGGAGATAAGCACCAAATAATCTGGCTTGTATGTGTGGGAACCTCGAAGTAGGCTTCTCCAGATGCTTCCATGCTTCAAATAGGAATTTCCACACCACAATGACATATCATTATTGGCGTTAAATACAATCTGGAAAGGGAAAGGGGTTTGTTCAAGTGGTACTGTACTACATACAGTGGTACCTTGTATAAAGGAATTAATTCGTTCTAAATGAAATTTTGTTAAGCAAATTTTCCTTTATACAAATTTCCCATAGGAATGCATTGAAAACAGAGTAATCTCTAATCATGACCATTTTATGTTGCACAGATTTGCCCCACAGACTATTCTGTTAAGCAATTTCCTGCTATCTCCAGAATTTTTTATGTTGTACAGATTTTATGTTATACAAACCATTTGTTATACAAGGGTCCACTGTACTCTAGTTTACACACGGAGTATCACTGTGGTCACAGTCTAAGGGTCCATCCACACTGTGTAGTTATAGGGTTAGGGTTAGGGTTAGGGTTACTGCCATGGCTCTTTTCTATGAAGTCTATGGATCTGCTGCTGGGTGAGGAACTTTTTTGCCAAAGAACTCCAGTCCCCACCACAGAACTACAGGAGGAGAACGCTATGCACTTCACCAAACTACAGATCTCAGTATTCTCCACCGTGGAGCTCTGCTAGTTGAACTGCCATGGAATCAAACTAAATACTAGCGTAAATACACCCTGAGTGTAAATATTGCTACGCTTGTACGAATAACATTCTAGATCTTTGAAATAAATGCTTCCTTTTTTTCCCCAAGTGGCCAGCTCTGTGGCATTAATACCAAGTAGGGCAAGACTAAAAGTTTATTTATGGATTGGTTTTATATGCCAGCCAATCCCATCCTATGAAGACATGGTTCTTCATAATTCAAAGGTAGCATACGGTTGGTGAGCAAGAGACTTGAGAGTTCAATTCCCCACTACACCGCCCTGACAGGGGCTGCATGCAGTCAATGATCCATAGGGTCCCTTTCAGCACTGCAGTCCTAAGATGATGATGATGATGATGATGATGATCTCACCTTTCTCCCCAAAATTATTAAGTCAGCTATGATGCTGCTCTATTTTTTTATGGAATTATTAGCAAAGTTATTAAACATACAGATCTCTAACAGTATATTCATAAGCACAATTCTTCCAAGCTAATGTGGTCAGTGGTGCTTACTCCTAAATATATTTGCATAGAATTTCAGTCTAAGCTTTTATATCCTGGTTATTTTTCTCTCCCCCCCCAAAAAAAAAAACTTTATGAAGACAAGACTTGAGCAGATATTAACAAGACCCCCTCACAGCTTCTCCAAATGTTTTAACCAGAATTTGGGAGTATAACATGTTAGGCAAGAATTCTCAGACTCCCAGATCCAGTCATTTTGTGAGATTCACATTTTGATGGTGGCTGTAATGGAGTTATTTTAGCAGTGAGATTTTTCCTTTGGGAGACTGGGATTGGCATGGTAAAGACATTTATTAGGTTGGGGGGGGTGACGTATGGTAACCAGTGACAGATGTTAACATCTATAAAGCTGGCAGAAATCACCATGCTGGGTTCTTGTAATATATCTTGTAGATTACCAGTCAGGACCTATGGTCCATGTATTCAAATCAAATCAAATTTTATTATAGGGTCATAGACCCAATTATTTGACGGAAGAATCAAAGACTACATGGCTACACAGAAGCAAAGACACAATGTAGAGCCTTATTAAAAGAACCAAAAGTTATATAACTATACAAGTCATGCAAAATGTGGAGACTTATTGTAGCATTTTGTGAATGTTTATA
>JAHTLZ010003542.1:61534899-61547724 GCA_023846285.1 Phrynocephalus versicolor | reverse complement strand
TAACTGAAAATAAAAATTTTGCTACCATGTATTCTTGCTGCAGGACATCATTGTTTTGGACAGCCTCATGGCACAGTGGTTAAATGCCTGTACTGCAGGTAAAACTGTGCTCACGACCTGGGGTTCAATCCCAGGTAGAAGGCTCAAGGTTCACTCAGTCTTCCATCCTTCCGAGGTCGGTAAAATGAGTACCCAGCCTGCTGGGGGGGGGCAATGTGTAGCCTGCACACTGTAATTAAAATTGTAAACCACCCAGAGACTATTTAAAGTGGTATGGGGTGGTATATAAGCAGAACAAGATTTTAGGAACAGCTGGTTGTGTTATAATGCTCAGCTGATATGAATTTGTGTGTGTGTGTGTGTGTGTGTGTGTGTGTGTGTGTGTGCGTGTGCGTGCGTGCGTGCGTGCGTGTGTGTGTGATAAAACAGTGACCCATATGTGAATGTTATGTGACTAACCAGTTCGTCTTACATCTTCTGTACATTTTAAGCACATAATTTATATGTTAGGATCATTGGGCCCTGAATTATGCCATAATTTCAGCTGAAGCCACATTAATCTTTCGGTTGAAAAAAAGCAGAATGCTAGACTTTCTTTCCAAATGACCTTTTCCAGAGACACAAAGGAGATTCCCCCCCCCTTCTACTCTTGACCAGAAAATTCCAGCAACCATCTGCCAAAACAGCAGGAGCTGAAATACATCCAGTCCTTTGTCAGTTCATATTCTTCCATATATTGGGCATGTACAGATAACAGATCTGTGCACAACAACACAGTCAGAAATATTGTAACTTGGTATTGTTAATATCTTGCCTTCAGAGTCAGGGCTCAGTGAAGTATCATATCATGGTAGCCGTTAGCTTATAATTTGGAAGAATTATCTCAATTACACTTCAACACTAGCAGACTACAGAATGGGGAAAGTAGCAGTTGGGATCAACCTGGCGTGTTAGTTCCATCATAACGGTGATCATTTTCTTTTGAGAGCTGTTAAGCACCTATGTGGACATTTTCCATACATAATGACACTTCCACAAGTGAAACGTACATTGAATGGAGAGTACAGTGTAAATGTTTCAAGTTGTGTTTCCTTCCTCCTTTTTATCCTGCGTTAACATTATTCATGCATTGCTCAAAGATAAGGAGAGAGACTTGGATAATGGGTCCACTTCATGGACATCACCAATTTCAATTTTCAATTTCAATTCACCTTTATTGGCATAAAATATATTAGCAAATGTACAGATATACTTTGGTGGATCAATATAAATATAAAAGAAGCTGTCTAAAATTACTCTACACTTAAAACGGGTCTAACCTGGGAAACAGAGTGTTTGTTCTGATAGACCAGTAATAAATATTTAGCTACTGAATCTGTCAAGTGAGGATTTTTATCTGCCAAAAGACGTGTAGTAATAATCTCTGGTACTGGTGGTATTTTAGAAATGAAGGCTCCAAGAAATTGTTGTCGGATGGTCTGATGTGCCAGACAATTTATCAGAATATGGAAGATCGAGTCAGGTTCTAACCGGCAGAACCAACACAACCTACTCTTTTAAGGAATTCTACAATATCTGCCGGAAGACACAGCAGAAGGAAAAATATTTAGTCGGGCCAATATAAAGGCCCGAAGCTCCTGTGGATCCAAAAGATTTCTAAAATAATTAGCTCCCTGCTCGAAACCACAAAGTAGACTAGACCATGATTTAAAGGGGAGTAAATAGAGTTACTTTCCTCAATAATAATTTGTCTTTCTATATCCCAAATTCTTTGGCGAATAACATTATATAAATACTTTTCACTACAGACCGATAAGGATTCTAAATCTATTCCCATGGATGCTATTTTGGTGGTGATATTCTGATGCCATTTTGAAATGTAAGCATCTCTCAGTAAATCATTTAACAAAGAATTGGGGCGTATATGAAAGTGGAGGCGCAGCCAGTACTTAATTTAACCGTAGCCGTCCAGGTTCGCCACATATTGTTGATAAACTGATCGTATTCGGAAGACCCAAAATTTGATGCAAAAAAATAGCTGTAATTTGATCCACCTCAAAATTAGCATCCTTGATCCAAATTGGAGCTCCATAAAGGAGTTGATTAGTTATTTTTACTTTAAAAACCTGGATTGTGGCTGGCACGTACTGATTCCCTGAATGATAGTGGAATCTGGAGATTGCAAGCAATTGGTTCTTCGAAATGGCTAATGTGGACTTCTGGTGATATGCCCAATGAAGTCAGTAGTGAAGAAGAAAGCCCAGGCATCTATAAGTTCTAACTTGTTCCAGAGGTTTGCCTTCGAGTTCCCAAGTTTGATTCTTCCAGCCTTTGGAGAATACTAAAATTTTGGATTTCTCAGTGTTGATTGATAAATTATTAATTGCACAATATTCAGCAAAGGCAGTCAGCAAACATTTGAGCCCTACCCTTGAAATAGATAAGAGTACGGTGTCGTCGACATACAATAATACTGGAACTGGATGAGCATTCATCCTGGGGCCATGATTTACCGCCTTGGCTAGATGTAAAGATACGTCTGACATAAAAATATTAAAAAGAGATGGTGCCAGGACACAGCCCTGTTTAACACCTTTGGTAATAGGGAAGCTCCCAGACAAGTGCCTTTTATGATTTATCCGTACTTGACCTGTGTTTGTCGAATGTAGTTTATGGATCAAAAACAATAGGCGTGAGTCAATGCCTAATTTTGTTAGTTTATTCCAAAGAAGAGATCTGTTAATGGAATTGAATGCTCCTCGTAGGTCTATATATGCAGCATATAGCGTTCCTTTTAAATCGAGAGAATATTTCTCAGCTAAAAAAGTCAGAACTAGTGTCTGGTCTAGGGTGGAAAATCCTGGGAAAAACCCAGCTTGTTCTTTACATGGGATGTGCTTCACCGACATCCAATCAGACAGACGGATCAAGAGGTGCTTGGAATACAATTTTCCTAACACTGAAAGCAAGATAACTGGGCAATAATTGGTTGGCAATTTGGGATTTCCTTTTTTAAAAATGGGGACTATTATTGAGGTTAATCAAGATTCTGGAAGTATCCCAAACTGATCAATCAAGGTAAAAATGTGGGCCAAGGGTTCCACCCACCAATGGAGATTGTTTTTAATGAAGTCCACTGGGATACCATCAGGGCCAGGACATCACCACTGGTACTATGACACAAGCATCACAATCCCATTGCAATCCCATTAAAACTAGAAGGACTTTCTGCCCAGAGGTTCCTCCGTAGGATTTATTTTTGGTGCTATGTTTTGACAAGTTGCTTCCAACTTACTGTGACCCCAACAGGGCTTTTGGAAAATGGGAGATATTCAAGGAATGGTTCAACATTGCCAACCATCTCAATGAGCTTTCCTGGTCACATGGAAATTGAAACGGTGGCCTCCTGAGTCCTACACTGTAATTCTATCCACTGCATCATGTTGCCTTTCATTCACAATTGGTCCAATGGGATTTCAACCTATAAACTAAAGTGATATTCTTCTGTCAGCGTTATTTAAAATACAAATGTCTGAAGGCTTTCTTGGTTTTTAAAAAAATGATAGCTAGGAAGCTAGCTAGCTAGCTAGCTAGCTAGCTAGATCCTGTAGTCAATTAATGGAATCATGGTGATCCAAAGGAGAGGTAGCTAGAGGGAAGGCTAGTGGGGAAATGAGTATGAGAAAAATCTTCTTCTGGAAAACTAATATGATATTATCGGATTTATTACTATTGCTTCATCTGTGATTAAACTGCAGTACTGCAGGTAAGACTCTACTCATGATCTGAGCTCAATCCCTTGGATGGCCAGCTCAAGGTTAATTCAGCTTCTATCTATCTGAGGTTGGGAAGCTGAGTACCCAGCTTCCTGGGAGGCGTGGACAATGTGCAGTCTGCATAACTGAACCGCAAACCACTCAGAGAGTGCTATAAGCACTATGGGGTGTTATATAGACAACAAACTTTGCTATTTCCTTTTCCTTTGCTTTCTTGTCAAGTCTTAATTGCAAAGAACCAACTACCCATCAAGAGGCTATAAAATGTCATTTCGTATAGGATTGGACTGAACTGCAAAAATGTCAGAAAGTTATTTTGGCTGTTCAATATCAAGGTCTTTATTGAGGTAAGAAAAACTTACAAGCCTTGAAATGTATGATTTGCTGAACATGGCATTTATTACGGACAGTGAAGTCAAAAAATTCAATAGCTAATCAGAATTCTAATTTTTTCCCTCACTGCTTGAATGGTTTTGCTGCTCTGAACTGCTTTTACCCCAGAAATATTCCTTGAAACCAGCAGCTGGTGTACTGCATTGGTTTTAGATGCTATAGTCTCCTGGGAGTGGCAAAAAAGACATATCTTCATGGTACGGGCCATTTATGTGTACTGAAAATCACTCTCTCAAAAGAGGTGGGGCACTTAGGCACAATCTGTCTAACACTTATCATGCCGCCCTTTCATGGATCTCCAGACAAATCAGAAGCACTTCCCACCTCCACCAGAAAGGCCACTGCTAAAGACCCATACTTGATGGGTGTAGGGAAGGGCTGCATCGGTGTGACTTTCATACACCCTAAGCCGTTGTACATCTAATTAGCCTCTTCTGGCCACTGTTCACCTAAAAAGCCTATTCAGACCAGGGTGGCATGAAACCAAGGTGAACTATACGCTGGAAGCCTTGCATCAACTTTCCTTACACTGACAAAGCTACTTGGATGACTGGCAAAACATTTTGATCTCATGAGAAAATAAGTCTGTTTCCCATGACTCAACTTCCAGATTCCCTGGGTGTAGTTTTAAAGAAATTGCAAGGCAATCATTGGATAGCATTGATGGCTTTATTCTACGCTATTGTTTGCACATTCTTCATTCAGGTTGAGAGAAGATTCCTTCCTCAGCAAAATATTACATAACATTTTAGTGCCTATTTGATAGTACCGGTCAATTACATCCTTTTAATTTTCATTAGACCCTACTGGATTTTGCAGTTGCAGTGGAAGAGGACAAAACTAGAAGAAGAAAAGATGGAATCTGACAGATTCAGAAACAAAGGCTTCAGCAGACTAATTAGTGAACATTTTGTTAACAATAAGGCTGCAGATTAAGAGCACATTTATGAAGATTGCAGAATTGTTCTGTTTCTAGAGCCTACTTTTCATTCCTACTTTGCCTTGAATTACGCTTACAAAACCTTTGGCTTAATGCAAAAAGCAAGCAAACAAAACCCCATTATTTAGTGGATTGAGAGGTTTACATACATTCTTGTTTATTTTTTGCTCATGGGCACGAAATGTCTTGTGCCAGCTGTACCACAGTAGCCATGAGAAACAAGTGTGTAAATGTAGAACCGACTATCTGCAGGCATCTTGATTTTTTTTTAGCACTGTGGGTCTTAATGTCATCAAAGACAGTTTCTGAATGCTAGGCATAGTCTTCTTACTTCAGGGAGCAATTTGGTTCAGAAGGAAGAATATGCACAGCTACCAACTCTCAGCAATTCTCTGCGTTTTTTGTTTGTTTGTTTGTTTAACAACTTCCTATAAAATGTTCTATATTAACTCATTTTCTAAAGAAAGCAGCAGGGAACAATAGATCATGGATGTCCTGATAAAGAGTTCATTTTTCCCTCTTGGGATGAAGGTTGTTTAGATTCCCAGGAACTGCTCTAAAAACTATGATGCAAAACTAGGCTACAGGCGATAATAGGCCGCTAACAACAACAAACAACAACAATGAAATCATTGCAAGCTTTCAAGTGCAATACACTCTTCTTCAAAGCATGCACCAAAAGTCCAAACATGGCAAAAGAAAACTGAAAATTATGGTATATTGAACCCAAGTTCAGTGTAGTGCTGCTTCACTCTTTCCTGAAGGTTTTTTTTTGGGGGGGGGACTGGGGGTAGGGAACAGTCCCTTTAAAGCTGTAGCCGCTTCAAATTGGCCATCCCGATAGACATGGAAGTTTCAATCAGGACATTGGTGTTAATTTATTGGAAAAAAAACGGTAAGCAAACCACAATGTTCTGCTTATATTCCTCCCCATAGTGCCTAAAGCACTCTCTGGGTGGTTTACAATTTAATTATCCAGGCTACACATTGCCACCCTAGTGAGCTGGGTATTCATTTTACTCACCTCGGAAGGATAGAGGGCTGAGTTAACCACAAGCCAGCTACCTAGGATTGAACCCCGGGTCGTGAGTACAGTTTTGGATGGAGGACAGAAGTTTAACCACTGCACCATGAGGTAGTAAGTAAAGAATGCTACCGCACTTTAGATTTGAAATGCCTTTTCCTTAAAGACAAATCGCCTTAAAAATCACTGTCTGCTTTTCACATCGCTGTTTCTGAAGAGCCCCCTTGGCCATGCCCATTTTGACCGCTGTGTCGGTTTTTCTTGCGACGACCACTGGGGGTGGTGTTTTATTATAATCGGTTCCTGTACCCCCTTTTAAAGCGATTTGTTTGTATTTGCGGACATACTACGCTGTCTTTAGGTTTAAAGCCTCTAGGTTTAAAGCGGTTCAGGCAAGTGCAAAGGGGGAAGCCGATTGCTAAGCAACCGCTGAAGTGCAGACTTCCGAACCACTGTAGCCACCACGTGACTGTGGGAGGAGATAAGGTGATGCAAAATAAAAAGTGGCTGCTCACGGAAGTACAGTAGCGGCCTCCGTTGACCCACCCAGCCTAGCCTTCTCCAGCCTACTGCCCTTCATATGTGTGGGATTGCAATTTCATTGTTTCCCAACACCAAGCTATTGAGTATACGGCCTAGAGATGCTATATCATATACCAGTGGTTCTCAACCTGTGGGTCCCCAGATGTTCCTGGACTGCAACTCCTAGAAGTCTCCACCACTTGCTGTGCTGGAAGGGGTTTCTGGGAGTTGCAGTCCAGGAACATCTGGGGGCCCACAGGTTGAGAACCACTGTCATATACCAACCCCTCTGGAAGGCACCAGGCTGATCTAGCCCAATAGAATCCATTCTTACTCACAGTGCCTATCTAAGACCTAAAGTGGTTTATGCCAAGGTCTGGAAAAGTAACCCCACCCCCACCCCCACCCCCAGCTATACTTCCAAGAATGTCCCAACCATGACAGCTGGTGGGCTTGTTTGTTTTTCAGTTTGAAAATTCGATTTTCTCACCATTCAATTTCTTTTTTTAAAAAAATCTGAGAGCATTTTGGATGGAGATGCTGAGAACTTCTGCATGAAAGGCATGAGCTCAAACTTGAGGTCCCAAGACTGGTCTTTGTCCTTAGGCAAAATAAAAATGTGTTTGGGGTCAGTCCTTCCTGGGCATATAGCATTTCTATATATAGCTCTGCAATGATGTTTTTTTCCATTTGGAAAAAAAGAGAATGACCTCCCTTGTTTTTTTTTTTGGGGGGGGGCAATTATACAGATCATGCAAACGAGTCACTGCTGTCCACACCTCTATACCTATATCTTCACAATTACATGCAGAGGGAAAGGGAGTGGGGGTGTCATAGATATAAATTTTCTGTCCTTGCCATTACCAATATCGGGAGAATCCTGCCTTGACTGGGTAGAACTGAATTATAGGGGCAAACCATTCAATTTTCTAACAAATCAGTAGTCCCTGTTCTGTGGATAAATGACTGCTTTATCTACATTCAATTTATTCTTCTTTTTTAAATTGAAAGCATGTTCAAATGTAATCTGGTAGGGCAGTCATTTGGGAGACCTCTTAATGTTCAGCCGAATGCCTGAAATGTTCTATTGAATTGATTCAAAGCCTAGAGAAATGAAATTTAATTTTTTTTAGAATTACTGGGATGAGGGGCACAAATTTGCCAGCATGTTACAGGAATCCGAATCAAAATTGTCCTCACATCCCAGAAATCTCAATTGTCCATTTCCCAAGAAATATTCAAAATGTTAATTAAGAAGCTACCTCCTTGGTTGTTATTTTGTGTACTTCAGCAAAACTGCATATATTATATTCTAATTGCAAGGCGAGTATCGCAGTCTCAATGTAACAGTAAAAAAAGGTCTCTCTATAAAAGACTTAACTTTCTCATCTCCATAAGAAAAGTAGCTGTATTTCCATGCCAGAATGCATTCATTTCTGAATATTATGCATGCCTATTCATCTTTGAACCCGTAAGGGTGACTTGATATTAAAGTATTATACATAGGAATTGGTGTCAGATTCTTGTCACTTATATCATCGCAACTTTCCTTCAAAGCGCTCAGGAAATTTGCATCAACAAAGAAAAAAAAAACCCCAAATAGGACAGCAACATTCCACTGACATAAATGTGAGTGCCTTATATGCAATATTAAAAAGCACCTACAGTGGACCCTTGTATAACAAACATCTTGTATAACATAAAATCTGTACAACATAGAAAATTCCGGAGGCAGGGGAAATTTGCTTATTGCCTATGGGGAAAATCTGTACAACATAAAATGGGATTACTCCATTTTCAATGCATTCCTATGGGAATTTGTATAAAGGAAATTTTGCTTAACAGAATTTCATTTAGAATGAATTAATTCCTTTATACAAGGTACCAGTATATTAAAAAGCACCTTGGACTCTCCCTTGTGGGGTGCCACAGGGGTCGGCAATCTCACCCATGCTGTTCAATGTTTACATGAAGCCGCTGGCGGAGGTCATCAGGAGATTTGGAGTTTGCTGTCATCAGTATGCTGATGACACGCAGCTCTATCTCTCCTTTTTGTCTTCTGCAGTGTAGGCAGTACGCTCCCTCGACCTGTGCCTGGAGGCGGGTCTGGAATGGACCAAGGCTAACAGGCTCAAGCTAAATCTGGAGAAGACCGAGGTTCTGTTCTTCTGGGCGTCCTCGTCTGGGTACAATGGCCCCCTCCCTAGACTGGGTGTGTGTGTTTCCTCCAGCCTACAGACAGGGCCAGGAACCCGGGCGTGGTCCTGGACTCAGCCCTCTCCCTGGATGCCCAGGTGACGGCTGCTTCCAGGGCTGCTTTTATCCATCTCCGCAGGAACGCCCAGATCCGTCCATACCTCGACGAGTCCTCCCTGAGGACAGTCGTACAGGTCTAGTGATTTTGAGGATTGACTATTGCAATGCCCTCTACGTAGGGTTGCCCTTGACCCTTCTCCGGAGGTTACAGCGGGTGCAGAATGCGGCGGCCAGGCTGGTGGTGGGTGCTCGTAGATACGAGCACATCACCCCAGTTCTCAATCGCCTGCATTGGCTTCCCATTTTCCTCCGGATAAGGTTCAAGGTCTCCACGGCCTGGGACCAGAGTACCTCGCGGAGCGTATCTCTCAGAGATCAACTCGGACCAGGCCCACGAGATTGGCGCAGGCGTGCTCACTGAGGGTTGCCACACCCAGAGAGGCGCAGAAGTCGCATACGTGTGACTGCGCCTTCTCTGTGGTGGGCTCCACGCTGTGGAACCATCTTCCCAGTGAGCTGCGCCTTGCAGAGTCCCTGCCCGCCAAGTCCATGTCCACAACATGGTTTGGGTACCTGGCTACAGAATCTGCTCTACTTGGGAAACAACTGGATTTTACTCTCTGTTTTTAATGTGACTAGAAATGGTTTGAAAAATAAGAAAGGACATTGAAAACAAATTAAATAAAAATATAAATATAAAGAAAAATAAAACCCTAACCTGCACTCCCCTTTGAAAACATTCCTGGCTGGTGCAAGGGAGACCTCTATTCCTATCTTCTCCCTCTGCTTTGGAGGCTGCCTGAGACTGAGTTCAAATCAATCACCCGTAATCAAGCAGGAGGAGGGAGAGAGAAAGAGCCACCACTGGCTCACTTGTGGTTGTGTGACCTGCTCCAGTGTGTGTATATCAAGACATTGCTTGTTGATTAAGGCAAAATTTAGAAGAAATGTTTGCTTATCTTCCAAAACGCTGATCTTAAACCGGTATTACTGAACATTTAAGAACTACAAGAGGAACTGTTGCAAAGGGTTGGATATATCCAAACCCATCTTCTTAATATCTTTTCAACCAACTGCTTAAGAAAACAGTGGATAAAAACATCCACAGGGATCAAGAAAAAAAAAAGAGTTTTGTTAGCCAGCTTATTTGTTTTTCTTTCCTCTTACAATGAGGGCTGTGCCAACAAAACCACACTCACTGCCATTCACAAAAAATCATTAAATATTTTAACCTTTTTATTTGAGAACTGGCATAGTCTATGCTTGTATTCTACAGGATGTTACTAAGGCTTTGGAGGATGTGACCTTATATTGTTGGTCGGAATAATTTATAACAAATATAGAACCCAAATATATACCTGCAACCTGGAGATGTCTTTGAATGTCACAAGCTAAGCAATAATGCCTAAAGTGCTGACAAGGAGTGATTAGAAATCTAAATAGCTGGCATACATAACATCTTATCTTACTAAAATAGTGAATGTTGTTTAAGACTCTATTTTAGCAAGGCTTTAAAGTCCTGGGAAGCTTTCCAGTTGAAAATATTCACAAGAAATCTACTGTTTCCTAAGGACCTAAACACTAACTCCCACTGAGAAAACATCAACCTTCCGTTCTGGACCATCAGGTAGAGAAATGACTAGCCAGCAGAAACAATAATACAAATTTTGATCCACAGAAGAACATGGGGGATTGGCAAAAACTAACTTCGGAGAGGCTGGCACCTGATTCCTATCAATTTTAATATTCCATACTAGGGAATTACAAACAAGCAACATTCACTATACTGTGTAGACACATAGCTTTATTTACACTTCCACAAACTTGTTTCCCCATTTCCTAAGTTGTTTCTTCTCTAAATCTCCATCAGTTGGTGGCACAAGAAGCAGAACATTGTGGGAAGATATTTTTAGCTGCATCTTATCACTACTAAGCAGCTGGAAGCAAGGTGGAGATTTCAGTCCATGGGAACCTCAGCACTTTCTTCACGGCTTTCAGTTTGGGAAACTTCAGCTTCTGATTTCACAGAGACGTCCTCTGAGCCAAACATGCTCTGTAGGAGCTATTAGTATTGACAGGCATTCATTGTTCCATGTATATTTCAGGTCTTAACACTTGCAAAGAGACACTTCCTCCCTTCCTCCTTCTCACAGCTGTCAGCAGAAAAGTGATCCCAAAGGAGATATTAATTTGTGTGTCTATCCAAACAGAAAAGCATCCAATCAGTCAATCTGAAATAAAATGAATCATGGCAGAGTCAATTCACTGAAGAATATTTTTGCTTTCCCTCTACTATGTAGTGCTCTTCTAAATGCAAAACCAATACACAGCATGAACACATCTCTGGCTGCTTTTACACGACCCCTAAAATCCGCTGGCAACTTAAATGCAGATCCCCCCAACGTGGTTTTTGTTCTGCTTCCTGTGTTCCCACCTCCCGCACTCTGATTCTATTGCTTATGTCTGCGGTGAGGGGAGAGAGAAAAAATGCAGGCTCACCTCCGCCTGCTGTCGGCAGCAGCTAATTGTTCCAGCCTGTTAGGATTCCTGTCTGTTAAAAGGGGGTAGGAGCCAACAAAAACAAACAAAAAGCGGAGGAGGGCCAGGCATGCAATGCTTTAAAACAGCAACAAGGAACAGCAACAAGGATTTTACCTCCTCTAGACCAGGTACTTGTAAAATGCGCTGGGGTGCACTTAAGTGGGCGTGGTCGTACTTTATTTTTTTAAAAATCCACTGGTAGTGGGAAAACAATTTTATGCTCTGCATCTGCAAGCATTTTGCAGAGGATTTTAGGGGTCGTGTTAAAGCAGCCTCTGTCCACCTTCAGTACAGTATCAAATTTTGGGAGCCTAAGAAACTAAGGCCCCGGGAATTATTTTCTCTCTAAATATACTGACTTCCCTCTAACAGGGATTAGTGAGAACACGATTAAGCCCAAAGAATTTGAATTTGTTATGTTGAACACTGACATTGAATTGAATATTGAAATTATATGGAGGCATAGAAATGAAGGTATGAAAGATGGAAGAAACTTTTGTTGAATCCAATCTCCTTGCCAAAATCTTCCTCTTTTGTGCCCTGCAAGAATTATTGCAGGAAGAAAAACGAATGAGTTTAAAAACTGGCACATCGGTGAGGCAATGGAGCATGTTGCAGAAGTAAAAAGCAGACAAAATGCACACATTTTGAAATGTGAATGGGTGAAAAGGAAAATAAATACGCACTTCAGTCACTGAGTAAACAGGCTGAAGATGAATGAAATATGTAAATAAATGCTCACTTGAGAAGTGCCTAAATAAACCTTGTACAAATTTCTACACAAAAAGAAAACAAAGCAAAACTTTGTAATCTAGTACAAAACAAGGATGGGAATAAAATGGAGTTGGAGTTTGGATAAATGGGTCAAAATTCAGACCAAGGGATTTCCAGGCCCCAAAGTAATTGTACTTTTGCCACACAGAGAATATTATGGCTCAAAGTTTATACAAAGCCAAAGGTTTTCCCCACACATGTGTGTTAGTCGTGTCCGACTCTAGGGGCCCTGTTCATCTCCCTTTGCAAGCCAAAGAGCTAGTGTTGTGCAAGTCCGTGACCATGTGACTGGCATGGCTGAATGTATTTCTGTGCATGGAACACTGTTTACCTTCCCGCTTTTTACAGCAGTAGCTATTTATCTACTTGCATTTACATGCTTTTGAACTGCTAGGTTGACAGGAGCTGGGGTTAACAACGGGAAGTCACTCCGCTGTGTGGCTCCTGGGATTCAAACCGCCAAGCTGCTGACTTTGCAGCCAACAGTTTTCAGCACTCTACCCCACTGAGCCACCGCATTCCTCAAAAAGAACCTACAATTCACAAGCACACAGTTATAAAACTATATGTACTATTTCCCCAGAATTTGTCTCAATTAA
>JAHTLZ010003542.1:61513373-61533721 GCA_023846285.1 Phrynocephalus versicolor | reverse complement strand
GATGATGATGATAATAATAATAATAATAATAATAATAATAATAATTTGTATAGTTCTTCTGTAGTCATCTTACTCTTTGGTTGCAGTCTTGTTTTGGCACCTTCTGCTTTCACTTTCCCTAACAGTTGTTCTAAGTAATTGCTGCCTTCTGCTAGTTATTTCTATAGCAGCAGTTTTATATTGATCTGCCTCTGTTGTGAATTCACCTTGCAGAATGAGAGGTCACTGGAAAATAAATACTCCAAAATCTTTGAAACATAATAATAATAAATCAAATTTTATTGGGCTCGAGCCATATCAGAAAACTAATTTCAATGCGGAATATCCTGGCCAAGACAATGTAGCTTTCTAATGAATAGCTCGCTCTTGGGGTTACCTCATTCTGCAGTTTTTCTTTTACAAGCTATTGTTTTTTGTGCATTTCTTGAGAAACACAAATTAGCTATGGTTGGAATTACTTACAGATCCGTCCCTCAGCTATTCCAAGTGATGTGGCAAGTTGTTACACAAATGGAAGCTCCTGTATTTTAGTCTGAATCAATGTTTCATAGATAAGTCTCAATACAGAAACTGTAGTGCAGTGATGCCGAACCTCTTACAGACCAAGCGCCCAAACTGCAATTCAAAACCCAATTATTTGTCGCAAAGTACCAATATGGCAAATTAACCCGGGGTTACAAATGCTTCGGGTGCTACTCTTCGGAAAAGCGAGGATTGAAGAGCAGGCTTTTGAATTTCCTGCAGCCACAGCACTCTTGCTGTGGCTGTGGAAAATTCAAAAACCTCTTCTTCAAACATCGCTTTCCCGAAGGGTAGCATGGGGTGCTACTCAAAGCCATTTTGAGACCGCCAAAATGGCCCCATGAAGAGAGCCGGGCGAAAGGCAGGCAGTGCTTTGAGGGCTCCTTCGTAGCCCCAGTTTACTCCTCAGCCATGTTGCTTTTGGGATGCCCTCAGTGGTGTGGCTGGAGAGTAAACTGGGGCTACGAATGAGCCCACAAGCCACTACCTCCCCTTTGCCTGGCTCTCTGCATGGAGCACAGTGGCATGCACTGAGTGGAGGGGGAAGTGCCATGGCTGTGAGGGGGCAATGTCGTGTGCCCACAGAAAGGACTCCACATGCCACCTTTGGCACCCGTGCTGCAGTGCATGTCGCAAAGATGAACTTTTCTACAAGCTTTTTAATCCTGTTAAAATGTGGATACCGGTAAGCAAATACAGTAGTAGCTTTTTCACCTGTGTCCATCAATCAGATTGTTCTTGATTACATTTGCACAACTGGAGGCTAAGCACAAAATATACCTACATGGACTGGATACTTACACAAAACCTGCTCTGAGAGTTACAAGGAATAGACACCCTCGATCTTAAGGAAGAATATCTCAGCCACTGAAGTAGCAGCACTCGTCTAGGTGAACAACTGCCCTTCAATACTAACGAGCTGGATAAGAATGCATATAGACCTTGGCAGCAAAAAGTAGTCTAGGCGTGTGCTGCCTCCCATCGCACCAAACCAAATATCTTGGTCTTACTGCCTCATGGTGCAGTGGTTAAACAGCTGTACTGCAGCTATTACTGGGCTCACGAGCTAGGGTTCAATCCCAGGTACGTGACTCAAGGTTTGCTCAGCCTTCTATCCTTCTGAGGTGGGTAAAATGAGTACCCAGCATGTTTGGTGGAGGGCAATGCGTAGCCTGCATAATGAAATTGCAAACCGCCCAGAGAGTGCTTTAAGTGCTGTGGGATGGTATATAAGCAGAACACTTTGCTTTGCTTTACGAAGGAGGGTTTAGAATGGCACAGAAAACCTCTTACCATTGTACAGCCTGTTTTGCTCTGTGGTGCAAAATGCTGGCCGGCGACTAAAGAAGTTGAACGTCGACTTGGTGTCATCTTGGAGACAAAGATGCTGCGATGGACCTCCGGCCTCATGAGAAAGGTTCATGTGCGCTATGATGACATCCAATCAAAATACAGCATTGCACCAATCCATAACTGTCAAGTGTTCCCCACGACTGCCTAGGGCTGGGAGCTCGGGGCGCTGGGATGGGGAGGCAGGGCGCTGGCAGCTGGGCCCTTCGGCTGGGGGGTGGAGCTTCATTTGTATACAGGGTTCCCAGAATCCCTTGTGGTGGTTTCAAAATGCTCACTGTAACCTAGGTGTCTCGGCTTTCTAGGATATATATACCAATCTAGATATATATACCAATCCAGACAGCTGGTGGTGTGTGGGTTAGGGGTTATGCAGGGAGATGTGCTCTCTGGCAGGCCACACGGTGGCTGGCCACACAGCTGCCCAGCAGCATCCGGAGCTCAGCCACCTGCCACCAGAAATGTGGGGCTTTTCAGGGGAAATAATTTTCCAGGAAGACAGCAGGAAAGAGTGATTGATCCATGAATGTCCCACAAAAAATGTGACACATGACAGGTCTGCACCAATAGCTGACAAGATGTGTGAAGCCTGACTACAGTGGTATGGACACATATTGCGTGGCAATGAGGAAACTCTGGCCAAAAAGGGTCTCACCCTGGAGGTCAGCAGGTCCCGACTGAGGGGACAACAAAGGACTTAGCCCATGACCGTGCCAAGTGGAAGGCCAAAACAAGAATATCAGACCTCCACCTCCAAGTGGGAAAAAGCCAAGAAAAAAGAAGATGAAGAGGCAGCAGTGGTTGAGGCACCTGGCTGCAGAGCGAGAGGTTGGGTGTTCGATTCCTCATTGTGCCTCTTGACGGAGGCTAGACATAATGATCCATAAGGTCCCCTTAGCTCTTCAGTTGTAAGATCACTATTATTGTGCTGTTGCTGTTTTTAATGAGAGGGAAGCTTGAGAACACTGTGGGGCTGCAAAAGATTGCCTTTGTGTGTGCCACATGGCCCGTGCACCACATAGTTTTCACCCTGTCATTGTCCATCTCCACTGCCTTATAAAGAATCTTATTATGTCTCATTGGGTATAATTAAAACAAAATGATGATGCATCGCCGGCTCATTTCCACTTAACGTCAGCTGCCCTAGAAACCTCCCATGAAGCAGAAAAATGGGATATAAAAATATTAATTATTCCTATCATGGTGCTTCCCCTAATACAAGTCTTTTTTTGTAAGCATTTTCTCTTAACCCATGCATTTCTGTATACACATTTTGTCAATGTGATAATTTTCTGCATATGCTTTGCTCAGAGAACGGCAAGGGGGGGGGGGAACCCGAATTGTAGAATCCGAGGACAATTCTATTCATGTTTGTAGAAAGATAGTTCACTAAGTGCAAATTAAGACTTTTCCTATTAAAAAGCATGCAAGTTTAACTTTCCTCCCATGCCTAGACATATCCAACTTTTCCCAAAGACAGGCTGTCACATCCTATGGAGCAAATGATCAGAAGCCACTATTACAGTGATTCAGTTCCCAACAGGAAATAAACCTACTCCCAATTCTTACATCAACAATTGATACAATACTGTAACATTTTTGCGACAGATGCATGTCTTGATCCAATCTGGTTTATCGGAATGTCCTGGGTTAACAAGCAGTTCCCACATCAAAGGCAAAGAAATTTCAGAAATAAAAAAGAAAGTGTGCTCGGGGCTATAGACAGAGGAGAAATTTTACTATTAAAATCTACACGTACGAAAAGGAAGACATGAACATGTCAGAAGAGATTCAATGGACTATCACAACAACAACAGGAATACAGAACATGTAATTGAGATCTGGATCATACCCATGTGGTATTTATTGCAAATATTATGACTGAAATCCAGTAGCGAATAGACCAGGTCATGACTCTACCAAATTTCAGCCAAAATGTTAGCACTGAATATTGAAGTCAAAATGGTTCTTGACAGGAAAATTGGAATCAGGCAATCAGAAACTCCACTTTGTAATACAGTAGGACCCGGTATCTGCTGGGGATTGGTTCCAGGCCTTCCGTGGATAATGAAAACCATGGATAAGAGAGAACACCTTCCCACCCACCACCAAGCTGCTGTTTCCTGACAGCAGCTTGCTTTATGGCTGCTGTTTGCGACAATAGCTTGCTTTACAGCTGCTGTTTGCGACAATAGCTTGCTTTACAGCTGCTGTTTGTGACAATAGCTTGCTTTGTGGCTGCTGAATTATTTAATTTTTTTCCTCAGCTAACTGTGGATAACTGAATCAGTGGATAATGAATCCGTGGATATGTGTCCTACTGTACATTATTTCCTATTACAAAATATAAAATACACTTAATAAGACAGTTTATGTCAAAGCCTAATTTAACAGAACAAAGTATACCATATACCAGTCAGCCCAATTTTTGATTTATTACTATTCAGCTCCTAATATAAGGCAGTTGTCACAGAAGAGGGGAATTTTATTTCACCTGGACTAAATGCAAGCAGCGCTACAAGACCAAATACTTCACTTTTCTGGCAATTAGGTTCATGAAAATCCTGATGCAATACAAACATGGTGCCCATACTGCATGGGGGATTCTGGGAAATGCAGTCCCAAAAAGGACCATTTTCAGACTGTGAATATCATCAGCATTCTTCTGCTGATGAAAGCCTAAAACTTGATCCTGAAACAAAGAGAACTAAAACATAGTGTTAATGTGCTGCCACCTACTGGACATTTTTAACCACCCTCTTGCAAGTGGCTACAAATACAGTGGACCCTTGAATAACAAACAGCTTGTATAACATAAAATCTATACAACATAAAAAATTCCGGAGATAGCAGAAATCTGCTTAACATAATCGCCTATGGGGAAAATCTGTACAACATAAAAATGGGATTACTCCGTTTTCAATACATTCCTATGGGAAATGTGTATAAAGGAAAATTTGCTTAACATAATTTTGTTTGGCACGAATTAATTCCTTTATACAAGGTACCACTGTAAATCACACATTCAAGTTGCCGGTTTTTCATACATTTTAAAAAGGCATTTGTTTGGCAAGGAAGCATCCATCAATCACCACCATCCCGTCCTTACTCTGAAATTTCTAAAAGGTCTAGAGAGTAACCTACCCATTTCTTGCCCACTTTGTAGCCCTTTTTGCTTTTCTCTCGGTTCCAACAGTCCTTTATGGGAATTTGTCCCTGGTTAAATGAACTCATTTACGCTCCCTCTCTTATCCTGTGATGTTCCTCAGAGGAGTTGATTGACTGATTCAAACCTGCAACTCACTTCTAGGGTTCGGCCACAGGGGCTAAATAAGAAATCAAAACGTCATTCTCTCTATGAAATAAGCAATCAACGTCCCCTTCCCAGTTCTGCTAAGAGAAGCAGGGTTTTCTGTGTCACCTCCCCCCTCCCCCCCTCCCCGCTGCTGCCAAGGGAAAGACATGTCCATTTCAAACAAAGGCCAAATGGGAAGGTGTCGGCACACATATGTCCTGTGTCTTTTTTTGCTTGAAGTACCGGGGTGCGATATTCAATCCACAGCTGCCTCACTTGTGACTTTAAGCCAGGGGAGTCCAAACGTTTTGCAAGGAGGGCCAGATTTGGTGAGGTGAAAATGTGTGCGGGCTGAACATTCAGCCACATTTGGCCCCTGGGCCGGACTTTGGACAAGCCTCTAGGCTGGCAGAGTGGCCGGGAGGGGGGTGGAAACGGACCGAGCCAGGGAAGGCAGGCAAACTGTAAAACTGGTATGGGGAGGGGCCAGCTGGCAGGGATGTGTGACAGGCTAAGCCTGTGGGGGAAAGAGGTTGAGGGCCACTCAAAATTTGAAAACGGGCCACATTTGGCCTCCGGGCCTGACTTTGGACATGTCCACTTTAAGCCAACAGCCCTCATGCAGCCTGCATATTTATTTATTTATTTATTTATTTATTTATTTATTTATTTATTTATTTATTTATTTATTTATTTATTTTTAAGTTTATATACTGCACCGATTTTCTCAAAGGGAACTCAGGGCGGTTTACAAACAGAGCAACACAAACAATTAAAACCTCCCCAATTCCAAACAAACAATATACACAACAAAAGGAGGGGGGAAAGAAAAGAGGAAAAAAGTCTGAAGTACTAACGAAAATAAGCAAATCACAAGGGGCACAAAACAAACATTAGCGATCGCCATAAGCTTCCCTGAATAGCCAAGTTTTCAGTAAATTTTTGAAGGCTGTAAGGGATGGAGCCAGACGCATCTCGCTGGGCAGTTTGTTGCACATGGACGGGCCAACCACTAAGTGCGAATCACAACCTTAAAGTCCTCTCTGGGGATGGCCACCCAAAACGAGAAGGCCGATGAGGCTCTGGTATGTCTGGCCAGCTCTGGCCTTTGGGAGATACGCTCTGTCAGATATTCAGGTCCCAAGCCATGGAGGGTTGTGTAAACCAAAACCAACACCTTGAACCTTATTCGGGAGGCAACGGGCAGCCAATGCAGGCGAGCCAGAATTGACTAAGAAATTTCCTGACTGACATGCCTGGTGAAATCCATCTTGCCAAAAACTTGCAGACATGACATCTAAGAGTAACTTGCCTGACAAATTCATTCTCGCCCTGAAATGTTGCACTTTAAGATCTTCACACTGGTAAATGACTGATGCCCAGATCCAGAAAATGCTTGCATAACGTGCAATTATTTTTTAAGTGGTCCATAAAGGTATCACCTACTCTTGCATTTGTATTTGGTACTGACCACACAGCTACCCTTTATTTCAACAGAAGCAGTTCTGTGAGCTCAGCGACCATCACTGGATGGAAACAGCAGAGCAGCAGGGAGCACCTGTGACCTTCAAGATGTTTTGGGGCCTCCATAAACCTTAGGCCAGGGGTGCCCAAACTTTTTGTAAGGAGGGCCAGATTTGGTGGCTGAGAATGTGTCAGGGGCCGGTTGCTCCCCAACCCTGCCACCCCACTGCAAGCCCCACCCACTTTCTTTTAAAAAAAATGGGGTGAAGGAAGGGGAGGGAGGGGTGGGCCAGCCAGCCGCGGGCCATTCAGAATGGCCTGGCGGGCCGGATTTGCCCCCCACCCCCGGGCTGGACTTTGGGCAGGCCTGCCTTAGGCACTACAGCCAAGGATGAGGGGCTGTGGGAAGAGTAATCCAACAACATTTGGAGGGTCACAGTGCCCTACTCATGCACTGGTGGAAACGGAGGAAAGGATACACAAAGAAGCAACAGGCTGTCCTTCCCGTTGCATGTGATCCTGCCTAATAATCATCTCTAAGTTAAACCAGAGCAACAGAACCAATGAAATGTGACCCAGGCTTTCATGGAAAATGTTTTCCTTGAAAAGGGAAGGAACACAGTCAATCCAAACACTGTGAACTTGAAGGCAAGGAGGAGCGGATCCTGTCAAGTGTAAGGCAGAGGCTGATGCCATCTCAGCTCAGCAAAATGCCACCAGCTAAGATCTCCATGTTGATATCTTAATGTATTCAACCCTGTTTCCTGTCAAACATGACCACATATAGAAAGACAGAGCTGCTCATGTTTCTCCCACTGTGCCTAAATCAGAACCAGACTGACTGGCATTACGGCCACCCCGATGGTCCAGAATGCAGCAGCTTGGAGGATAGTCCTGACTGACTGACTGACTGAAGGCCTGAGAGAAGCCCTATTCAGTAATTCAGAAAGATTTAATCTGAACATACGATGAGGAGCAGAGTTATCATTCTGTGCAACCCTCTGATCTTCCCGTCATGCAACAGTGATCACGCTAGGAAAAATATGCATGCGCAGGGGGGCTAAATAAGTGTTTCCTCACCCGCACCATGTTGCTGGATAACTAATGGTGTGTGCTACTTTTTGCATGCCACTAGCAACCATAGTAACTTAGCCTCTAGGATAAAAACTTTGGAAGCAGGCCAGGCTATCGTAGTCGACACAATATTAATTCCAGGGGAAAGGTGATGTCTGCAGTCTTTTCCTGCTGTGCTGCACAAAACTAAGGAGTCAATTTCAGGCTAATATATGATATAGCATATTGAAGGCTCTGAATTAGAACAGGCTTTTACAGTACAAAAACAAGTAGGGCAAATAGCTTGGAATGCAGCTCTGAAGTACTTTTTCCCTACCCTACATCCCCCCCTCAATCAGCTTCCAAGGAAGGACAAGCAATTTACTATTGGTAGGTACTGTATATCTATCTGTGAGAAGCTTACAAATTTTTGCTGCGACAAATGTCAAATATCAAAGAAAATCAATAATGCTAAATCAATGAAACAACATGTTATTCTCAAATAAATCTTTGCACTCCTCATAGAACATTACAGGCATCCTCTCCGTACATACCGAAGCAGAGTGCGCATAGCATCTTCTAAATGAACCAGTTAAACTTGACAAATATTTGCAGGCAGAAATGGGAGCTTTGAAGGGGGACTATATTGCCCATCTCAGCAGTCTTTGATTCTGCTAAAGTGAACGTCAGCTTAACAAAAAGAAAGAGCCGCAATCCTTAAGACAGAGCAAAAATCCTTGTTGCGTGGTCTCTTGGATAGCAACAGCACACTCTCCCACAATACTCCTGGTAATTGCGCTGCTGCCACCAGTCAATTGTGACACTCTCTACACTTGAGTCATCTTTGTGTTTATTATGCATGGAAGACACTACATAGCTGTGGCATGAATCACAACAATGATGTCTCCATGCCCACCTTGCACTTCTAACACACACACACACACAGAGACAGAGACAGAGACAGAGACAGAGAATAAAAAAAGGGACCACAGTGCTTCCCTTTTCAGAAGGCTCAGTGCTCTGATGTGGATAGGACAACCGGGAAGGACAGCTGTATTGAACCAAAGCAATCCAAAGCAGTCATGTTTTTAATTTGTTATCAACATCTACACGTTTGTAAGCAAGTGTAACAGATTTTGTCTTTATACTAGTGTCTATGAGTTAGTCACTGAGACTATAAGTCAGTGGTTCTCAACCTTCCTAATGTCGCAAGTTGCAACCCTTTAATACAGTTCCTTGTGCTGTGTTGACCCCTTGCTCTGCTTGGAAGAGGCCATAAGCCCCCTTTGGCAGGCCACTGCCACAGGTGCCATAGAGAACTTCCCTCTACAGGCACCCTCAGCCAATCGCAGCCTCCGGTCTCATTGACTGACATCCCCTGCTATCAAGCTGTAACTCACTCTTTTCCCCCTTCCTCCACCTCGCCCTCCAGACCCAAGCTGCTTGTGCCTTTTTCTTCACTGGCTCATGGTGATCCCTGTGAAATGGTCATTCGACCCCCAAAGGGGTCCCGACCCCCAGGCTGGGAACCACTGCTATAAGTGCTGGTTAATGAGAAAGAGAAGGAAATTATCTTGGAACAATGAACGGCTTTACTCTGCGAGTCCCTGTGCTTCTGTTGCATAGCTGAGGAAAGTTAACCACAGAACTTCAAAACCCTGCAACATTATATTCATTCATGGCAGTGACTTTTGTACTGGTCTTTTGCTCCCCAGTAGCTGATTGAGTTGACTTTCCAACCTGGGAGTCTCATCTCCAGTACAGTGATCCCCGCCCTTTCGCAGTTCATATCGCGGGACCGCAGTATATGAAAAAGGCCCCCCTAGGGTAAGGGGGGAAAGTCCTGTTTCAAGCCTCCCATACTTACCCCAGGACTGGAGCTGCCCTGAAAAGCCCTGCGAGGGCCTTCCTGGGCCTTCTGTGGCCCCCAAAAGGACCTCCCTGCGAACCGGAAGTGACTTCCAGATCGCTGAAAATCATTTCTGAGGCCTCTGAGGAGCCTTTCTAAGCTTGTCGGAGGCCTCAGAAATGATTTACGGTTTACCGGAAGTCACTTCTGGTTTGCAGGGAGGCCCTTTTGGGGCCTCAAGAAGGCCTGGGAAAGCTCTCACAGGCCCGTTCGGGGTAGGGCCAGGCTGGGGTTAAGTACAAGAGCCTCCAGCTAGGCCCCCCCAGGCCTGACTCAACCTGCATCCGCATATCGCGGATTTTCAATTATTGCGGGTTAGGTCAGATCGCTAACCCCCACAATAGGCAGGGGGTCACTGTATTAACTCTTGTTTCATTTTAGACTGTTTCATCAGAGTCTTTTAAAGGTAAGAAAGGTGCAGCCGTGGTCTACCATGCCTTCTTCTGTGCAGTACAGTACTAACAAATATTGAGAATCATTGGCATTGTGAAAAAATCTTCCACCAGGGGCATCTTCAGCAACTACTACTGCCCATTAGATGCTCTCCTGGAGCCTCTAGGCCTGCATCACCATTGGGACTATTCATCACATAAGAACATAAGAAGAGCCATGCCGGATCAGGCCAAAGGCCCATCTAGTCCAGCTTCCTGTATCTCACAGCGGCCCCACCAAATGTGTCTGGGAGCACACAAGACTAGATATCTGTCTCCTGATACCACACCCCTGCATCTGGTCCTCAGAGTACCCCGGTTTTAAGCCTGGAGATTACACATCTCCATCATGGTTTGTAACCTGTGGTGGAGTTTTCCTCCAGGAACCTGTCCAATCCCCTTTTGAAGGCATCCAGGCTAGATGCCATCACCACATCCTGTGGCAGGGAGTTCTACAGACTAACAACATGCTGGGTAAAAAAATATTTTCTCTTGTCTGTTCTTACTCTCCCAACCCTCAATTTGAGTGGATGTCTCCTAGTTCTGGTATTCTGTGAGAGGGAGAAGAGTGTCCCTCTATCCACTTCACTCATGCCTTGCATTATTTTGTACGTCTGTACTGCTGATGTAGCCATCACCCTTGATGAAGGTGGGTGCCTCTTATTCTGGTGCCTCAGCTGTGAACATTCTGCCTTGGATGACCCTGCTAGGAGTCCAAGCTGTAATGGAAGTTGTCGGGGCATTGCTCTTGCCCTCTCTGACACACTCAAACCCCCTCAACAATTTTATTTATTTATTTATTTATTGGATTTTTATACTGCACATCTGGCAGTGAGACCACTCTGGGCAGTTAAAAACAATTAGTCAATACAACAGACTACAATATCAACACATATAATTAAAATAAAGAACTTAAAATACAGTAAATATAATAAAAATAAAATAAAAATGATGACATAAAATAGCATATAATTTCAAACTATAATGTTATTGGCCGGCAGGTCTTAAGGTGTGCATCCAAGAAGGGGAAAGAAAGGAATATCTTTATAAATAGCATTCAGTTGCTACATCGGTCCTTCTGTTATTTCCCTCAGCCTGAGGCAAAGAAAGAGTGGGCCCCCTTCCTTTCTTTGTACACATACCAAAGAGAATGGGGACTCAATCTTCTTTTTCAAAACTGAATTCTGCTCCCCTCCAGCTCTAGACAGATTACTTTCCATGATTATGAAAGTGTCCACTATATAAGTTGCCCCTCGTTGCTGCCCCTCCTAGCCATCTGTCTGTTTCCCTCTTTTGAACTCTTGTGCTGTGTTTCACACAACCTGCTCTGCACTACAAAGTAGTCCGAAAGGAACAGAGAGAGGAAGAGGGTAGCAGTTACTTGGGGTCCTTCGTTGATTTCAAAAGTTGCAGTTTAAATGATGCAACTCCTTTGTGTACAGCGTTCTGTTGTCTCAGGGTTAGGAATAAATCCTGGGCAGGCAAAGGGTTTTCCTCCAATTCCCACTCTCCTCCACTACAGAAGAAATTGGCAACATCGGACCTTTTCAGCTGACTTGGCTACTTCTGATCAACACCATCATGAAATGAAAGTCACACCCAAGCATAATAGGAATTTGCAAACCTATCAACTGAATTTTCTTCCATAAAGCCTTCTTTTATTTGACTAAGGAGCCAGGCTGGATAGATCAGGGGTTTAGGTCTCTGGCTGCTAAGCCACAGATTGGGAGTCTGATTCTCCACTATACCTCCTTGTCGGGGACTGGACTTGATTATCCATAGGGTCCCTTCCCACTCTGCAGTTCTAAGGTCCTAAGGTTATTTGAAATGATCAAATTTTGGTAAGTCTGTGAAGATTCTCTGTCATCCAGGTGAGTTTATCTGGAAGTTGAGTCATGACAGACTGACGAAGCTGTTTGGATGACCAACGAAACCTTTCACTCTCTCAAGAAAAAAAGTCCAGTTGCCATGACTCGACTTCCAGACAGACTTTGGTAAATTCTGATCTTTAAAAATTTGACATAAAATTTGTTTCCCTATCCTAACCATGATTTCCTCTGCAAGTGGTAACCGCACCACCAAATGCTGGAGGGTGCTACTCTGGCCCAGATTCATTATATTATAATAATCTTAGATTATAGGCACCCTATGGATCACATCAAGGTGGCATGGTGGGGAATTGAACTCCCAGCTTCCAGCCAGATCTCTATACTACAGCCAATGAATATCTGGTATGAAATGTATATCCCATCCCATATTATGTTGCACACCTCATTCTGCTGCTATATGTCTGAAGTAGTGGACGTGTAGTCCACGAAACATTACATTAAAATATGAAAGTTAGTCTTTCAGGTGCCACATGTTTTGTGTCTTTTGTTTTGTTTTGTTTTGTTTTTCTTTGATTTTTGCCTGAAATTCTTGAAAAGACTAACACGCCTAACCTCTCTGAGACCTAAACTACTAGCTATCTAGCAGATGATGATATGAAATCTTTGAGTGACACTGAAGCAGAGGAATTTGGAAAGAAACCATTCTCCACCCACCATGTTGAATGGGCAAATAGACTCACATTATAACATACCAAGTCTCAGCAATTCTATATAATTCTTTCACTGAGATTTGAAAAGGGGGGGATCATTCATAAGCAATGGGTTTTTTTAATTTTTTTTCATTTTGAAAAGGAATATCACAGAATACTGAGCTGCTCTTCCCAGCTGTCTTGATTATATGGAAAAAAATACATGAAACGTATTTTGCTGATCAAAAGAAGAAAAGAGGAAGCATTTCTCATCTGCTTACTTGTGTTTATTAAGGAAGAAAAGAGAAATGATAAACAGTGCTGTACCTGTCAAGACACACAAAACATTTCATGGAGAAAGGTAATACTGCAGAACCAGTTCATTTACAGATACTGTATGAAAAACAATGTAGGCCTTAGTGTTAGATTTATGGGGGTTGCCCATTCCTCGTTATTTGACACAATGTAATTTATGTTCAGCAGAGTCCTACATATTTCAGTTTTAGTAGACAACTTGTAATTTCTATTTACTTAAGTGCAGCTTTTATAGCTTTTCGTATTTACCACGTCCTTTTTAATTTCCTTCAATCTGAACAGCAAGGGACAGGCTTTAAAAACTTCAAAGTCAATTACATCTGAAAGATTTTGTTTTTAAAGCATCCGGCGACTGTGCTTTCATGTTTACACTTTACAGCAACCTATTTTAGTAGGTACCTGGTTCTAAATGGGACTTCTTGGCAGCAAAGTAACACTAAGTACTACATTTTTCTCAGTAGGCAGAGGTAATTGACACACAAGCAATTTAGCAAGGAAGGTCAACCCAATTAGTCATATTTAAGGTTCCGTTTATTCTTGCAACTCTTGCGTGTAAGGCGGCAGCCCTATGATGAGCCCATGAACAGTGCTTCCACTGCTTTTTGGACTGCTAACTGAACTGAATTCGTTTAACCAATGCAGCTGGACTGACAACATACCGTAGACACACAAAAGATGCAAAATCTGATAGTTACTGTGCCTGTTATTAAATGCTGCAGTTTAAATACCCCAAGCCTGTATACTTTGTGGCTAAACAAATACAATAAAAGAGAACGGGATCTCTTGCTCCGTCTAACACTTTAAGTCCTCTCATGCAGAAGATGAAACTGAATTGTTCCCGGTTGTTACCGAAGGCAGGCAGAGAAAGAACAGGTGGAAATTGCACAGAAACAGATTCTGGATATATGTGAGGGGAAATTTCCTTTAAGTAACAGCTCTTCAGCTGTAACAGAGCAATCAGCCACATGACCTCCAAGAACCTCATTTCCAACTCTAAAATTAATCCCTATTCATTTTTTAAAAAATTCTAAGCAGCTATACTGCATGTTGCTTTTTCATCTGAAAAGTAACATATATGACTGGCTGGAAAATAGCACCTGTGAAAGAGATCTGGGAGTCTTGGTGGACCACAAATTGAACATGAGTCTGCAGTGTGATGCGGCGGCCAAGAAAGCCAACACGATTCTTGGTTGCATCAACAGAAGCATCATGTCTAGATCAAGGGAAGTGAAAGTACCACTCTATTCTGCTCTGGTCACACCCCATCTGGAGTACCGTGTCCAGTTCTGTGCATCTCAATTTAAAAAGGATGTGGACAATCTTCAACGGGTCCAGAGGAGGGCGACCAAGATGATTGAGGGTCTGGAAGAAATGTCTTATGAGGAGTGGCTTAGGGAGCTGGGAATGTTTAGCCTTACAAAAAGAAGACTGAGAGGTGATGTGATAGCTATGTTTAAATATTTGAAAGGATATCACATTGAAGAAGGGACTGGTTTATTTTCCATGGCTACAGAGACTAGGACGTGGGGCAATGGTCTCAAACTACAGGAAAAGAGATTCAATTTAAACATTAGGAAGAATTTCATGACAGAGCTGTTTGGCAATGGAATATGCTGCCAGAGAGGATGGTGGAATCCAAAGGCTGGATTACCATCTGTCAGGAGTCCTATGATGGCAGGGGGTTGGACTACATGGTCCTTGAGGTCTCTTCCAACTCTATGATTCTATGATACAAGAGTTTAATGATCCCTTCCATACCCCCATGCTAGGGTTGCCACTAGAGTTCAGAACATCAGCTGGAGCCTCAGGGAACGGTCATCCTTCCTTGGCTCTCCAAGCTGGGAGATGTATCTCAGGACAAGCAGTGCTGGAGCAGCAAACATTTGATTTCTTTGTGTGAGGTGTCATTACAGGCTAGGCATCAAGTCTGAGCAGCAAAGAACCCTGATCTTTAACATACATCTATATTCATAAAACATGCCTTTGACTGAAAAGCTGTCTATGTTTCTTCCACAGCTTAGTTGCAATTGACCAATATTAGGGGGTGTGGGTAGATATGGAAGTCCTTTGTAAGAAAACCTCTTCTTCAAAGACCCCAGAAAAAACCACAGGACAGGGTGTTCGGTTCAAGTATGAACCATTGGACAATTGCTCTAGTAGAGGTCCCTTTCACACAACCCCTAAAATCCGCTGGCAACTTAAATGCAGATCCCCCCAACGTGGTTTTTGTTCTGCTTCCTGTGTTCCCACCTCCCGCACTCTGATTCTATTGCTTCTGTCGGCGGTGAGGGGAGAGAGAGAAAAAATGCAGGCTCACCTCCGCCTGCTGTCGGCAGCAGCTAATTGTTCCAGCCCGTTAGGATTCCTGTCTGTTAAAAGGGGGTGGGAGAACCCAACAAAAACAAACAAAAAGCGGAGGAGGGCCGGATATGCAATGCTTTAAAACAGCAATAAGGAACAGCAACAAGGATTTTACCTCCTCGAGACTAGGTATTTGTAAAATGCGCTGGGGCGCGCTTAAGTGGGCGTGGTTGAACTTTTTTAAAAAAAGTCCAGTGCTAGTGGGAAAACAATTTTACGCTCCACATCTGCCAGCATTTTGCGGCGGATTTTAGGGGTTGTGTGGAAGCAGTCTTAGCTGCCAAGGAAGGAAGATGGGTGGGATGCTGAAAATCAATTCATGTACACTTAATAAATGTAAACAAAGGAATTCTGCTTTTTTTTTCTTCTAGAGGACTACATGCAAAGCTAAAGTCTTCAAACCACCTTCATCTGTGTGGATATCTCTCCAGAAGGAAGGGAGCATCTGCCTATCTTTTGCGCCAAGTGCTACATGCATGATGATCGTTCATCTGGGAGGCAGAGATTATTTCTCTGTGCTCGTGGCAAAGAGCTTCCTGTCAGTTCTTGAGGTCAAAAGTGCTCTCAGAGGCCAGGCCTTGAGAGAGGCTCAGGAGAAACCCAGGCAGCCGTCTTCTAGCAGGTTATACTGTTTCTCCGTATATACCCAAGCACTGTCGACTTTGCACCGGCAGCAGCTATTTGGATTTGAGACGCAGACCGTTCCTATCACCTGCAACCTGCTCTTTTTAATTAGAGAGAGCAGATGTTGAGCCTGGGGATTTTTGCATGCCAGGTGTATGATCTAATACTGAACTACAGTTCTTTTTGCCAAGAGGTCAGAACAGTCCTTTTTAGTAAAGGTTCCACAGACAATGTGTAGTCTTCCCAACTGCAAATTCTGATTTCACCTGTGCTTTTGCGATGAATGCTCATCTCGAGGTAAAAGGTCAAAATCTTGAAGAGCTGGAGAAAGATGGCACAAAGGAGAAGTGAGTGTATGCCGTAATTAGAAGGTAATTCTTGCATGCCAAAGCACTCTTCTTAGCATCACCCTGTCGTACTGTTACCAATGCCCAGACTTCATCCCCTAGCCTTGAGGTCCCAAACCACATGGCTTACCAATCTGCTTTTGCATTGGTTTTTGGGGCAATGAACCCAACTCTGGATTTCAGAGAGGGTTGCAGAAGGAAACAAACCCACCAGTAGAGAAACACAAGGGAAGGCTATCTTCCTTTATCAAGTGTCTAGTGGGGTTTGTTACAGGAGCAACCACCTCCAGAAATTCTGGGTGGAGCAACACATAGTCTATCTCAGAGAAGATCTGACCTAACCAGTAGGTGTGATATCACTGCTTGTTTGAAGACATTTTAAAATCCTCCAAAGGATTTGTATTTTGTACATGCAGACAGATCCAGTGTTCCAGGGACCAAAGTGGCATTTTCCTCAACTGAGAACCACAAGTGTTGGGTGAGATTAGGTAAGGGCTTAACCTGTTTTATGGGAGTGGATAGATTATTGCTGCTACGTGCCATCAAGTCACTGTCAACTTTTGATGGACCTATGACTCAATGTCAAGAGCCCCATGGCGTAGTGGTTAAATGCTTATACTGCAGATAAAACTGTGTTCACGACCTGGGGTTCAATCCCAGGTAGCAGGCTCATGGATGATTCAGCCTTCCATCCTTCCGAGGTCGGTAAAAAGAGTACCCAGTCAGCGGAGGGGGGGGGCAAAGTGTAGCCTGCATACTGTATTTAAACTGCAAATCTCCCGGAAACTTCTTGAAGTGGTATGGGGCGGGTATACAGTATAAGCAGAACACTTGGCCTTCTGAAAATCCTATAATTAACTGTCTTGCTCAGATCCTGCAAGCTAAAAACTGTGATTGCTTTGTTCAGTCAATCCATCTCTTATCAGGTCCTCCATTTTTACTATTGCCTTCAACTTGACCTGACATTATTGTCCTTTCCCGTGGTTGGACAAGGTAGCTTTTTCATCCCCCTCTTCTCTTAAGTCTGGATTATTAGCTATCAAGTTAAAGCTCCTTGTGAACTATTCAAGAAAAGATATTCAATAGTACCCAATTTCTTATTTCAGAATAAGTCACCCAAATGCCACCATATCCAGGTAAGACTCGGTAACCTGGCACTGCTACAAGTGAAGGGAGCCCCCATATCTTTACATTCCCAAAAGTATAAAGTTGCTGTCTTGCCTTTCATTTTGTTGGTGTTTGGTCTTTTCATTTTCTGGCATACTACTAAGAAACAAGTTCTACAGATACCTGTATATTAGACAAAGCCAGGGACTAACCTTCCTATGTTTTCACTTTGATTGACAGCATATATGCCCTCTGAAGAATGCACATGGTCTTTTGGAAACAAGGTACTGAGCTAGGATCATTCTCCATGGTTCATTTATAACTGCTGATTGTAAATGGAAGGGAATGGACCTTAGGAAGGTCATTGTGTTTCCCTTTTTCTTAGGGAGTACCTTGAAATGTACAATGTGTTTTGATAGGTGGGGGTGAGGATAATGAAGTAATGCCCAGTAAAACGTAGGAAGGAAAATGAAGGGGAAATTGGTTTCATAGGTTGCTTTGTTGCAAATGGAGGAAACAGAGCCCAAAGCACGTACAATTCTGGCTTTCCAATTCTGAGGTTTCCCCCCTCCCTTAGATTAAGATATTTCTGCTTTGATTTAAGTCCATATTGGAGGAAGAAGTCATATTTATCTGGGAAGATGTTCCAGGAACTTGGTTCCACCATGGACAGTACTCTGCTTCTCAGAAGATGTATTCATCTTTCAAATGAAAAATATTTGGAGGAGGGATGCCAGGGTAGATAAAAAGCATTGGTTTGTTTTTTTTAAGAAATCAGTTGAATTCATGATTTAGATCATGATTTCAACCTAACAAAATTAATTTTAAAAAATGTAAATAATGTAATTGTTTTTTAAAAAAAATTAAATTGTGGTTTAAATCAGTTTGATTTAAAATTAAATGAAATCCACCCTGAGGGCTGCTGAGAGAGCATATATGGAGAGAAGCGGCCTCAACCTAATATAGATCCAAGGCTGCGAGGAAGTAAGGGCAAGTGGTCTAGAACGATTGAGGAGATGAACAGGAAATCAGAATACTTGTGGCCAAAAAATAATGCATTACGTTCTATTCTCCCAAATCCAATAGGAAACAAGTTGCCATATGCATCAGATAAGCTATAAGTTCTAGGTTGTCTTAATAGGCAAGCCCTATTGGAGACTCTTGGCAAGAGTATATCCAATATACCAGTGCTGGTGAACCTTCAGCACTCCAGATGTTTTGGACCACAACTCCCAGAGTCCTTTGTCATTGGCAATCTAGAGTTGGAATTCTGGGAGTTGTGGTCCAAAACATCTAGAGTGCTGAAGGTTTGCCACCACTGCAATATACACTTAATGGATGGGTTTGGAAGGCGAGATGTCTTCCTTCTAAGAATATGTTATTTTCCCCGTTGAACTTACTCACTCTTCTGTGAAGAGCCTCAAGTACTGAAGCCAAAAGTCCTTTCCCAGACTTTATAACACACTCCTTTGGGCCCAGCATGCCATTTTGTCTTCTACCGTGTGCCAGTTTTACAATTATGGTCATCAACATTACCATCTGCCAATAGCATGCATACCAAACAATGCAGGCCACTTAACTCTGAAAGAGAAAAAAATATTGCCAGAAGGGAAATGGCAATTATTTAAAGGTAAATTGTGAAACAGCTTTTATGGGGATTCTTGTATCTATAGGTGTTCTTTTCAGGTTCATATCTGTAACATGATTAGTCTTTAAATCATATCCACAATGGCATGTATGCATGTTAGGGGCTGTGTAAGCATGTTTCTTTGCACATAAGTTCATGGGCACTTACAGGACTTATATGTAAGCAAGCATATTTAAGACAAAGCAAATTAAGCCATTTAAAGAAAAACATGAAACAAAAGGATGATTCTTACAAGAAAGATCTTCATTATTTCTCCATCCTGCTTACTCTGGAAGTGAACTGTTTGTGACTTGCTGTGATCTGTGTGCTCTTTTATCCCAGGATGTGGGGGTGTGTGCATCATCATACTCAACTGGGAGTTGAGTCGTGGCTACTGGACTTCTTTTTTGAGAGATAGAAACGTTTCGCTTATAGTCAGCTTGACCTCTTGTCCCCTGGTCTGATTGGCTCATAAGATGAACAAAGCCTGAATAGGCTCATTAGGGAGACATTAGTGTCCATGGCCTTAAAGTAAACAATGGCCTAAGGTGCTGAAACCCATCAAGAATGGGTCGTTAGCTGTGACCTGGTGGTGAAGGCTCCTTGATTTGCCTGGGTACTTTGGAAAGTGCAGCCTGTTAAGTAGCAGATAGACTATGCCGGAGCCCACCACCTCTGTTGAGGGAGGGATTTTCAATGCTAACATGAATGGCTTCCCTTACTCCTCTCTCAAACCACCTCTCTTCTTTGTCTAATATGTGTACATCCTCATCTTTGAAAGAGTGGCCTTTTTCCTTCAAATGGAAGTGTACTGCTGATTCTGGTCCTGAGCTGTTACCTCTCCTATGTTGGGCCATTCTTCTGTTTAATGGCTGTTTAGTTTCTCCAATGTAGAGGTCTGAACCACTAAGAAGGGAAGTGTACTTCCGTACGGATCTGGGTTAGGGTTGGGGTTAGGGTAAGGGCTAGGCTTAGGGTTACGGTTAAGGTTAGGGTGGGTTAGTAGGCTGCACCTCTGGGTGCCTCTGACCCACTAAGAAGGACAGTGTACTGGCATATGGGTTAGGGTTAGGGTTAGGGTTAGGGTTAGGGTTAGTGGGCTTTTTATGCCCTCTGGCACATCCAGAAGTTTCAGTCATAACCTGACCATGTGATTGGTGGAATGGCTCCAAAAATTTGCATGGTCCCATCCCATGGCCAGCCAATCATTGCGCAGGTGTAAAAAAATAAAATAAAATAAAATAAAAATAAAAATAAAATAAAATAAATGGAGACGTTTTATTGCAAGAAAAACCCACTGCTGCTACTATAAAAAATCAGGCATTTAAAATACCTAATTTTCAAATGTTTCTGTGGTGCTTTGGTGGGTTTTTGGACAACAATTTAAAAATAAATATTGTGGTCACCATTTTGGATTCCCCCCCC
>JAHTLZ010003542.1:61346831-61513363 GCA_023846285.1 Phrynocephalus versicolor | reverse complement strand
CTCTGGTAGGTGCCTTCACTGAGGCAGGCATATTTTCGCCTGCTTTTTTGGCCGGGAATCGGGTTTTTATTTTATTTTTAAAACTTTTTTTCTGTGCTGCTTGGCATCGCACAATCGCCGCGATGCCATGAACGACAGCGACAAACCCGACCAAATTTGTCTTTTATTGGGTCGGGTTCGAGCTGGAGCGGAGTAATTCTCGTTACCGTTCTCGTTACGTAACGAGAACGACAACCGAAAACAGAAAAGAGAATTTCGCCGAGTCGTGCCCATGTCTAGTCACTACCATAAATTTGAATCAGGGCTTAAGAACATAAGAACATAAGAAGAGCCATGCTGGATCAGGCCAAAGGCCCATCTAGTCCAACTTCCTGTATCTCACAGTGGCCCCACCAAATGCGTTTGAGAATGCATGAAACTAGATATCTGTCTCCTGATACCACTCCCCTGCATCTGGCCCTTGAAGTACCCCGGTTTTAAGCCTGGAGATTACACATCATCATGGTTTGTAAACTGTGATGGACTTTTCCTCCAGGAATCTGTCTAATCCCCCTTTGAAGGCATCCAGGCCAGATGTAATCACCACCTCCTGTGGCAGGGAGTTCCACAAACTAACAACACGCTGGGTAATTTTTTTTCTTTTTTCTGTTCTCACTCTCCCAACCTTCAGTTTGAGTGGATGTCCTGTAGTTCTGGTATTTTGTGAGAGGGAAAACAGTGTCCGTCTATCCACATCACTCATGCCCTGCATTATTTTGTACGTCTCAATCATATCCCCTTCAGGTGCCCTTTTTCCAGGCTAAAGAGCCCCAAGTGTTTTAGGCTGTGATGAAGGGACAGGAGGTGTCAATGTAAGGATACTTTATAGTGTCCACCCTCTCATTTAGTCACTCTCCTGCATCTTTTCTCCAGCTTAAGTCACCTGCAACTGCTACTAGTACTGTAATACAATAGGTCTCTTTCTACTTTACAGTCAAGAGCAGCTTTGGGGAGCTTTTTTATCTCAAGAGGCAATTCAGGTAAAAATAATTACACAACTCGGTTTCCACCATCGTGGGTCTGAACAAGTTTTAAAATTCATGACACATAAACCCCACTGCTGCCATTCCCGAGAGCAACAGCAAGCGACATGTGGAAATCTGATCACAGATCTTTTCCATCGTGTCCATTTTTATCCTGTAGTCCAACGTGCCTCTTATATGCATGTTTTTGAAACTCGCTCTCCTGTAGACCTAAATCCATTTCAGAAAATGGCTTTGACAATCAAAGAAGAACGCGGTTTTAATAAGATGCCTCACACCTTTTTTTTTTTTTTTTGAGAAGAAGGAAGCTATCGGTCAGGCATTTTTTGTATGACTTAGCTGTGGACACAGGCTGCCGGCCTTTGAGGGCAGCAGGTAAAGGACAATTCAATTTCTCATATCTTAAAATGGAGGATGTGTAGCAGTGAAAGGCAAAGGGCACTGAACAGCCACATGACCTCCCCCCCCCAAACATTGCAGACAGTTATAAGTTATCACGAAAATGCATTTCTTCTTTATGGGCCTCATCGAGATTGAGAGCACCCAAAGATGCAACCAGAAAATGGATCCCTTTGTGTGTTACTCCTCTGCTTTTTTGTTTCTCTCCTTGGATGGCTTTCTGCTGACAGTCTTCTCTAGGATTGGGACACAATATTTTCCTAGCTGAGGCAAAGGTCAAGATGGTGCCCATACTGCAAACAGATGCTGACAGAATCTAACTTTTATAGGAGACACCTGAGGGCAGCAGGCAGGTTTAGAAGTTCAGGACAGGCTGTCAGGGAAATAAAGGAGGAGAGCGGGTTCAGGAGGAACAGACAGGAGACTTCCAGGGATGCCTACTGACATCCAGTGCAGGAGGTTTTTCCTCTCTTTATCCAAGAACCAGAATCACCTGCTATATTATACTTACATCTCTGTCCTTGTTTTGAAAACTGCAGTTGTGAGTAGAGCTGTGGACCCATGATCCAATTCCAGGATTCAAGTTGGACCCATGATCCAATTCTAAAACTAAGGGGCATGGAAGTGAGATTTAATTTTTAGTGCCAGTAATACATTTCTTGGGGGGTGGGGTATTACTTAACTTGGAAGCATGGTGTGGCCAAAAAAGGGATTGACACTCTATCCTCACACACCATGGTCTACTCTAAACTGACATTGAGAGACCCACATTGTTTGCTTAAGAATATATTTAAAATATATTTAAGGTAATAAGTAGCTTGATGTCGTAGCTTTGGACTGACACTTCGTTTTCCAGAGTGAGAGGCAAGCAAATAAGATACTATGAGACAGAATTCATATGCCAGATGTTCTTCTGTAGAAGCTCCCAATTAATTGAAGAGAGCTACTCAAAAGCACCATTAGGCTGTCACACAAGTCATATTCAATTCAATGGGGCCTACGAAGAGGATCATTATGGGAGATTCTGCCTTGTGTGTGTTTGAGCAGGGGGTAGCATTTGGGTTTACTTTCTTATGTATCAAAATGTCTTGAGCTGATCCCACTTGGGCATGATTAATGGAATGCTAATGAATTAAGTAATACAAGTCAAAAATGGTGTATAGTATATGCTAGGTTCAAAGCAATCATATTATAATACTTAATGGCACATGTGATTTCTCCCCTCTTTGAAAAGCATTAGAATTAAATATGATAGTTATCTATTAGTATTAGTTTGAACTTGCTGTTTAGAATGCCATTAAATCATGAAACTTCTCTAGAATCATCTTAGTCTGGGCTTTCATACATAATCCTTAAAAGTGCAGGGGTAAATTCACAAGAAGAAAAAAAATGTCAGCAACAAACTTTTCTGTAGTCAGACAGTAGACTTGGAACATGTGTCTAAATCTCTTTACCATCATCTGGTTTTTTTCCTTCTTCTTCTGCCGCTAAACACATCTCAGTTATGTTTTATTCTCCATATCTAAAAGTTCTTCTGGCCATCATCACCACTATAAATATGTGTAGAAGCTGAAATCCCAATACATTTAAGTTTGGACATCAAGGTCCAATATGCTAACACTGACACAGCAAAATTTATCCATCTGAGAAATTAAAGAACTTTGGTTTTCTGATTTTGTGTTCAGAAATTATATATTATAAGCTTCTAGGTGCTTAGTTAATTTTCTTTGTCAAACATTTTCTGTGCCTTCTAATGTTTATGCTGTCATGTTCTGATGTTTTATTATTTATTCAGCTATAATATGTGATTCCCACACAAAAAAGAATTGCAATTGGAAAATATAATAAACAAATTAAAAATGCCAAACAAGAAGGAAATATTGAGGTACTCATTCAGATCCATACAGCATTTCCCTAGATATTGTATTGCAAAATGTATGCGATATCAAAATGTATAGAACATTGAAAGGTACCTTAGGAAAATACATAGAGCTACTATTTAAAGAGTGGTTGGGTAGAGATGTTGGGTGCTTTGAGGGCTATTAACGCATATAGACCTAGTCATTCTCCTGGATGGGTGAATACTTGAAAATCCAAGTAAGACTATAAAGAGATGGAGTTCTCAGCAAGGAGCAAAAAGAATCTTGGACACTTGTTTTGCTTCTTGAAACCTAAAATGAAATAATTCATGTAACTCTGTTATTCTTCCTTCGCTCAACCTGAAAACTCTGGCCATGCAGATCGACTTGGTAAGTTAAACTTCAAGTCAGCTTCCCTGGCTCTCCTCCTTGCTCTCACTCCCTCTGCATCCTTCTCTAATATCCTGCTTAATGAAAACATCTCAGGCTATAGAAATCCTGTCCACAAATATTGCATTTGATGGGTCCTGTCCTGATAAAGATACTGTCTAAACCGGTGTTCTAGAATCTGCTTCATCTAGTGAAAATAAGAACTTTCTCCCCAAGAAACTACTTCCAGGCAAAAATAATTTTTGGAGCAGTATAACAAGATGGTTATTCCAGTTGGATCCATCGGATGTTGGTGTTACAGAAATATAAATTGGCAGGAAAAGATAACTTCATTTCTGGAATCACTGACTTCTACAGGCAATGCAAATTTCAGAAGCAAATTCACTGGCAACAAGAGAAAAACAAACTGGAGAAAGCATATGACCACAGACTTCCTCACTGAGAACAAGGAGAAACGGTAGGTAATAATAATCTTGCAAATGTGTTGGGAACCTACCTGTAGATGCTATTCCAGAATTATTTTTAGCTTTACAGACTTTGTTACTCTTATAAATGAAAACGCACTATGTTGACACAAATGGCTTAGCCTCCCTCTCTCCAGATTAAAGGATGATTAAAAATAGAAACAATGTAAGGTAAATTTTCACATAAGTTTTCTTAAAAGCGCAATATTATTTAAGACCTTAGTTCTAGGCTAAGGGAATACTAGGCTGTGTTTATATTTTATCTTAGACCTGAATTGCGGGAAGGGACCCTACCCTATCGATCATGGAGCCTAGCTCCTTGCCAAGAGGGCACAGTGGGGAACTGAACTCCAAACAGATGCTGTAAAGTGCTGAGATATCCAGCAGTGATTCAATGTTACCAGCTGTAAAACTAATTTTTCAGTAACTGACCTAATGCAATAGAGATGTGCTCACCAATGCTGAAGTTATTGAATGCCTTGGAGGGTGGGGTGGGGTGGTCAAACACCAAGAAAGCTCCTGTGGATTTCATTCCCATTATGATTTAAAGGCCTAACAGCACTCTGCGAAAATTCACCTCCTTCTCTGCTGTGAAAATGTGCATTACAAGAAATAGTTTTCCAGAGGTAGATCCGTTGTGAACATGCCTTCCAGCTGCTTGCATGCACATCATCCGTATCAGACTTTGGCCACATCCATGCAATGCAGTTAACTCATTTCTGGAGTTAGTGGGGTTGAGATCTACCCAGACTAGTCAAATTCAGTTGCCAAGCTTGCTCTGGACTCCTTTTACTCAATACATCTTACACACAACTACGAAGAGAACAAACATTTCCGTCAACACCGCTAGTGACTCTGTTACTGTTAAGTGACATGAATGACAGCCAACATATACAGTGTATGTGTGTATATACACACATAAATAGAGAGAACAGCTGGCAGCCAAAATATTAAAAATGTGACATTCTGTCTATGGAGTTCTGACTAGCAGGCTTTATGTACTGGAGAGACTCCGTTTTCCTATCATTTTAACTGGAAGCTGCCAGGTTTTGACCTGAATGAAACGTACAGCATGGCATGAATGGATAAATAAATAATTTAAAAGCAGCCCTCCTTTGTTGCAGCTAGTCTTTACTCTGGCACTTTATATACACAGAAACACAACTTGCACAACACAACTCTTACCCTTTCTAAGGCAATACACCTGTCCTCAACATAACATGACCTTGGTCTAAAAAGCAAACATGTGAAATCTAGACACAACCCTCCCATCTCCAACCCAAACTCCCAGATCTCTGAAAGAACACAATTTTAAAACACAACACACCAATTTTGGCTAAATCGTTAGAACACAACATGAGAATAATCTGGGAAATATTATTATATGCCATTTAAACCACGACTATTCCAGGGGTGGCAATGGGATACTCTACACCTCAAAAGCTACATAATTTCCCTCCCCAGTTATTAAGTCCCTTGCAACCTGTCAACAAGAGAGTTGCTCAGCACAGTGTTATCTCTGTGGCTCCTCTAATGGAGCACTTTTCATTCTTCGGTTTTCATATCACATTCCAGGCAGCCTTAATGTAACAGAGCCTTGGCTGGTTAATATTCCTCATCAGATTCCACCGTGGCAGGAGACCGGGGACAACACTGCAGATCCCTGGGTGAAGCGCTGCAGAGGAAGCCAGTTGATTTTAATATGACTGGCGCCGGAATCCACAGAGATCATCAACAGACATGAGACGGGATAATATGGACCCTGGCAAAGCCTCGCCCAACAGGTACCTGGTAAAGGTAGCGGGGCCTCCATTTCCTTCACCCTCCCCTATCCGCTTCTAGATGCAACACCAAAGGAAGTAGAGTTGACCTCAAAACTTCATTCCCTCCCCTTCTTCTTCTTCTTCTCGATCTGGATTTCTCATAACAGCAGCCACCAATATAACTTTCCTCCTCTCTTCCGCGCCGCTGATCCAGAAGGGGGGACACTTCTCATCCTCAACAGGAAAAACGAGTGGGAGCCCTAAATTGCCTCCCCCGCCTCCTCCTCCTCCGCAGAGGATCACCGGCAGGCTCCTTCACACACACACAGACATACACTCACACACACGAGATTCCCACGCCCCGGTTTGCTCCGACCTCCATCCCCCCCCCTCCCCGCGTCGAGGCAACCCTAACCCTTTGCCCAAAAGACTTACAGCTCTCCCGCGATCGGTCCAAGAGGGGAGCCGATCCGATCTCCTTCTTCGGCGCGCTCGTTGCGCTCTTTCCGTCGCGGAAAACCTTTTAGGATGCAGAGAAAGGAGCACAGTCCGCGGTAGGAGCCCTTACATCCCCAGAGAAGAGCAGGAGGCGGCGAGGTCGGGCGAACAGCCGAGCAACTAGTAGTAGCCCCAAGTCCGTCCGAGGGCAAGGATCACGCCCAGCCGGCTCAGAAAGCGGCTTCCAGAGCCGGGTCTTCCGAGCGCGTCTTGAGCCTCTCCAGGCGGTTACGAAGTGGCCTCCCCCGCAGGCTAGCCGGTCCGCCTCTTTTTATTTTATTTTATTTTATTTTGTGCCACCAGCTTGGACTGGCTCTCCGGGCTCGGGCCGAAAGGGGCCGGGGGCAGCCTGCAAACAAGCCGCGTCTCTTTCCCTCCTTCCCTCCCTCCCTCTCGAAGGAGTCCCCGCGCCAGGAAGGGCAGCTCGCCCCGTCTCGCCCGGGCTTTAAAGGCGCCTCCTTCTCGGCGGCAGGCAAGCAGGCGGGCAGGCAGGCGAGCGCCGCTGAATGGCCCAGAAGCCCCGCGAGCGGAGCGGCTGTCACGGCGGGGTGGGCAGGCGAGGAGGCGGGGGCTCCCCGAGGGAGAAGGGAAAGAAGGCGGCGGGGGCGGCGGGCAGAGGGGCGGCGGCGGGGGGGTGGTCTGAGAGAAGGGAGCCTCCTCGGAGCTCCGCTTGTTGGATCAAAAGGACTGGTCCTTCAGCGACCACGGCACCAACGGCGCCTCTGAGAACGTGCAAAGTGCGAGTCGCCACGAAAGAACCCTTTAAAGAAAAATTAGGGGTTGGACCACTTGCGTGCGGACCAAGTGGGGAAGACCGGCCTCAAACCCCACCTCACCCCCCCCCCCCCAATTTTCGGCGCGCTGCCCTCCTTTGCGCCTTAAGATGTGGAGAGCAGCCTTCAGGCAGGCTTTCATTTGGAGAGGTTCGGCTTCCCGGCGCTCCTGTTCTAAAACAAGCCCTCTTTCCAGAGAGGAATGTCCGGGGTTCTCTGTTGCCCTTCTCCGTTTAATCATGGACTTGATTTAAACTTTCCTTTAGACCCGCGGTCTAAATCAAGTACTGTACATAGGTGCCATGAAGCACATATTCAGGGAAAGATGCTTATCGCAACCCAGCGGAAGACCAGATTGGGGTGACCCTCTGCCATAAAAATGTAACACATTTTCTCAGGCTTTTAATACTTGGGAGAAGGGGAGCAAGGATCCATGTAAAACAGAGACTGTCCCTACTTTCTCATTGTTCCTCATCCCATCTCACAGTATGGAGGATTAGGTCCACTTCTTAGCCACATTAGAGCCAGAGCGCAGGCTGAGGCCACTGGTCTCTTGACTGCCTTCTCTGAGGCAATGGAGTATGAAGGGTAATTTACTGAAGGAATAGGGTCCTCATCTTCTTATTCATCTGCAAGTGACTGAGAGGATAAGGCAATCACAGTTCCATTATTGCGTCCACGAAACGTTACATTAAAATATGAAAGTTAGTCTTTAAGGTGCCACATGTTTGTGTCTTTTTGTTTTGTTTTTCTTTGATGTTTGCCTGAAATTCTTCAAAAGACTAACACGGCTACCCTCTCTGAAACTTTCATTATGCTCTACTATCCTATAGACGCAGTGGTTCTCAACCTCTGGGTCCCCAGATGTTCCTGGACTGCAACTCCCAGAAACCCTGGCCAGTTCAGCTAGTGATGAAGACTTCTGGGAGTTGCAGTCCAGGAACATCTGGGGACCCTCAGGTTGAGAACCACTACTATAGAGCCCCTGAGGGAGAGAACAGGGTGGCTTATTGCACTTTGCTTCCGCCTTGCTGTGCTCTCCCTTGCAATGGTACCTTTATGAGGGAAACTTTGGAAGCTAAGCAGGGTTAGGCCTGGCTAGGTGGGTGACCACCAGGGAATACCAGGTGCTGTAGGCGCCTGGACTAGGAACTGGCAAGCCACTCCAGTATTCCTGCCCAGAAAACTCCATAGACATGCGGTCACAAAGAGTCGGCATGACTTTAACGACACAACACACACACACACACACACACACACACACACAGAGAGAGAGAGAGAGAGAGAGAGAGAGAGAGAGAGACAGAGACAGAGAGAGAGAGAGAGGTGCTTTAGCCTTGTCTTCAGTACCACCCAGTGAGAGGGAATGAACAGATGCCTTTATTTGTTTGTTGAAGTAGATTTTTATAGCCTATAAGTAACAAATGACTTTCAGGGTGGTTTACAGCTGTAAAACCATTGAGCAACCCATAAAATCACAACTAAAATAATCAGCCAGTTATCAAAATGTCGTGATGTTAGGATGGCATGAGCAGGCAGTAAAACTTAAAACTGTAATAGCAAAGCTTGAAAGGACTGGATGTCTCTTGGACATGGAAGATCTCAGCCTAGATCGGTATGTTGGTCGTGAGGACACTACGTGGATCTTCTCTGGGAAGGCATTGCACATACCCTCTTGCAGGCTGGCTAGTGAGAAAGTCACTTGGCTTGCTCTCGGTGGGTAATCCCCCCTTCCCCCTGTTGCATTTCGAAAGTGTTTTAAGATGCACCAGATGCCCACTTCAGAAGGAGAGGGCAGTTGGGAAACCATGAGGAGCGTAATCATTATCATTTGTCTAATCTCTTCTGCCCAGAGAGAAGAAGATTTAGTGGTTGTGTGAAAAGAAGCAGTGGGTAGACACACTCTCTCTCTGGGTTAGCTGGTTCTGAGTTTGTAAAGCTTTGCCATTGTTGAGAGGGACTTGAAATATGTCAATAGAATTGCTTGTCTTCATATCCACCTGTAACCTGTAAGGGTACCTGTATGCTATTAATCAGATATTGCTGAAATACCCCTAGTCCCCCATCTTTTCTTCAGAGAGAGAGAGAGAGAGAGAGAGAGAGACCCTGGCCCCATAAAAGTTTACTACAGAAATTCTTCTCCCTTGAGGAGGCCTTAAGGATAAAACAGTGATTGCAATCCAATGCTCTTTAGATTTGATACGTGTTTTCCTTAAAGACAAATCGCCTTAAAAATCACTGTCCACTTTTCAAACCGCTTTTTTCTGAAGACCCCCCTTGGCCACACCCATTTTTGACTGCTGTGTCGTTTTTTAAAAAGCTGCTAAAAATTGCCTGCTTCATTCTATGGGAACAAAGACATGCCTTGGGAAGGCGAGATTTAGGACATTGGTTTAGAAACGAGCTTTTTATTTAAAGTGCTCAATTCATACATATTTATGCTCGCTGTATTTCCTAGTACAAAAAGAATCAAGCTGTTCCGCCATAAAAATATTACTTTAAGCATTATGTAATTCAGACATTTACTCCCTGTTAGTAAATCTGGTTCTGTCACAGAGGTACAATTATGAGCTGAAGTGAAGGAAGGTGAGGAGTGATTATTCCCTAAAAATTGGGAAGCAATTTTCAGAATGCCTCAGAATCAGCGGGTATCTTCCAGTTCCACTACGGAAAGCTAATGCTCGTGTAAGCCTGTGTGCACAGGTGGCTGAGGAAGGATGCTTGTGGATTCTGTGCATTGGTGCAGAGCGTGGGGTGGGGTGGGGGAGAGTGAAAGCCTTCTTTGGTAGAATAAAATACAGGAGCTGGGGAAAGAGATAAAGCATGTGTGTGAAGTTAATATGCAATGACTGTAGGTAATATTAATTTATTCATTTTAGTGTATTTTAACCCCATCTTTTTCCTTGGAAAAGGACCCAAGGCAGCTTACAGTACTGAGGGACAATATACAGTCCAGTACAATTGAGACATATTCAGGTATTGAGAACAGGGAATTTAAGGACATCTTACAGCATTAAAAAGACAACATTACATTAAAGCTACAAGAGAATGAGAGCAGTTAAAAGGAGAGTAAAATTCCATGTAAAGTAATGAGTGATGGAAATTGAAAACTTAGTGTCAATGTAATCACACAAGGTTTTAAGTGGTTATAAACACAAAGTCTAAGTGATCCTATAGATTCATATAAAAGACATATAATAGGTAGTCCATCATTCAAGGAAAGCTTGCCTGAAGAGAAAGGCCGATTTAGTCCACCTTCCTGTATCTCACACCGGCCACACCAAATGTGTCTGGGAGCACACATGACTAGATATGTTTCCTGCAACCGCTCCCCTGCATCTGGCTCTTGAAGTACCCTGGTTTTAAGCCTGGAGATTACACATCTCCATTCTGCTGGATTGTAGTCCTTCTTTGACATCGATGGCCACTCCACCTCCAACCCGCATACCTGTGAGGGTGTCAGGAGGGAGAGAAAGGCCTCTCCTGATGACCTTAACACCAGAGCTGGTTCATACTGTGAGATTCGATTTTTGAGGTAGCTTAGGCCCAGGTTGTACAGTGCTTTGTAGGTCAATGTCAGCACCTTGAATTGTGCCCGATAGCTGATTGGCAGCCAGTGGAGCTACTTTAATAGGGGTATATTTATGAATGCCATGCCTTAGAGGACTTTTAACCAAAGGTACAGGTAGGAATATCCAACAATGATATTGGAAGTACAGTACTATACTTTTGTCAACAATTAGCACTGAATTAAAATATACTTATATGTGTACATGAACAAACTAGGGAAATGGCATCAACCTCTGACCTACAACAATACAAGCTTATACTTCTTTCCCTGGAATTTGGAAATAAGCTAAACTATGTCCAATAGGGCTTACTCACGGGAAAGAACTGAAAGTTTTACAGCTACTCAGGAAATTTTTATACATGCTTGATGGGTCTCATTCCCATGTAGATATGGATGGAATTGTAGTTTAAGAGGTAGATTTAAATTCTGATGAAAACTTCTCTGCTCTGTAGCCTTTCCTTTATGCTAACATCCTTCCTCTTTTCTGTACAGTACCATTCCATTTATCACACAATTTCTTCATGTTAGCACTTTCATTTGGCAGGATGAGATAGGAAGGGTAGAAGACCGCCTTAAGCCTAGACCAGTTTGGGAATTGCATAGCATCTGTTATGTAAGTTTTTGAGACTCTGCAATACATTTTGTTGGAATTCCTGTGCCTGAGATAGCTGATGCAAGCAACATATTTGCTGAACAGTTTGATTTGTCCACTTAGTGGACAAGTAGCTTAGAGCTTTCTGTTCTAAGCGTGAAGGTACCAATGTTTCTGTATGTAATCATATCTTATAGAATTGTCAGCACTTTTCTTCATGAACATTTCTTCCTCCACAAAAATCCTGTTGTTGGCAAGAAGGAAATGGAATTATAGTTCTGAGAAATGGACTTTTTATTTTAAGTTCAGCAGTGTTTGAAGCAATGAGAACACTGGAAGCCTCAACACAGACGTTTGCCAATTCACTTCAGTCCCTGGCTAAAATATCTCTTCTATTCAAGTGCTGGACTTCTTGTCAGATGAGGCTGCCAACTATGTTAAATTCTTCCAGATACCAATAAATTGGATTAAGGTGACTCAGAGGCCAGTTGCACAGGAGTTTAGCCTGCTCAATAGCCCTCTGCTGGAATGGTTGGGATCACTCTAAAAAACATTGACACAACGGTCTTCTTAGAGCATTCCAGCTCATCCCTTATCGGGACCAGTCTATCCCAGATTGATCTAGTGTTGGAGGCTACTGTTCAGTTTGGAACAACTAGGACTGATTCATACAAACACAATTTTCTTACTATACAATTGCCTCGCTCTCTCCGGTGTGGAGTTGAGGGGGGTGTTCTTAGGGCCAGTTGAGACGATCCCATTGGTTGGTGGCTGATGAAGGCTTTCTTATGCTGAATAGCACAATTGGTCCATCAACCCCTACATTGTGTGATCTAGCTTGTACAAAAGGCAACTCTTGGTATTCTTTTAAGTGGAGGCCCCAGTAGACTAAGGACCTTATGCATGTACTTTAGTACTCATTCATGGTCTGTCATTCATATGAAGCCTCCTTCTCCTCAGGCACTGGGGCCTCACTATAGCTTTTTGCATCCTCAACCTGATCTGCCTGGCTCTCTATGCTAATGGAAGGCCAACTCTGATTATTGTATGTGCATTATCATGACTGTCAAATCTTCTGAGGCTGAGGCATAGATCTTTTCATGCCATATTACCTAAACTCCAAACCAAAGCTTTGGAGGTTTACTTCTTTGGACTATTTACATATGCCAGAAGTTCTCACATTTGTTTTCGCAACCTGCATTCCTTCAGGTAAATGGCATCCCTGTATGGATTTCTAGAAAGGCTTCCTTTTTTGGACTAGAACTTCCAGAGTCCCAAAACATTCATATAATAACATGTTAAAACAACAATATGGATATGCTTCTAATGTTGGGAAGGAGTTATCATTCAGTGTTAGACCATATGATTTGCACACTAAAGATCCTGGTATGCCTATCTAATTAAACTTAAGATCAGAGTTCAGAAAAGTTATTTTTTGGAACTATAACTCCCATTGGCTTGGAAATTCTGGAAGGTCTGGTAAAAAGAAAAAGAAGCTTCCCTGGAAATCCAAAGAGAGATGGTATTTACCTGAAGGATTGCAGGTTGTGAAAACAAATGTGAGAACTTCTGGCATATGTAAAGTGTTTAGCACCTCTGGTCATAGTTCACTCAGGTCAGTCCCAAAAACCTTTGATAGAAATAATATTCAAATTGGATGTGATGGTAGACACTGTTGGACCTTGCATACCAGTTTTGGGTTTATTAAATGGCAGATTGGAATGCTGAACTCCTGATTGGGACCACAGTTTAGAGGGGAAATTACTGTTTTCCCCTCAACTTAGGTGGTTACTTCAAGTCTCGTTTGTTACTCCTTGCTGTCCCGCTTGGGACTGGTACAAAAAAATCTTACTTCACATCCATAGCGTGACAGCAAAAAGTTGTCTCAACCATGCCCCCAGAACCGGGAAAAGAGCATGACAAGCTGTACCTGTCCCTGGGCTGGGGAATTCTCTTGTCACAGTTGGTTCCCGGTTCCTGTTCCGAGACAAGGGACCATGGGGTAATAACTGTCATGCAACAACCAGTGTCCAGTTAGTGGTCAGCAGCTGAAGCGGCATTCAACATTAGTTTCCCTATGGGAAACACCATGCAGTGCAAATGTTTATTAAAGAAAGTACTGAAAATCCTGTTGCATTGACGTGTAAATCCCAGAAGACCAGTAAATCGAAATATCGAAAAAGTTTTATTTACAATATTTTAAAAAAGGGTTAAGAAAGCAAGACAAATTCAGAATTTGTCACAGAACAAGACCATGAAGTAACAGTTGTCACGAGACAAGTAATCACGCCCGTGAGTAAATGGAAACAGGGACTGAACCGGGACAAAACCACATGACCGCGAACAACGCTGTCACGGTACAAACGTAACCGCGGAACAAGGTAGGACGTGAAGTAACCGCCTTAGTCCAAAACCAGTTCCTTCCTGATTGGAACTGTATTTGCCATGAACACTTTGGCATTGATTTGTCATAAAAATGTTTGTTCAGGATTGGCTATTGAATTGCAAATAGATTCTATTAGGATTTCCATACTCAAAACTATTTAGTCTCATGAAACTGCAGTTTAAATACTGTGCAAAGAACCAAACCTACATCTTCCTTTAGTACAATTTCTGTTGTATCCCAGTTACCCCCCTGAGCAGTCCCATATGTTCTTGTTAGGTGCCGCCAAGCCATTGCCAACTTCTGGCAATGCTACTAGGGTTTTTAAGATATGAAGGATATTTAAATAGTGATTTTACCAGACACCGCAGTGGGTTTCCATGGTTGAGAAGCTACAGTATGTGAACCCATGTCTCCCGAGTCCTAGTCCATCACTTTATCCATTAAACGGCCCTAGTTCTCAGTCCCACACAAAGTTCTTTGCACCTAAGGACAGCTTTCCATTGAAATGAAAGAGGAATTCTTTGTCATCAGAGGATCATTCAAATCTTCTTTGATGGAGAACTCTTAACATTAATTGCTTAACAAGAGAAGTGGAATTGTATTCTCAAATGGGCTGCTTCAGCCCAATCTATAATATTATTAAAGGTAAAATCAAATCCTCAAAACCACAGAGAGAAAGAGATTTGAAAAGTAGGACTCCTTGGAAGCCTAGATTAAGAGTCAGTATGTGTATTTTTTTTAATCAATATATTTCTGGTGGCAGTTATCAAGCTGTATGGCCCTAATGATATACAGTACTTCAACCAGGAGGAATAACAGCGTGTGAAGTGGTTTGCACTGAACTTTATAATGCTGTTGCAGAAAGAATGTTCATTGTTCCAATGATGTTTTGGAAAGAGCACACTCAGAATTCTAAACTGCTACTTTTGGGGATTACCATGCCGTACCCCTTGCCATTTATTGTGGTAGGAAAATGCAGAGTGCAATAAGAAACCATATTTAAGCAATCAATATGTTCTGCAGTATTGTAGTCATCATCTAGCTTTACCAAATTATTTCAGCTTTATCAGTTTAAGGATACAATTTTTCAAAAACTGCAAAACTCCAATGACCTTCCAAAACAGGGGAGCTTAACAAAAAATAAATTGTAAAAAATATCTCTGCTAGCTAATGGCTTCCAAAAACGAGCAAATTCACATCCAAAGAACATAACCAAATATCCTGGTTTTAAAAGTGTTGAGATCTTACCTTTCACCTTCAAGGACATAGGGATCTCTTTTTTGCTTCCCCCAAAGTAATCAGCCAGATGGCCCCAGGAAATCCATAAACAATAGCTCATTCTTGACTTGTTCGCCTTTTCACTTTAAGGAGAGCTCAGTAGTGAACTGGCTTTCATTCAGAGCTTGGAATTAAAGCATTGTTTTTGTAAGCAATGTTATATTTTTTGTGGTTAGAGGACAACTGGTAATAACATTTTTCCAGTATAATGAGTAGTGTTTATTTCTTTTAGAGCAATGGTTGGAGAGGTCATTTGAGGGGAATGTTGCCCATTTTCCTATTTCTGGAGTACACTTTGTATAATAATAATAATAATAATAATAATAAATTAAACAAATATTAGCTTGGTGAAGTACTGATGTGTGACTTATTTATTTATTTTTGCCCCAAAGCAGTATCCCCACCCCCACACCCCCGGTTGACACAAGCAAGCAATCTTTCAGGCTCTCCTCTGAATCTGGAAATGACTGAGAAGCTATCTTGATGTATTTGCTATGACCTATAACTGGGAGTTCAGGGCATTTTTATTTTAAGTGATGAAAATTACAACTAATGATTCAATCAATTAATTAACATTATTTAATGGTTTTCTACATAGGATTCTTTGATTTAAGCAGTGCCAGGTATATGGAACATGGAACTTGGCCAAGTGTGGCCAAAGATATTTTGCTGCTGGAGGCAAAGGGTAAGTTGCTCCCTTCAAATCTATGAACAGATATAAAAAGAATTAAATTCAGTTACAACTGTTGCAATGGATTAGTGCTCTCCATTACATCTGAGGGCAGCAGGCTCGTTTGTTATATTTTTATGGCTAAAGCTGTACCACATAGGGACTTGTGTACAAACCAGCCTACAACTGCTCAGTATAAATAATCTTGATACAGTTCAACTAAATACATCATTTCCCCTATCTCTAAGTAACAGACATTAAATATCTTTCACTGTTTTCAAAATGGGACTGAATCATGATGGCTCATGGTCAGGGTGAGAGCACTGCTTAACAATAGAGATAAAGCTCCTTCCATTCCAGTCCACAAGCTCCCCCTCAACTCAGGTAACTACAGATCCCATATTCCTTGGTCAAGGCATTTTTGAAGGTTCCTTGTTCTCCCTAACCTGTCCCATTATTTTGTTATGCCAAGTCTGATGAAGTATTCAAAACTTTGACAACTTGTCTTCCCTTAAGTGACCTAATGAAGGTATTGCGAAACTCTGTTTCTAATAAATAAAAAGGCTCATAATAAACAATTCAAAATAACCAACTATGGTATGTGGTGGCATGGTTTTTGGCATCTGGGGCCAGAACCACTTCCACTTGATGCTGTCAAATCCTTCCTTTTTCCATACTACTGAAAATTGCAAATTGTTCTTGAAACAATCTTATATAATTATTTACAGAGCATATGTTTTTGTTTTGATTTCCTAATAATGCTGGGGGGTGGGGAATAAACCTTCTAATACAAATAAATTCAAAAGTCATACTGTGGGCCAAGGAACCACATCAGTTTTCTTGACAACATCAATAGTTTGACCTGTTCTTTTTCTTTTTCTGTCCTGGTGCTGTATATATTATTGTTTTGGTCTGCCCAGAGGTTGTGCCAGTTACCTCTAAGTGTCTTTTGGGGCTGGGCATTCTAGGCTGATACTTCATGTCCATCTCATCGTTGTTTGCAGTCCTGCTTGGGACTGGTATGAAGTAATCTAACCGCACATCCATTGCAGGATGAGGGGAGTTTGTCCCGACCATGCCCTCTGAACTGAGATTTAAGCGGGATGAGAGATTCCCCACCTTGGCCTCGGGAATCTGCTCATCACGCTTCTCGTTCCGAGATGAGTGCCTGTGAGGTAAGGCTCGCCACGCAATGTGCCATTTTCCATCTAGTGGCAGGAGTGCGAAGTGCCATTCGCCAGTACATTCCCTATGGAGTCAGCAACACAGAGCAGAGAGATTGAAAGACAAATGCCTCAAACTTAGCTCTGTAATGCATTGAAGGCAAGGTTTAAGAGAATCGAAACATCGAAAAATGGAAGGTTGGGCAGAGAAAAAAAAACAAACAAAGGCATGGAATTTCACATCTCATCATGGAACGAGGATGTGCGGTAACACTCATACCGGTATCATCCATCACACCCGTGCATACACGGGAACAGGGATAGAACCGGAAGAAGACCATGTGACTGCAACCAACATCAACATGCAACAAACTTCCTCCCAGGATGAGAATGGACATGAAGTAACCGTCTGTGATGATGGCAAATGGTTTCTTTTGCACTAATGAAGTCCACAAGAGCTTATTTTTTGCAACACATCCATGAACAAGCCATTGGGGCTGAGCAAAACCATGGGTTCATTTCCTGCAAGCTAGTTTAGGGACAAGACGTGTGGCATAACACTCTCTTCCAAGCAGAGTTAAATGGTCTGAGAGGAGGACTGAGCAAGCCCAGCTGTGCCCAGCTGTCCCAGACATGTGTTCTTTGATGTGATTGCCTGAGCCTCATCCTAAGGTTTAGCACGATTGCAGGTTACTGGGATCAGCCATGTCAAACAAGTCCACTAGACACTAGAATGAGACTTGCTAGATGTTGTAGAGGAGAGAAGATATGGAGGTGTCCTTTTGAGATACCATGTGTGTAATGTAATCTTTACCTGCAGGGTTTCATCTCTATTTGATTTAAGATGGAGATACTTAGAACAAAAACAATATATATATATATTTGCAAATAAAAGTAATAAATGATTACCCGTGTATAATCCTGTGAAGAGCTCTGGAACTCATTGCCTAATACAGAATCCATCTATGCATTTGATTGTTATAATGATGTTATGAAAGGAACAGGAGGTCACCTTCCGTGACATTAATTTAGACCAGTGTTTCCCAGCCTTTTTCGAGTTGCAACCCCCTTTTTATAACAGCCAAATCACCAGTGACAATTTGCAACAGAAGGCATTTTAATGATGTTAAAAAAACACCATTAAATAGATTTTTAAGAATATAATTCTAACATAATATATTAATATTAATGTAATACTGCATAATTATGAAGGGGCTGAAAATCTGCCTACCAGAAAAAATTGCAGAAGGAAAACAAATGTCCCCCCCCCCCCCGCCATCTGATGAAGGCTCTCTCCACGGCCTGGTGCCTCTAAATGAGATTTGTTTTACAAGGGTGCCACATGGTTTTATCTATCGTCTTTTTCTGAGTGTTTGTAATATTGTTTGTTGCTAATTGCTCAGCTTTGTTTGTAAGATTGACTGTTACTGAATTGTAAGCCGCCCAGAGTTCCCTAGGGAAGATGGGCGGGGTATAAATTCAATAATAAATAGATAAATAAATAAATAAATAAATAAATAAAAATAAAAATACGGTTTGAGTTTAATTTACTTTTTGGGGAATGGAGATGAACCTCTCTTCACGAAACGTCATCCCATCCTCCCAAAGGCTGCTCAGTGAAGAGACCCCCCCCCCTCAAATCCAAATAAAAACCTCTGCCATCACCCCATGCTTCTTCTCTCTGGTTCTCCTCTCTCTTTTTTGTTCCTCTTGCATTCCTCCTCCTTGATTCAGGCAGGACCCAGAGGCATCTACCTACCCAGGTCCCCTCTTCCTTCACTGCAATGCCATCGCCACACCTGGAAGAGCGGCAGACTCATGTGCCACTGGCATGATAGCAGCAACTTTTCAATCCTGAGGCCATTTTGGTTGCCATTGTTCCTGGCATGCATTGTGTGCTTACCTCATTCAGGCCTCTTTGAGCTGGGCTAAAATTCAGGTCCAAAATGCTACTATCAATCCTCCAAAGGTTTCAGTTTGCTGGAGGGTGCTGGAGGAGAAACTTCAACCGGTGTAATCCTATCTTTCCACAGGAGTGAATGGGAAACCCCAGATATACAGGTGTTTTAATGTATACATTGGTATGCTCCGATTTCTGGATTGTTTGGGGGTGAATACTTTTATCTTGTCATATATGTGACCCTTCAAATGTGATATCCTTCACAGAATGAAAGCAATGCTCTGTTTCTTAGGAAATGAATGCCATCGCAACTGTTTGGTGTGAGACCTCAGAGGTCTCCTTCCCAAAATGCCCCACTGAAATTGACAAGAAATCTTTAGAAGCCTCCTGACATGTCCTCCCTTTCCTGTCAGTTTTTCAAAGGCATTCCTCTCCTCAGTGCACTGCAAGTAGCAAGATGGCTGTACAGCAAGTTGAGGAAGAAAGGCAAAAGCATTCTTAGCTGCCAGTGTAATTTAGAAAAACGAGTAACTATAAAGACCGTCAGAATGAGAAGATGGAGCACCACTGTTAATGACCCACAACGATTCAGCTGCTGCCGTTTGTATAAGAATAAGTCATTTGGCCACTTAAATTTGTTTATTATTGAATGTGATACCCTCCAAGCTCTCTTTCTAGATAGCAGTGCCTCCCTCCATCTCCTGTTTCAGATGGAAAAAAATGGGATCCATTATTGGAGAAGAGAGGAACAATTAAGGAAGTGTAAGATTAGATTGAAAAGAGGTCTAATTGGGTCACTATTAAAAGGAAACTATTATTTGGGCTTTTATTCAAGAAGCATCTTTCTGGAAATGTAGGGGTGTATACTTTGATAACACCCGTTACTTAGAATTTTAAACAAATGTTTGAGCATCATGGCTTCCAATACTGTTAGGTGGGATACGGTGGCTACCTCAGAAAGTTATTGTTTAGAAACTGGACATGTAATTGACATGTCAGTCACTTAATCTATTACTCTTGAGTTTTCACACTAGAGAGGTATTTGTGGGAATGTTTGCCTCAGAGGCCAAATAATTTGCCTAGCTTGTGGTACTAAGGGGCCACTTATTTGGGGTCTGGAGGAATTATTTGCTAGTTTCCTCAGGCTGGACATTTAGCACACAAGATGATTGTGCCACTTTCTTTTTTAATTTAGTTTTTGCTTATATCCCTCCAATGTCTGGAGTTTTTGTTGTTGAACTTATTATATGAGGCTCTAAGGACAGCTTTGAAGATTTGGTGTTCACATCTTGCTTCAAAATAAAAAATGGTGTTTTCCTAACTTCTTGGCTTTCTTTATAATGTGGTTTCACAAAGGTTATTTTTATCTACTGCCAGACACAAGAAACTTGCATTGATAATCAGGGCCAGCGCGTCCATTAAGGCAGTGTTTTTCAACCTTTTTTGGGCAAAGGCACACTTGCCTCATGAAAAAAATCACGAGGCACACCACCATTAGAAAATGTTAAAAAATTTAACAAGCGGGGGGGGGGGGGAGATCGAGCCATGGCTCGAGACCACCCCCACCCCCTGCACTTGGGGATGATGGGCTGCGCGGTTGAGGTGTGCTTGGCTGGCTAGAAAAAAAGGAGAGGAAATGGTGCTCCTGAGCATGCACAGAGGTGTTACTGTACTGGAATCAATCTGAGGGGGAAATTCTTGGCTTACTTTCCCTGCAAAGGGGGTGGGGAGAGCTCAGCCTTTCATCCCTGCTCAGAGTCCTGAGAAGAACCACGCACACACAAAAACCCACCAACCTGTCTTAACCTGTCAACCCCAACATAATCAAGTCTCAGAACAGGGAATTGAGGGACATCGTACAGCATTACAAGACAACTTTAAAGCTACAGGAGAACACGAGCAGTTAAAGAGAGAGTAAAATTTCCATGTAATCATGCATCATGGACCATCCAAAAGTTATGCAGATGGAGACTAACATTGAAGACATAGAGTGCTACCTCACATCGTCCAAAAGCCTCTTTTTTCAACAATCAAAGGTGCCTCTTTTAAACGTGGCTTCATGGTGCTTCTCTCTCTCTCTCTCTCTCTCTCTTTTATTTTTTATTTTGCAATGGTTAAGAAGGAAGCCGGGCCGGGCCTGGGCCGGGAGGCGTGCCTGGTGACGGGGGCGTCGCCGGGCTTCGGGCGAAGCGTGGCGCGGCTGCTGGCGGCGCGCCTGGCTCGCTCCTGCTGCTGGCGGCGCGCTCGGCGGGCGCGCTGGGCGAGCTGCGCGCCACCTACCCGGAGCTGCGCGTCCAGGCCCTGCCCGCCGACCTGGGCGCCAACGAGGGGCTGCAGCGCGTAGCCCGGGACGCCGCCGACGCCCTGCGCTGCCACCACGACGGCGCTTGCCTCCAGCGCCTCCTCGTCAACAACGCCAGTGAGCACGCACAGGCGACTGGCCGGCGGGAGCGTGCGGGGGGAAGGTCGTCAGGGGAGTCGCCTCCCCGCCTGCAAGCGGCGGCGGCCAGGGATCCGCCGAGAAGCGCCGCCCCCGGGACCGGCCGGATCGCGCACCTGCCCTCTTCCCCTCATCTCCGCACGGCCCAGGGGCTGGAGGTCGGGGCTGGGGGTCGCGTCCTCGGACCCCTGGCTTCTTTTGCTGGAGGGCAGCCCGCGGAATGTGCCAGGAGGGACGGCGGGTCCGCTGGCGAGTGGTGACGCCTTCTTTTTCTTCTTCTTCTCCTCCTCCTCCTCTTTCAGGCTCGCTGGGCGACGTCTCCAAAGCCTTCGTGGACTTGGCCCGCCCGCCCCACGCTCTCTCTCTCTCTCTCTCTCTCTCTCTCTCTCTCTCTCCTCCCACCCTCGCGCTCCTTCCCAGCAATCGCCACTTCCTGCACGCTGCTCTGGTCCTCCTCCTCCTCCTCCTCCTCCGGCTGCTCCTTCACGGCACACCAAGCAACATCTCGCGGCACACAAGTGTGCCGCGGAACAGCGGTTGAAAAACGCTGCATTAAGGCGAACTAGGCAGTTGGCTATGGCACCAAAATGGAAAGAGCGCGCTGGCCAGCCTGCCCCCCCCCACCGCTGGCCACCGCCGACCGTCCCCCACCACCTGCCCGTCACCATCTGCCCATCACTGCCCTTCGCCGTTCGCCCGCTGCTCCCCCACGCCCATCGCCGCCCACCCCCATGCCCTTCGCCGCCTGCCCCACCCCACCCCGCCCCTGCCCCTGCCCCACCCCCTGCCACCCGCCCCACCCCTGCCCCTCACCTAGGGCGCAAAAAAACCTAGCACCGGCCCTGTTGATAATAGGATTTATCAAAGTAACACCAAACTTGGGAGCAGGAACACTCACCATTGTTTTCCCTCAACATAAATGCCTTGCATATGTCTTCCTTTTGTTTTCTGCCTTCAGCCTTCTGTAGAACTACTCCTTGGGTAGCAGAGAATAGGATGTTGACACATATGAGATTGATTCTATATGTCCTGCCCCCTGTTCTAGAAGCATCCTTCTGCAACCTCATGAAGATCAGATGCTCTCTGGAGCAGCTCCCCATCAGCTGAAGAGGCTGTAGCTGCCACTGGGTGGGAAGATTTCCATTATTTGCACACATGCCCCCCCCCATGTGGACAAGAAAAGACTGAAGCCAATGTTAGAACCTTTGTCTTGGAGAGGTTCTAGAAGGTTTTATCCCCCCTTGAAAGAAAATAAAAACCTCATGACATTAAAAACATTTATGAGTGAAGTTTGTACTTTTACACTACCAGTATTTCTGTGAAGATTCTCAATCATCCAGGTGAGGTTATTGGGAAGCTGAGTCATGGCAAATGGACCTATTATGTCAGTCTGAGCTGCTTGGATGAGTAGCGAAACATTTTGATATCTCAAAAAAAAAAGAAGTCCAGTTGCCCTGCCTCAACTTCTAGACTACCAGTATTGTTTAAATTGTTCTGCAATATAATTCTGCAGATTAATTACTCATATCCACATACTCTTCCATTGCACATTTAAGCGTGTGAGAATTTCCTGTGGGGAGTTTTGAAGGTTGTCCCAACCTCAGAGGAAGCTGTTGTATCAAACCCCCTTGAATAACCTCAGCTTGGTTTTATCAGCATATCCTGTCATCTTCGACTTTACTGCATCTCCCTCTTTGCTCCTTTTAATGTTGTTTGAACACAGATTAGCCTTTGTCCTAAGCTTACCTTGTAGAATGACAGTTTTCCAATTTTCTTACTAGAGCTCAACATTTCCTTTTGCATAAAATCCCACCCCTTCCCCATCACTGTTCTTTTACTAACTCCAGAGAGAGGTGGGCTGAACTTTGTGTGCAACAAAGACAACGTACATATTTGTCTACATAGAGATCCCTTTGCTGAGCTCGCTGTGAAAATGTCAGGGGTCAACAGTAGCGCCCCCCCCCCAATCTTCATTGCTCATATTATCTCTTCTTGTTGGGAAACCCTTGTGAAGTCCAGCAGCCAAAATATGTAGACTTTTTAGACATGACCTGTTGCCCAAGGTGCACTATGCGGATGCTAGTCCACATTGCACACCCAACAGTGCAATGTAGTGGGTAGACTGACGAACTAGGTCTCTGGAGAACAGGGTTTGAATCCCTGCTGGCCATGTAATCTAATTGGGGAAGTGGAAGTGGTGAAGCCACTCCTTAAATATCTCACTTACCCCTATTAGGATCTCTCAAAGTCAGGTCTGACTTGACAGCACAGAACACACAGATACAAAGAAGATCTGAGGCTTAATGAAGATCTGAGGCACCATGTCTCATTTCTGTGGATAACATGGGAAACTTTTCTTCCAATGCTGAAGTGCAGGCACTCATCCATGTAGGTACAAGGACAATCCAAAAATACAGGCAGCTGAGTCGATCCAGATCAGCAAGCCTCTTCTAGCATTTCACATTATTATCAGGAGCAGATCTTTTAGAGAGCTAATTATTCATAATTATCCTTACAAGGCCAGGCCCTCTCAAAATATTTTGCTTTACAGCAGATATGACTTGCAACCATATATCTTTTCTTCTCTGCTGAGGAAATAGGGAAGTTTGAGTGGAATGGCAAATTACCCCACTATCACCATCATTTCTTGTTTTCCTTCTTCCTTGTTGAGGCTGGGGAGCTATTCTGACTTTAGAAGCTGTAGCTCTAAACAATGACCAAGTGTTATAGCCAAACCAAAATAATAATCCCAGATTATTGATTTTGTGCGCACTGGCTGCACAATACCAGTAGTTGTTGGTTTAGTTTATTTCCTAGCAAGGCTGACAGGAAACTTCTGCTAATAGCTTTCTTCTGGTATTCTAACATATAAGCAGAACTTTGAAAAGCTGCTGATTTCAACTACAACCCATTATTTCTTTCAACTATACCTGAGATCTCATATTTACGAAATTCAACATTCTGGTTTTATTTTCTTCCCTATTCTGGGGAACCATACTTAGGCTGGTCCATGTTTATTTCTCTGTTTAAATTTCAGTTTCTATTTTCACATTATTGTAATATGTGCTGCTATGTAGTCTGTGAAATGACATCAGGGGAAGCTCTTATACAAATCAAACTTCTAACTCCGTGAAATTTTTCATAACAAAATATTAATATATTTTGCTGCATGGTTCAGTTAGGGAATTGCTTCCTTCCATAAACCATATCAGAGGATGATTTGGTTCCTAGTAGACGTGGACACAAACCTCAGTTTGGAAGTTCACACCAGTCTGTATGTGCAGCACCACAGGTGGTGCACATACTGTACCATTCTCCTGCCTCTATGGCCAATGATCCATGTACCAGCAGGCACAAGCTCCTCTCCTCCTCCTCTTTGGCTATTTCCCTACCATGCCTCCTTGGCTGATTGCTCACTCAGACAAGGAGGCAGGACAGGCAAGCCCATGCTCCAGCTGGGGAGTGATGGAACACTCAAAAGTGGGGAGGAGCGGAGTGTGCTCCAAATAGTGAGTGGGTCATTGGCTGGGAAGGGAATGCATAGCACTTATCATGTCATGTGTACAAACTGGCATGAACCTCTAAAATAAGGCTTGTGCCCAACTCTAGTTCCTAATCCAGTGTTGGCAAATCTATGGCACAGGTGCCAAAGGTGGCATGCAGAGTCCTTTCTGCGGGCATGCGACATTGCCCCCTCACAGCCATAGCAACTCCCCCTCCTCTTGGAGCATGCCACTGTGCTCCGTGCAGATAGGCAGTGGCTTGTGGGCTTGTTTATAGCCTCAGTTTACTTTCCAGCCGCGCTGCTTTTTGGATGCCCTGAGTGGTGTGGTCGTAGAGTGAACTGGGGCTACGAACGAGCCCACAAGCTGCTGCCACTTCCCCCTGACTTTCCCAACGGCCCAGGGCAGAAAGGTGGATGGGGTGCTACTCTTCGGGAAAGCGAGGATCGAAGAGATGGCTTTTGAATTTCCCGTGGCCACAGCAAGGGTGCTATCACTTACCCAAAGGGTAGCACCGAAAGCATTTGTAACCCGGGGTATCGCTGTATTCAGGTTAAATAGCCGCATTGGCACTTTGCAAAAAATAAGCGGCTTTTGAATCGCAGTTTGGGCACTCGGTCTCTAAACGGTTCACCACCACTGTCCTAGTCATTACAATCCTATCACCACTGCTGTAGTGCTCAGTTTCTTTCCATCCGTACTTGCTAAAAGACAGAGGTCTATCAATCATCTGTAATTTGAATGGGGTTTCCATAACCTTGTTCACAGGAATTGCTTTAGATAAAGATTCATCTTATCAGGAGGATTTATTATGGAATACCTTGTAACAGAGGTATATAGAAGTCACTTTATCAGTCACACCTACTGCTTTAGGGCGCTGATAGGGAAGTTGTGTTTCATGTATCTTATTAGCTTCTGTGTCCTCAATTTTCTATACTTTGTAGGTAACATAAATCAAGTTCCACAAGATTGCTTTTAGTATCTAGTTGACAGTCTAGGTTTCAGTCTTGACAGTTCACCAATATCTGTAGTGCATTAACATGTCTCGAGATTTCAAAGGAAAATTACAAATATTGCTTGTAATATTTTTCTTTATGAGAATTGTGAGTAGTCAATTGTTCATTTAATGTGGCTGACTTGAATGTTCTTACAGCCTTCCCTTTGAGACCACCTTGGCTTTAAGAACTGGAAATCATATATTAACAACAGATTAGGTATATATAACAGATATTGGCCACATTCAGTCATTCAATCATGACTTCATAAACCTTGATGGAAGAATAGTATGGATACATGTTCCTCTCTTGTTCTCCACTAGCCAGCTTCCTATCACATGGCAGCTTTAGGAAGGGATCCTGGCTACCATGAAATCATTGTTTCCTGTTTTGTTTGAACTAGGATCTCTGGAATAGTGCTGGCTGACAAATTAGGAGAATAATAAATTCAGACAGAATGGGACACTGTGGCTGAATACAATCCATGATATTTGTGACAGATCAAGTTGTGCAGTGGGAAGAGTATGATGCGAGTTAAGGTTTGGCAGTCATTTATCCACAAATTCTTATATTATGGTGGAATTTGAGGACATCGTTGAATGTCTGAGCACACCTGGTATAAAAGAGTTATACAGCTTGTTTGGTTACATCATTTACTCTGATTTGCTTAGGTGAGAGTGGTAGATTTTGTGGCTAATATGATTGAGTGTGTCTGGTTTCTAGGTGTATCAATGGGATTTGCTACTTTTGAATAATGAACTCAAATATTACGCTCAAGATTTACCAACATTTGAGTTTGTAAAGCTGTGTTGCAGGCAATACTGGCTGCAATTCATAGCATCCATTGTTTACAGTTTAATTATCTATGTCAGTGTAGGCAGACAGGCAGGCAGAAACACCCACGCACAAATTGGATACAATAATTCACCTCATAAAATCTGGTGCTGCATGATGCATACCATTGAAACATGGAACATGAAAAATATGAACCAATTTAAACTGGAAATTCTAAAGCAAGAAATTGAATGTTTAAACATTATGAACATAAGAACATAAGAAGAGCCATGCTGGATCAGGCCAAAGGCCCATCTAGTCCAGCTTCCTGTATCTCACAGTGGCCCCACCAGATGCGTCTGGAAGTGCACGAGACTAGATATCTGTCTCCTGATACCACTCCCATGCATCTTGCCCTTGAAGCACCCCAGTTTTAAGCCTGGAGATTACACATCTCCATTGTGATTTGTAACCTGTGATGGACTTTTCTTCCAGGAATCTGTCCAATCCCCTTTTGAAGGCATCCAGGCTAGATGCCATCACTACATCTTGTGGCAGGGAGTTCCACAGACTAACAACAAGCTGGGTAAAAAAAAACTTCTTTTGTCTGTTCTCACTCTCCCAGCCCTCAATCTGAGTGGATGTCCCCTAGCTCTGGCATTTTGCATTACTTGGTGTTAGTGCTCTAAAGACATTTTCAGTCAAAGTTTTACAAAGGTGGTTACTCCGGCAATGACAAAATCAAAAGAAAGGGAATGCCTGCAATACTGTGGCAAGATGTACCACAGGCAGCTAGGGGCTGTGATGGAATATCTGATAAAATAATATCAATTAGACTTCTTGGTAAAACGTATTAACATAACTGCCATACAGGTCTGTGCTCCCAATTAGAGATGCACACAGAGGGATTTGTCACCACAGATGTTGCATGTTCCCTATCCTGTCCTACTCACTAGCCGGTGCACACTGGCTTGTTCCTCCTCCTCAGGCAGCTGACCAGTCCAGGAAGGAGCAGGGACTTCCCTTCCCCACCTCCTTCAGCAGATGATGAGGTGGGGCAAGGCTATCTAGAAAAGAGAACTGGTTAGGCCTCATAATCTCCCCATTGGGGTGAAAGGCAGCATAAAAATAAAGTTGTTGTTGTTGTTGTTGTTGTTGTTGTTGTTGTTGTTGTTGTTGTTGTTGTTGTTGTTGTTGTTGTTGTTGTTGTTGTTATTATTATTATTATTATTATTATTATTATTATTATTATTATTATTATTATTATTAATCTAGAGTAATGTGCCCAGTTCTTGACACAACATTTTAAGAAGGATGGGTCAGAACACTGGATCAAGTTCTGAGGAAGGCAATAAGGATGATCAGGGGACTGGAACCCAAGCCCTATGAAGAAAGGCTGAAAGAAATGGGCATGTTTAGCCTTGAGAAAAGAAGACACAGGACACGATAGCATTTTTCAAATACTTGAATGGTTGTCATACAGAGAAAGGGCAGGGTCATCCCAGACATATATCAAGGGGCTCAATGTACAGAAAGCCAGATTTAAACTGAATATCAGGAAAAAAAACTTATCAGCTGTTCGTGCAGTATAACAACGGAACCAATTATCTTGGGAGATGGTGAGCATTCCAGTGCTGGAGGCTTTCAAGAGAATCTTGGACAACCATATTTCAGACTTGCTTTGATTTAGATTCCGGCATTGAACAGGATCATTCTATGAGTCTATTTCATGGTTATAAGATATTAATTTTAGGAAAAAGTGGAAGGCAAAGGAAAAGGAAACGGAAAAGATAAAGATGTGATGTATGAGCTCCACAAAGAAAGCTACAACCTTGAGTTTGCAGAAGCTGAGCAGGGGTGTTGATGATAGCACAGTTGGAGGTCACTTATTGTAGGGTCAACATAAACCATAGGGGACTTGATGATACATAAAAGCACTACATGTTTCACTGAATTACATCCAAGTCCACTGAAGGTTATATCACCATAAGCAGTTCTCTGTGTTTGTTTTCTATGCTGTTGGTTATTAACATACATATTTGATCAGGATGCAAAACATGAAATGAAAATTTTGCTGTGGAAAGCTCTAAAATGACTGGTTGTGAGGCTTATACATTGAGTCTGGAGTATTCCGTCATTACTCATTACATTACATATTAGATACTATTATCCAAAAAACATAAAGGTGAGTTTAAATTTTAGGAAGCAGTAAGTTACAGGAATTTTGGATTGCTGCTATTTTCTATGGCATGTGAGCATTCAAGCAGCAGAAGTGACGGTTGGAAGAAGAAATGTCAAACTATAAAACACAGGGATAATTTTAGAGCTCTTGGTTTATAAACTTTAAGAACCATTATCAGGAAATATTGCTGTACATTAAGTCTAGCAGACATTCATTTTCTAATTTAATTTTCTGTGTATATATGAAAATCATTGAATTACTACCATCCTGGTATTTAATGACTCTTGTTTTTCACAATTTGCACTGGGGCCGTGGTCACACTGGCAGTAAGAATGATATCTGAGCGTCACTTAAATCTATTTAATCATTCATACCACAAAAGGGTAAAATGGATATATGAGTGGCAAAGTGAACATTTTTCAGCTGACCAGCAGAGGCTTTTAAAAACTCTTTGCTTCTAAAAATTGATTAAGTTCAAATGTGGTTTTATGAAACTGAATCGATTTCAGCAGTGTAGATGCCAAAGCCAGTTTAAACTGCCAGAATTAATTCAATTTCCTTTCAGTCCATGTTAGCATGCCCACCAGTTTAAATACCATGTGACCTGAGCCTGCTCTTTAAACATGATCAGAAACTAGTTCAAATTACCAGTGTGACCACAGCTTGGCTGACGAAGCTGCCTGGATGAGCAGCGAAACGTTTCGATCTCTCAAGAAAAGAAGTCCAGTTGCCATGACTGAACATCCAGATAACCTCACCTGGATGAGTGACAAGCTCCACAGACACACAGCTTCACTGCTTTTTGTTCAGCCTTGATCAGCAGTCGTTAAATGGTAGCAAATCCCTTCAGTGGACCTTGTAGGAAGAAAAGATGGAAAATGGTGAGATGCAAAAGTACAGCAGTAAACCCCTGGGTGTTACAAATGGTTCAAAATCACTGGTTCAAAATCACTGGGTGTTGCAAATGGTTCAAAAATTTGAGCACAAGAACACAATTTTCCTTTCTCACTTCCACTATAGCACAGTGATGGTGAACCTTTTAGAGACCGAGTGCCCGAACTGCAATTCAAAACCCACTAATTTTTCGCAAAAGTACCAATACAACAATTTGCCCTGAATACAGGGGGCTGTGAAGGGGCGATGTTGGGTGCCCACAGAAAGAGCTCTGAGTGCCACCTTTGGCACCCATGCCATAGGTTTGCCAACACTGCTATAGCAGTATCTTGTGATTTGTTTTCAATTGCCTGTTCATCGAGGTATCAAGTGCCGTTTTAGAATTACCATGACTGAGACTGTCATTTGGCATAGATACTGTTAACTATTTTTTTTTTAAAAAAAGAAACGTTTTCAAAATACGCTTAGATAATGGGAACAGGAAACATATAACAAAAAATATAATCACATGTGTCTGCGTTTTGAAAATTGAGAGATGAGATGACAGGCATGCTACTAACCAAAGAAGTCTCTTTCTTACTTGACAGAACTTCTTCACCCAATGAGAAATGCCTGTTATACCCATTCTTCACAGGCCAGGCATTTGAGAATGTAAACACGAAGGTAAAGGTAAAGGTTACCCCCACACACACGTGTGTGTGCTAGTTGTGTCCGAATCTAGGGGTAGTGCTCATCTCCGTATTCAAGCCAAAAGAGCCAGTGTTGTGCAAGTCCGTGGCCATGTGGCCGACATGGCTGCAAGGAAACACTGTTTTTACCTTCCCGCTTTTTATGGCAGTACCTATTTATCTACTTGCATTTATGTGCTTTCGAACTGCTAGGTTGGCAGGAGCTGGGGTTATCAGCGGGAGCGAGAGGCCCATAAATACAGCTTAAACAATCACTGAAAATTTTCAGCAGGCATTCCCTCAGAGCAGGACATAACTCCAGGTCTTATCCATACTACTGTCTTTTAACTAAACTAATTCAATGACTTATGTAGCCCACTTTTTGTGTGCTTACTATGTTTTATCGTCTAATGATTGCGATGCATAATGTTTAGATGTCTGTTTATTCTGGGTTTTTTTAAAATCTTAGGGTTGTTAATTTTTACTACGTTTTAAGTTATTTGTTCACTTATAGTGTTGTGTTTCATGTTTTGTAGCTGCAAACTGCCCAGAGTTTTTAGTGGTCTAAAAATCTAACAAATAAATGAATAAATAAATATTAATTCTGTCAATATGTCTCATGGCACAGTGGTTGAATTGTTGTATTGCAGCTGTAACTGTGCTCATGACTTGGGGGTTCAATTCCAAGCAGCAGGCCTTTCGTCCTTCTAAAGTTTGTGAAATGAGTACGCAGCTTGCTGGGGAGAGGTGGCCACTCAAATTTTTGAACCATTTGCAACACCCAGCGATTTACTGCTGTACTTTGCATCTCGCCATTTTTTCCTACAAGGTTCATTGAAGGGATTTGCTACCATATAATGACTGCTGATCACAGCCGGAGGGGGATATTATGCAAGGTGTAGCCTGTAAAATTAACCTGTGAACTGCCCAGAGAGTGCTTTAGGTGCTGCGGGGAGGTATATAAGTAGCACACTTTGCTTTTTTGCCTTTGCTTTTTTTCAGGGCTATATTTGTGTGATGGGTGGTCTAGAATGCAAGACATCTTTATTGATTTATTTAATTTTTAAAATAGTTTTACCATTACAGTTGGAGAAACGTTCCAAATTCCACCCCCCCACACACAGCCCAAGTCAAATGTGAAAAATCAGTCCGATAAAATGAGATCCCTCTCCAGCAGGTGTCACTGCAGCTGGTTGGAATGGAAGAAAAGACAGGGGCTGTATGAATATAACTGTGGAAGACTTCTGCTTTGCCAACAGAAACTTTGAGATGGACCTTTTTGTGGATTAGAACAAAATCTGGCTAGACTTGCTTGTAAGCAATTTTCTTCACATGATTTAGCAACCATAAGCTGCACCCTTCTTTATTTGCAAAATGGAATGCATTTAGAATGCTATATAAGTCGGAAATGAGTTTGGTATTTTAGACTTTTTGTAGTTAGTGGCCCTTTCTGGTGTGATCAGATGTGCACCTTTCTTGTTGTTGGGTTAAAATTCCCATTCAGCCCTATAGCTCAGGGGGTGACACTTTCCCAGGCTGACATGCACTCTGTTGTTTCAGGATGAAATGGGAAGGAGGAGTGCCATGTATGCTACCTTGAGCTTAGTGGAGGGAAAGCAGAAGACAAATGTGACAAAAAAATAATAGAGCAAACCTATTAAATCAATGGATTTGCAGTAGCGTTGACTTAATCGCTCTCATTTGATCAAATCGGTACTTAACAACTGGATTTATCCATTCAGACTAATACTGCTTGACAACTGTTTCTTTGGCACTTCACCACTACATATTAACTGCAGTTACATAGCAGGAATAATGGAAGTGGAGTGAGTTAGCTTTAACTGACCACACAGGAGTAAGGAAAAGGGAGGAAATGGGAAATTTGCCTTGTTTGGAGCTTGTTAAGGCAACCCTGGAGTCACTATCCAGATTTGCAGGAGACATGGCTCCATCAAAGCTACTTTAAGGTAGGAAAGTAGCAAACAGCTACTTTAATAAGGTACTGATTAGGAAAAGTAACCTTAATATGTGGCAAAGAGTAAGCTTTGGAGACAAGGAGTGCCCACTTGAGGGAACTGACACCCCCACAAGTACTTGTTTACACCCCCCAAACCACTTTTAACTGGTAAACTGAGAAAGCCAGCTTCTGGTTGCCCATTCAGCATTTTGGCAAGTAGTCACACTGTGCTTTTTCCAAGTTCATTCATTTTTGGGGGGAGGGGGGAAACTCCCCCATGGAGGAGAAGAAAAGTGTAGACTTGGGAAAGGAATTCTGGGCTGATTTGCTGTGACTTGTATTCATTGCAGATGATGGGAAACAATAATGAATCAGATCCTGCATTATTTGTCAATGTAGTTACTCTGTTATCTCAACCAATATATGGCGTGATTTCTTGTTGATTAAATCATTTGTTGTCACCTTTGACACAGAAAGAAGTAGCTTGAAAAACAACAGGATTTTGATAAAATAGTGTGTTGACATCAATGTATGATAGGTAAGGAGTATTATGTTTTCTGGAGACCATGGTTACATACAAAACTATAGTTACCGTATCAAGATGGACACCCACAATTCCTTACCTGAGTAATACTCAATGAAGAAAATCTTATTTGAATAGGTGACAGTTGAGATAATAATATCTGATAAAATATAATAAAAACACAATTTCCAAGCAAATTTGAGCTGTATTGTATTGTTTGATTTAAGCTCAGGGAATGGCCTATAATATGATATAGTAAATGTGCTCTATCTAGTCTTGTACTTGCAGTTTCTGTAAGATAAATAGCAATTCCAATACCATTTTGATGCCTGTGTATGTAAGTAAAATTTGATTGCTTGCGTGACTTTGTGTTTCTGAAAGATGCCATAATATTTAATCAATTATTTAATTTCTAGCACTGTACAAAGGACAGATTGCAACAATGATTTATCAAGCAGCACATCTGAAAACATAGTTCCTCAGGTTCCTCAAATTTAAAATCCACTCAGAGTTTTGCAGCATCAGTTAAGAAAGATGCAGTGCTGTCACTAGAGCCAGATGCAGAAAGCTACCGGTTAAACCAGGTGATGGGTTTGTATTTTGTAAGTTGTATTTTGATGTATTGTTGTTTTAATATAACTAAAGCCTCTAGGTTTTGAAGACTCACAATGGCAGAAGCTTTTGTGGAACAGAAACGAGCAGTTTCTCCATGTTACAAAGGACTATGATTCACCGACCCACCCACCCACCCACCCACATACATATAAAGAGATAAGGTTATGTGGGTAAGGGTACCCATTATGGATAGAGAGGTGAACTAGGAGTTAGGAAAGCTGGGGCCAAATTCCCATTTGATTTGTATCCTGGAGATTAGATACCTTCTGCAAAATTCATGCACTAAAACCTGGGATGGTTTTACAACCCTCGCAGGATCAGAATCAAGGGCCCACCCTGGTTTGGTGTGAGTGTCTATAGAGATTCCTGTCCTGAACTCATGCACATGATGCAGGCCCACCTTCTGATGTCCACATGTCCACTGTTAGCATCTGCACAAAGAAGAGTTTCTCTTGTCTTGACCACACTGAGCACATTCCTTGATGGTCAAAAAACTGGACCTGCAACACATTCTGTTGAAGAGATCTGTGATAAACCCAGCTCAGAAAGACATCTGCCTCAGACCTCGTAGATATTCAGAACGGATAATACCCAATGGTGTTCCTGATTTCATACAGAGCTTATCTGTGGAATTTTCAGTATGCTTCTGATGGCTTTCCCAAAGGTTTCTGCTTGTGACGAGCCATTTTCCTTCCTGTGTCTGTCTCGTTGCGTACATGATGGAATGAGAGAGGGGTTATAAAGCATCTTCCTGGATATTGTTGCAGATCTAATGCAACAATGCCATTTTTCATGATGGAAATAGATGTCCTTGTCATAGTCATAATACCTATGACAACTTCCTTATCATAGCTTGTCCTTCACGTAACACACTTCATCTCCCCCACATCAGTTGTCTTGTCAATGTATACACATCTAGTATGCATGTATGCAGATGTATCATCATTCACTTGGGCTGGGGAGAACTCCATCTTGTAATTAATGAGACTTCCGATGCAAGGCCACACAAACTTTACATTTGGAAGATTTGTAGTGCTTTCCAGAGGAACACGAGACAAACTCATATCATAGCTACACTAGCAAAATGCATATGTGTACAAATGCACACATGCCACACTTTAATCAATGGAAAGTGCATGCAATAAATAATGCATGTGAGGAAAAAGACATCCAATAAATGTGTGCCTTAAAAATGTAAATAAAATCCTAGTAACTTCTTGTGACAGTTATCAAATACTCTAACTTTCTGCTACACAAAATAGAACAGCTTTGAGAGACAGCAATGCCAACATTTGCAATTCGTTTTTTAAACTTGTGTTTTAAATATTATTTGTGAGTCTTTCATATGATATCTGCTTAATGGTTTTTAATACCATAGTAATTTATTATTTAGCTTTAACCTTTTTTGTTTTTAATAGTGTAAGCTGCCTTGGATCTATTAGGAGAAAAGTGCCATAGAAATATTTTAAATAAATGAATACATTGAATTCAAATTCATTGTTTGCAACGGTCCTCCAGAGTGGACTGCATATTTTTAAGCAACAGGCATGAATATATGTGGCATACTGAAATTTTCTTCTTGAATATGTGCTATTCAGCCAGCTACTGATGAAACAGTCACTTCTAGCTGAATAGCAATCACTCTCTAACCAGCTTCTGGCATGAAAAACGAGATCAAGGTGAACACAAACCACAAGAATTAATCTAACTACTCTCGAAGGCTTTCGTGGTCACAATCTGATAGCTGTTGTCAGTGTTTTGGGCTGTTTGGCCGTGTTCCTGAAGTTTTTCTTCCTGACATTTTGCCAGACTCTGTTGCCGACATCTTCAGAGGGCAAGATGCTGAAGGAACTAGGATGCTGGAATGGGATACCCCAGAGCACAGAGAGAACTCCTAGTTCCCTGAGCTCCTTGCCCTCTGAAGATGCCGGCCATAGAGTCTGGTGAAATGTCAGGAACAAAAAGCAAAGTGTTCTGCTTATATACCGCCCCATACCACTACAAGTAGTCTCTGGGCGGTTTACAATTTTTTAATTACAGTGTGCAGGCTACACATTGCCCCCCCCAGCAAGCTGGGTACTCATTTTACCGACCTCAGAAGGATGGAAGGCTGAGTGTACCTTGAGCCTGCTACCAGGGATTGAACCCAGGTCGTGAGCACAGTTTTACCTGCAGTACAGGCATTTAACCACTACTTCCAGAACACAGCCAAACAGCCTGAAGCAATCAAACTACTGTTTGAGTCTCCCAGACTGGGGAATGGATCAACCTAGAGAGAGTCTTATACTTGCTCCTGGTCCAATTTCCAAGTGACTAAATAAATCTCCATGGGATTAAATAATCCAGGGCTGTTCAACTTTGAACAGGCCAAGGACTACTTTTTCCGGCCCAAAGTGCCTGAGGGCTACTACACCAAAACCTCTACTTACAAATTTTATCTGTTCTGAGCACATGCTCATAACTAAAAACTTTTGTAAGTAGAGCAGCGGTTTCCCATAGGAATGCATTGAAAACCAATTCATCTGTTCTGGAGGGAACATATTTCAATGTGCCATGGCCCTTGAACTGCCCTGCTCGGCTGAGACAGTGGGCTGGAAGACCCAGAACTTTGCTGGGGCAGTGGTGGTCCTTGGGATGGGGATTCCAAAAGTTATAATCCTGTAAATGAAACAGTTCTAAGAAATGGTAACTTTCACATGGATAAAGTGAAGTATAAAGGGGGGAGCTGTGTGGCCATTTACAAAATGCAAATGAAATAATAGGCTATAGGTCAGTGGTGGCGAACCTTTGGCATTCCAGATGCTTTGGACCACAACTCCCAGAATTCTGAGCCCAGATTGCCCATGACAAAGGACTGTGGGAGTTGTGGTCCAAAACATCTTCTGGAGTGCTGAAGGTTCTCCACCTCTGTTATAGGTGATACCTTTACAGGCCACTAATAAAATAACAAAAAGAATCACTGCAAGCTTTCAAGGTCCCCAGTCTGGGAGACTCAAACAGTAGTTGAATTAATTCCTGTGGTTTGTGTTCACCCTGATTGCGTTTTTCATGCTAGATTCTGGGAGTGACAGTCCTCAAGAGGTCTCTAAAACTGTAAGAAACAAAAGCACATGTTTCAGTACAAATACAGCTGACATGCTTCTGATACAGATCCTACAGACATGGATGTTTACATTGTTATCTAGATTAAGTATTGTACTGGGTGGCAGATTCTGACAGTTCTTCTCTTACCGGATCAAAACAGCTAATTATCAGGAGACTGCTGATGTTTTTATTTACGCAAGCAGTGAGCTTACAAATCTTCCTGGGGGATTCTGGGAGCTGCAGTCCAAATTAGCTGACAGCCTCTGGGACTTATAGGTCTCCTACTTCAATAGATCAAAATGAAATGATTCCACTTTGGATGCTCCATCCTCTGCCTTTCTACAATGTCACCGACCGTACATGCAGCACATTTTATTCAGTGAAATAAATCTGGGGTAGAACTGATGTGTTTTTAACCATGGTAACAAACTGAATAGGCATCAAGAGGGATCCAGAGCCAGAGTGAGACCAGGGGATGGGCGGGCTGGAGAGTCAGGGCAACAGGGGAAGGGTGGGACTCAGGTTTTAACCTGAATGAAAAGGGCATATTTAGTAGTTAATAGAACCAAGGAACATGGCCAGAATATTAGCAGGATTTTTCTCAAAATGGCTTAAATTAATAAGACTGAAAGGTTATTGGAAGTCTAAGGTTAAGAAATGAATATTAATATCAGTGAGAAATAATAAGGAAAAGAGTGCAGCAAGTTTTATAGCTCAGCTCACTTTTAAATTTAACTCTTCAACTTTCTCTTTAAAGGTGTCAAGATTGTCATCATTATACAACAGTGCTGATTCCTAAGCATCTGGGCTGATATCATATCTCTGAGTATATAGTAATACAAAATATTAGTTTTGGAATCTCTCGCACATATAGTGTTGTTACAAATTTAGATATACTTGGGGTCAGCTGGTATTGCTCGGTGAACTGGAGAACATGGCTGCGGGATCAGGGGAAAGGAGTTCAAAAACCCACTGTGTATCCTTGAAGAGGGTTATATGCCTGACCACCTGTGTGGCTTTGGGGAAGCTGCAGTATCCCAGGGCACTGGTTTAAGGTCCTGGTTTTGGTTTTCAAAACCCTCCACGGCTTGGGTCCTGAATACCTGTCGGAGCCTATCTCCCAGAGGTCTTCTGAGGCCAGGCCCACTTGAATGTTGCAGGAGCGCTCACTCAGGGTGCCCACTCCTAGAAAGGCACGGAGGTCGGCTACGCGCAACCACGCCTTCACTGTTGTGGGCTCCTGGCTATGGAACCACCTCCCGAGTGAGCTGCGCCTTGCACAGTCCCTGCCCGCCTTCAACAAGGCTTTGAAAACCATGTTTTTTTAGGGAGACATATGGCGACCTTTAATTTAATTTAAGTTTTTTTCTCTCTTCTCCCACCCTGTGATCCATCTTATTTAGGGTTTTCCCTTTCTTTCTCTTTCTTTCTTTCTTTCTTTCTTTCTTTCTTTCTTTCTTTCTTTCTTTCTTTCTTTCTTTCTTTCTTTCTTTTGTATAGTGATATTTTTAACTTGTAAGCCACCCAGAGTTCCTGATTGGAAGATGGGTGGTATAAAAATGATACAAATAAATAAATAATAATAAATACTCATCTGGGTATACCAGTGGTACTTTAGAGCCAGGAAATGGAGTGTTAAAGTCTAACACTGCCTTCTACTTTATTGATCTCCATGACTAAGCTGTGGGCGGAGGGGAGAGGAACAAGCAGCTTGTTGGCTCTATAATCAAGGGCAGTACTCCTCTCTGGAGTTAGGAGAAGAAACTCTTGGAAAACACTGTAGATTGTTCTGAACTCCACCTGCTTTCCAAGATACACCACTACACTGCTGGCGTTTGCTTTAGCAAGCACATAGAATGCACAGGAACAGCATGTGTCAACTTGGCCCTAGTACTCGACAGAAATTGATGGTTACCAGCTCCATTTCTTTCTTAAATTGGCCAATGCAGCAATGCAATCCCAGTCCTCTGGTCTGGCAGGTTCCAGGAGTAATTAGTTTGCTCTGTTTGTAAAGACTGAACAGCACGTCACTGGAACAGCAGCGGTTGGTCTAAAAGCAGGGCCATTGGGTTCATATTGTGGCGCAAAGGACTCTTAGCGTCCTAGCAGATGGAAAGACTAGCAGGGGATGGTGGGAAGCCGGAAGGCTTCATGCAACAAGGAGGAGCAGAGAAAGGCATTTGGCAGGGGAACCTTTCAGCTGCGTGAAAAGCACACTCCAGCGGCTTTTGAATCTGCTCTCTCTTTTAGAAATATCTGGATAAAGATCCATCAGCCTGCCAAGAGCCATAGGCTACTGGCAGCAGCTGGCTTTCGGCAGGGTTAAATGACTGCCTTGATGTATGCAGAAGAGACTGACTTCAAACCGGGGTTCTTTCTTCAATGTGTACCCCCACTGCCAACAGGAGTCCCTTTTGCCTGATGCATCACAACCTTCTTTAGGAATTCTGGGTTCTAAAACTTCCTTGCAGCGAGAAGCATCCAGGAGCTGGAAACCACAACCGGTCTTTCTGGTCACAGCAGTGCTTCTTTGAACTAGAAGGAAAAGAAGAGCTCGTGACCATTCAATGTATGCCAGCCTTCTGAATGTGAGAATGCCTTCGGGAAGTCTAAGATCCAGGGCCAGCCCTGCTGGAAGGCAAAACCAGGCTGGCACTTCAGGATGCTAAATGTCATAAGTCAGTCAATTATTTGCTTGCTCATCTTCTATTATGTTGCCAAGAACTGAGGGAGAATGTTGTGGGGTTTTCCAACATACCAAATGGCTGGAGTAGGGTACTTGTGTACATAGGCGGTTATTTCACGTCCTACCTCATTCCGCAATTACATTCGTTCTGTGACAGCATTGTTCATGGTCACATGGTTTTGTCCCTGTTCAGTCCCTGTTTTCGTTTACCCATGGATGTGATTACTTGTATCGTGACAACTGTTACTTCACGTCCTTGTTTCGTGACAGCTACTGGATTTCCCTGGCTTCGTTTAGCCCTTTTTTATTGTCGGGCTTCCGTTTTTCAATATTTTGAATCCCTGCTGTGGGCACGCAGGCTGTCTCAGGAGGCCCGGCAGGCGGAGCCGGGTGAGCACAGGCAACTGCAATGTCACCACTTGCCATGGACAAGTGGCAGTGGTGGCATGGGCAGTGGGCCGAGACACCCTCACCCTGAACTCAGCAGTCTGCGGGCTGCCAGGCAAGCAGGCGAGAAGAGCTCAGCCCCACCTCCGGGACCCAAGGAGAACAGACCTATGCCTGACAGTGGCTCTCCACCTGTCCCTTCAAGAGATGCCTTCTCCGGCAGGGACAGTGGGCAGCCGAACCTGGCCATGCGCAGGAGTTCTAGTCGGCTTTCTCAGTTGTTGGAGTATTGATGTCCCTTGTTTTGGAACAGGAACTGAGAACAAAGTGTGACAAGAGAATTCCTCAGCCCAGGGGCAGGTACGGCTTGTCACACTCTGTTCCCATTTTAGGGGGCGTGGTTGAGACGAGTTCCCGCTGTCTCGCTATGGATGTGAAGTAAGTTTTTTTTGTACTGGTCCCAAGTGGGACAGTAAAGAGGGACAAGAGGGACATGAAGTAAGGCTAATAGATGCCAGTGGGTCCAGGAGGCTCTTCCAGCTTTCCAGCCTCAGTCAACACCATGGCTGAGGACAGTCCTGCCTGAATTCTAATGCAACGTGTAGATACGCAATATAGTCCATAATGCCAGGACAAAAAAAGGGGGTGGTGAAAGATAATGCTACTTGAATCATTGCTAGAGAACAATGAAATCACTTTGGACAACACTTTAAGTGTCAGTGTTTGGGAAAGGCTTGTGGATCATTTGAATGAGTACCAAAGAGCTTGGAATGACTCTGGCATGAGTAACAAATTCTGGCCAGAAATGGTATTAGCAACCTCCCTCACAGCCTTTGTATACAATTCCTGTTGAAGGAATTGAGAAAACAATTAGCATAATATGAAGTAACAGATTGTTTTTAGCAGATTAATCAAGAGAGCAACATAAATTATCCAAAGCCTCCTTCCTGCTACACAGTTGCAACTTTGTAAATGTTCAGTTACAGGTGTTAATTTATCTCTCTCTAATGCAGTGGTTCCCAACCTGGGGGTCAGGACCCCTTTGGGGAGGTCGAATGACCGTTTCACAGGGGTCGCCATGAGCCAGTGAAGAAAAAGGCACAAAGGTCTTGGGTCTGGAGGAGGAGAGGGAGGAAAGGGGGGGGGGTTAGTTACAGCTTGATAGGTTGGAGGGGATGCCATTCAATGGCACCAGAGGCTGTGACTGGCTGAGGGTGCCTGTAGAGGGAAGTTCTCTCTGGCACCTGGGGCAGTGGCCTGCCAAAGGGGGCTTGTGGCCTCTTCCAAGCAGGGCAAGGGGTCACCACAACACGAGGAACTGTATTAAAGGGTCACGACATTAGGAAGGTTGAGAACCACTGCTCTAATGTATTCTTGAGCAAGAGCACACTGGACCATCCCACCACCACCAGCAGCAACAAATTATTATGTGAAGATGTTTTTGTTTACATGCCAACTGCTGTTATTACCTTCAAAGCTCTTCATGGCCTGACCAACCTTCCATCTCCCCAGAATATGACAGGATGAAGCAGGGCTACAGCAAGTCACATGCCTCCTCTGCAGAAGGTCCCAGGTTCAATCCCTGGCACCTTCAGGTAGTGCTGGGAAAGACACTTTTCTGTGCCCCTCAAAAGATATTGCCAGTCAGTGTAGACCAGGAGAGCAATATGTGACCAAGAAGCTATATGTGGCCTCCCACCAATTTTCCCTACCACAGCTAAACTGGCTGCCAACCCTTGTCCAGCTAGGACAGATCTTTTTTTCCAACTTGAACTGTGGTCATCTCAAAGGGGGAAAGGCTATGATTGCTGTTGGTTTCATGTGGTGAAATGCAACCATTCCCTTTTTCTGAAAGACAGCATCCTATATAGACAAATCTGAGTTAGAGAGACCAATGGTCTGTGTGGTGTTTACCTGTTATAATGAATAATGCATGAGAGGTGTCTGTCTTGATTGGTGGGTTTGTAAACCAATCAGAGAGTCTGGGGAGTAGCCTGAGAGGATTTAAGGATCTGCTCAGTTTTGTTTTAGACAGATAGGTGCTGACAGAAAGCTCTATACTTGTAGATAGGGAAACTGACCGAGTCTGAGCTAGACAGATAGAGCTAAAGAAGAGATAGGATTTTTAGAGTGTCTGTGAAGAAAACTACATGTTTAGAGTTTGTAAACTTAGGAGCTGAGTGTGCACGTATTCAGCTTTAGTAGTGATCAAACTTGAGTGGGTTTGAACTATATTTTTTTGTTTATACTTCAATACATTAATGATAAAGGTTCTACCTTGTAATCAATTAACTTTTTTCATTTTAATTCAACTTAAAAACAGTCTGAAGGCTTTAATTTACTATTGAAGCTAGTTGGTGGTAGCTATAGAGGAAAATCAGAAGTGGTGTTTGTTAATAGCTGGTGAAAGGGCCACGGGCAAGCATGTTACCGCTACAGTCTGATTCAGTAAAATATAATTATCTGTTTTCCTTATCTATGTCTGCATCTTCATTTATCCAGTTGTGTTTCATCTTCAGCCGCTGGAAGGCATCTTGTTCTCTGTAATGATTCCACACTTTCCTCCCTTCTGGTCCTTCATTCTAGAGCTAATGCACCATCCTGCTTCTCCTACTTCACTCATACATTTCTTCAATGTTGGCCTGGTCTGCCAGCATTGCCTCTAGGCACCAGATGACCACTAAGGGTGGTGGGAGAAGATAAGTCATGGATCTGTCTGTCCTTTAGGCAGATTGCCTCATCTCCTGACTCTGACCAGTAGGCATGTTGCTGGTCTTCTCCCATATGCCCTCTAAGACCAAACCTCCCTAAGAACAGAATGGCTTCTTTCTGCCCTGTGATCCCAAATAGGAGGCAGGAGTTGCTTTTGCAGTGTGGCCCTTTTAAGTTGACCTATTAGGCCATGACCCCCTTTTATTGTCATGTCTGTTCATAAGGTGTGAGGGGATAATCCTCTTAGAGTTTCCCACAGCAGCCAAGTAAGTGCTGAGTAGACATAGGGCCTTTAGGTGGTTACTTCACATCCTGTTCATCCCTGTTGTACCGCTTGGGACCAGTACAAAAAAAAATCTTACTTCACATCCATAGTGTGACAACCAAAAGTTGTCTCGACCGCACCCCCGGAACCGTGAACAGAGTGTGACAAGCTGTACCTGCCCCTGGGCTAGGGAATTCTCTTGTCATGGTTCGTTCCTGGTTCCTGTTCTGAGAAAAGGGAACGTGTGGTAACAACTGTCACACAACACCCAGTGTCTACCTAGTGGTCAGCGGCTGAAGTGGCATTCAACATTAGTTTCCCTATGGGAAACACCATGCAGTGCAAATGTTTATTAAAGAAAGTACTGAATATTCTGTAGCAGTGACATGTAAATCCTGGAAGACCAGTAAATCGAAATATCAGAAAAGTTTTGTTTACGATATTTTTTTAAAAAGGGCTAAGAAAGCAAGACAAATTCAGAATTTGTCACGGAACAAGACCGTGAAGTAACAGTTGTCACGAGACAAGTAATCACACCTGTGAGTAAATGGAAACAGGGACTGAACCGGGACAAAACCACGTGACTGTGAACAACGCAGTCACGGTACAAACGTAATCGCGGAACAAGGTAGGACATGAAGTAACTGCCTTAGTCCTATAATAAAGCAGGGTGAAGCAGTTAAACAAACAACTCGACTCTATTAAGAAAGCTATATTCAAGATAAAAAGAAGTTTACTCAAACCCCAATTAAAATGAGACAGAGATTTGCCTTAAAGAGGAACAACAAGAGGGCTGCTTCTCAGAGAACCATGAAAACGAAGTTAAGGGAGACTGAGAGGCAGAGCCTGAAAATATCAATCTAACAATAGACTCATTAGGAAACAGAGAGTCATCTCAAGGGCAGACAGGATCTCCCAAATGCCCTTGCCATCATCTGAGCAAGAAAAGGGCCAAGGGCCAATGCTTGGAAAACAACATACAGTGCTCACCTTCTTTGCCCAGCCTTGAGCACCAATAATATTTTATGAGTAAAAATTTAGAATGCAAGGTTCTCAGAGCAGAGACCTGCCCTCTCTTACCTGGGTCAATATGATTCAATGCAACAACAGTAATGTTATGTCCCCACTATTTTCCTCCATTATTTGGAGCATATTAAATCTATCACCTTGTTTCATCGGGCAGTTTTTGCAAGTCCTTTCCCCCCTCCCAGCAGATTAATAATAATTTAGGAAATGGTCTGTTCTTCAGAGCCTTTCACAGATCTGGGACATTTCATGCTTGGTTTCACATTATTAAGTTTTAAAAGCATTTGGGGTTCTCGGTAGTCCTGTTGCACAAACTAGGACTGCGATCACAACAGATGTTCTGGAAACAATTAGTTCATACATTCCTTCTCATCAGATACGTAATGTTCAGTTTAACAAGACAAATTACGGTACATTTTCAGTACACTCCTGCTCTACATGCACTGATTTCACAAGATGCAAGAAAATAGCATTCCATATACCCATGTGGGCAAGCATTATAAAGGGTGGAAAGAAATGAAGTGAGAGGCCGTCCATTTAGTGAACAATGATTGTGCTTGTAGGAGGCAGATGGAAAGCCATTACTTGGTTCCATTTCATATGTTCACTATTAACCAGTGTTGCAGTAACATGGTGAAAAGTGAACCCCTCTCCTCCGTCAGAGTGGAGGCTTCATTGTGGCTGCCCATCCCTCTTTGGGTCGTTTTTAAGGAGAAAGGGGAGATAAAATGTTTTAAATAAGTAGTTTAGCACAGATCACCATTCAAAGGAGTATACATATAATGGAGCATCAGCTATGCTATTTAACTCAGATGAGTGCAAATTTTGTTCAGAAGGATGATATGCGACCCCATGTTTCAGTAGACTTCGTGTCTGCACAGCAGGCTTTTAGATTAGGATTTAGAGTCATCGTGTACTCTGCCTTCACAGACAGTTTTCCATTTGAAGATATCTGTTGTATATCACACTTATATAGACCAAATCAAGTTTAAACATAACTGTCAGAAAGCAAAGGAGAAGTCCTAAAGTTGCAGAGCAGCAGTATGAATTTCCTGAAGCTCCACTGTCCTGCTTTACAGGGAGCAGTCCTCTATATGAGAGGTGGATGTGAAAAATGCTCAACAGATTCCTTATAATATTTGATTCACAATTCTCTTGGCAGAACGAGCCACCTTAATTTTGAAGAGCAAGACGAGAAGCCTGATACTGTTTGTTTTGTTTTGTTTTGTTTTTGCACATGGCGTGAAGTCTCTGCTATTTATACAATCTCCGTACAAAATTAGCATTTATTCTCTTTGAGAAGTAAAACATACACATAGGAAAAAATACAGCGACTGACTAATTGTTTCACCAGATGGAAACAATCCGCCCACTTCTAATCCTTAAACATCCAGGCACCATGGAAGCAGCCACCGGCGTTTTGCACAGTTCCTCAGTTTGTGCCAATATAGGTCATGCTAATACGATCACTTTCATTAAGGCTGCCCAAAATTATCTTGCCCATTTATGAGAGTAGAGAATAAGGTTGCAGTCCCTCATCATTGCATGCAAAGGGTGGAATAAACTACTCATTCGTAACACAAGCCACTACAGCAAGCAAACTATGAGCCTTATCCCACGACTGCTAAAAAGTGCTTGTAAATTCAGGAAAAACCGTTTTCAAAAATCGTGCTCCCACAAGCAGCTGGCTTTTTACCAAAAAAAATAAAAAATAAAAAAAATGAACACACTACCTTAATTGCATCCCAGCGGGTCTTCCAGCATCTACCTCTGGGAGTACTGGTTTTTTGGAACCGCTTTTGATGCATCTTTTAAGGCGATGCAAACTTAAGTGGGGACTCCGAAACGCCATTGTTTTTTTCTCTTGTCCCTGGTGTACTTACTCCCTGCATTTTTTTAAAAAAATGTGGTTTCAGGATATCAATATGCTGGCAAGCCCACGCCATATGCACTGGCCTGTATTTTACTGAAATTACTGAAAATTTCCCTATTACTGAACATTTACTGAAAGTTTCCCTATTAAACACCATGATGTAAGAATACTTATAACTGAACACGTTCCCGCAGAGTTCGCAGCGACACAAGGAAGGCGATATGTCAGCATAGAAGCTTTTAAAAATGTTTGCAACGGAAAAGCAGGGAAACATCACAGAAACTGGTGTTTTGATGTGCATCACGGTGGTGGGGACAAAACCTAGGTGGAGTATACAGCACCATCTGTGAGGACACAGAACCCCCCCCCCCCCGTTCTGAATCATATGATCTTTGGTGGAGCAAATCCTTTTTCTCTTAGGAGCCGGTTCTTCCAGCTGTGGGATAAGGCTATATGAGAGCCGAATAGGTCCCAAAAGCAGTCATTTCAAACCAAAACACCCCATAGAACACAAATCTAAAATATCTTTGCACATTGCATATTTAGTTTTCACAAGGGGTTTAATTGCCCACTGTTACCGCGCCTCATTTGAATGCACATCTATGACCAGTAATACATATTTGAATAATCTGGCAAACAATTTTGGATCACCATTCATTTCACAGATCTGAAGATAATATTCTCAAATCAGCTTCCTCTTTGAAACATCTGTTAATATGCCATTTGGAAGCTGAAACCTGCAAATATTCCATCGCTGCCTTCGACCAAAAAATAAAAATAAAAAAATCAATTTTGTGCTATGCTGTTTTTAAAAACATGATCAGTGTAATATTTTATATTATTTTCCTATTCATTCTTTGGTGTAACAAAATAAAAGAGTTTTAGAAGAGACGGCTGTGTTAGTCTGTGCTTGCATGTCAGTAGTAGAATCTAGCAGTGCCTCTTTTTAGGATAAGGATCTGTATATGTGCTGAAAATTCTCATAGTACTATAAACAACAGAAACAGGTATATAATTTACACAAAGACACATACAAAGTCTATGTATGGAATTTACAAGAAAAGAATTGCTTCATTCTCCATCTAAAAATGGCTTCTCAGGACAAATCCAGCCCATTGGATTGTTAGGTAAGAATTTCTCTCACCCATTGTAGGCTGTAGAGAAGTAGAGGGAAGCATAGATTAAACACTCTCTTGTAATGCCTTTTCCCCTGCTTCCTTTAAAAAAACATTCAAACAGGCTAGATTAGGCAATAGCATTACAACATGGAAATATACAAATCCAGCAACTCCTAACAGACGGAGCAGAGGCAAAATAAGACATTAGGGACTGATGTGTGGGGATAAGGAGATAAGGAGGAAAAACAGTGTCCAGAAAGACCTTCAGATAATACCAAAAGTCAGTTTATACGTTAAATTAAATACCGGTAAATGCTCAACCAGTCTATGTAGTCTTGGGCAAGCTGCACAGTCCCAGAAGTGCCTCCAGAGGAAAAGAATGGCAAACCACCTCTGAGTACTCACTACCTAACCCACCCACCCCAAGGTTCAGAATTGAGTTGATGACACACGGTTATTGTTTATAACAAAGAAACTGCCCATGTTTGCAAATGCCATCCTTCTGCAGAGCCCATTGAGCCCTTTGGTTAATCCATCCCATTCCCATTTAAACATTTGTCCTTCAAGCAGTATATCTTCTCTCAGACTCTTCCTTTTCAAATGTTGGAATAAGTTAATAAATAGCATTTCTCATTTACCTAATGCCATAAGCTTCCCTGCAGTATCATTTTAGTCATTTTCTGTAGATTGTTCAGGTCTGCGAGGATTAGCAACCCTCTTTTAAAATACTGGATAATTTTACTAAAATGTCCATTACTAATTATTGTTTCTTCATTTTGGCATCCCCCCCCCCCCAGCTTTCAGCTAGTTCTGATTGGGGAATGCACTCCGCATGAATTTCACATAATTTCCATGCTGGCTAATGACATTTCCTTCTGGGAAATTGGTGCGGTATTAAAAATGCAATAAATAAATAAATAAATAAATAAATAAATATTTTTTTCATTTGAATCAGAGTTAACTGCAAAACCTTATGAACATCTACCTAGAATAAAGACCCATTGGGTTTAACTGGGCATACTCCCAAATAGGTATGACCTTAACTGAATCATTCACATTCCAAGTTCATACATGTCAAAGTAGACATGTTTTACTTTAATGGGACTTATTCCCAGGTAAATTTGTAGCTCTAGACACGAGCTCTTGCATTCATCTTTTTTCTCCTGCTAATAAAATGCCATCTGTCAAAGGTTCCTTGTTTTTACTTGCTGCATGGTTTAAGTCGTACAGCTGTTTTGAAACCAAAACAAATGGAACTAAAATTGTCAACTTTTCATTCAGATGTTTGACTAGATATTATGTACAATCTAAGCAAACTTTAGACATGAGTGATTCATTCATGTCTAAAGCCAGTGGAAAGAGCCTTGATCTGGTCTGTTCTTGTCCAGCTGCTAAAGCGTTGAACAATTCAGAAGGAACATCTGCAGGATCCTATGAAAAGGAATTCTACACCACTCCACTAATAATGGACATTTTTTTAAAGGAAGATGTTTTCACTATTATCAACCACCAGACTGAGGAAGTCATAGCATGACTTGTGCTTGTTTGAAATGGCCTTTAAAAATAAGAAGGTCCTTGATCTACCTTCCAGTTTCTGCACTTTTGTCCGTAGGTCATCTGCTGCTTTGTGGTTCCTGCGTATCCTTTCATGGGTGCTTAGAAGGAGAAGCAGCAGGGCCAATACAAATGGGGCAAAACAAATGCATTTTGTAAGCAGAATTAAGAATGCTGAATTCTGCAAATGTGTACAATTTGTCTTGATTGAACATTATTCTAAGATGCAGCTTTTACTGGATGCAGTAAGAACTATTCACTTAACTCAAGACACATAACAATGTCTCGGTTTTGCAAATAATTTGAAAAACTATTAGCAATTTTAGAATAAGGGATTTTGAATGTACTCTCTCACATAAACACACAGCCTCAAAACACCCCTTTGATTAGAACAGATGATGGTGATACGTTTGCTGGCATGCAGATATTGGTGATTTTTTTCAACTGATAGAAATGTTCACCCTGAAAAAGGAAAATGAATGAGCAGCTGTAATATCAGAGATATATGGCCGGGGAAGAGCTTTTTCCATCAGTGCATTAGCATTTGGCATTCTATGCTCAGTCTAGCTCCTTGACTTGCTTGTTGGAAAGCAGCAAGATGTTTCCTGGGGAAAATAGGAAAAGCCAATAGGTTTGTAATTACTTGTAATTAAGTAACTCGCCAATAGGTCAGCAGTTACTTGTAATTAAGCCCTCTTTAATGAAAAGAATTAATTATAAGTATGCCTAGATGCACTGAGCACATCCGATCTCACCTAATTTTGGAAGCTAAGCTGGGTCAGGCCTGGCTAGTACTTGGATGAGAGACCACCAGGGAATACCAGGTGCTGTAGGCTGTTGGAGCAGGAACTGGCAAACCACTCCAGTACTCCTGCCAAGAAAACTCCATGGATATGAGGCCATGAAGAGTCGGTCACGACTGCAATGACACAACAACAACAACAACAACTAGCTATATAACTGTTCCAAGTTAATGAAATAGAATATAATTCCATTAGTAATATAATTGTAATTTTCAGTTGCTGTTCTAATTATACATTAAATGGTACAAGAGGAATATCACTGGCTTCAAGAGCTAATTTGCATTGGCTTTTGCCATAAGGTGAATTTTATAACAGACCTTTACCAGGTTCTAGCATCCAGATCTTTTTTAAAGGTAACTAAAAGTAATGGCTAGTAATATCCATTTAGGAAGATTATATATATAAGGGGAAATCACACAGTTTTTGCAATTGTCTAGTATACTAATTATACTAGTGCACAACTGAGTGTATAATAGTCAGTCAGAATAACTGCACACACATTTATACAATTTCCAGTTTGTGCAATATAATGTTTTTGCAATAGTATTCCGAGAATAATTTTATTTATATTTTAAAAACAGGAAAGTAAAATGTTACCTGAAGTTATGCAGGTCTGCAACTAGAGTTCTAATGTGCCCCATCAATAAAGCATGTACAGATGCACCGAGCATGCCTAAATGCTAATGGAATCATCATCATCAACAACAACTACTACTACAAGAATAGCAGCAGCAGCAGCAGCAGCAACAAACCAACTACTACTACAACTACAAATCTCCATTTCACATGCTGGAAGGGCTTGCTGATTCCAGACCTTCAAAGATTTTCCTAATTCCTTTTAAACAGGATATGTGTATTTCTGGGTAACAATATTAAAAGTCCTAGTAAATCATTATGTAGCTAGTTCCTTATACCAGCAGCCAACATTTGAGTTGAAGTGTTTGAGTTCTTCTTACACTATCTGCCCCCTGAAAGATCATTTTCCCTTTTGAATGAAATGATTCTAATCAAAACAAGCAGAAATGGTGTCTGCTTTGATACTTTCATCAGAGTTGTTTACTTGGTTTCATACACATTCGGAGCTCATCTAGGCAACATCAAAGTGTGTTGTTTTAGTGCCAGAAATGGCTTTGATGGAATCGGGGAAAATATTTAAGAACAGGCCCCTAGTTTTCCCTGCCCATTATCTTCATGTTTGGAGGGATTTTAAGAAACAAATAAGTAAAGTCTTCTTGTCAACATTATACAAACAGAACACCTTCAAGGGAAAGCAGGATTAATCTTCCTGGACTTTACATTTAGTTTATGTTTTTCAGACAAATAATTGATAAAGAGATGGGCTTACTCTAAGTGGTGAGGGTTCTGTCAAGAATTATTACAACAACATCTCATTCATCTGTTCAGTAGATGTGCCAACCCAATCATTATAATCAACAGTGAAGTGAATTCAAGATCTTTTGGAGCAGAATATAATTGGCCGTTACAAAAAGCATGAGAAGTTCAGTTTTCAATTAAAAAACAATTAAAGTGGCAGCTGAGAAACTGCTACTGTGTTTTCAATCAGGGCACAAGGCTTGTTCTAGTGACAGATTATAATTTAGAGGCATCCTTCATTTGGAACGCTAGCAATCAATCCTTTCAAAAATGTAGCCACTTGTGAGTTATCCCTAGATATCATATCATATGCCACAATAACGTGAAATGACTTTTAGTGAAGCTGAAAGATGAACATGCTGAAGAAGGCCCGCAGGTGAATAAAAACTCCTGACTTACCAAAGAACCACACAACTTTTAGACTGACAATGAAGAAACTGAAATAACGAACAATTTTGTATACCTTGGTTCAATCAAAGTAGAATGGAGCCAAGAAATTAGAAGTCTGAGACTCAGAAGAGCAATAATGAAGGAATTTAGAAAATATTATCAAGTATCATGGGTGCATGTGAATAATTGTACATGTTTGGTTTGGTTCATCTTAGTTGTGTTTAAGAATGTCTGTAAATGTAACCGAGGACAGAATTTCACTTCAGTCATGAGGCTTCAGATTACAAACTCACTAAGGAGTTAAAGGCAGGGCAATTTGCTTCCAGTTATTCTTTTATGAACACCCAACCCAGTGGGTTCCCAACCTGGGGGTCGGGACCCCTTTGGGGGTCGAATGACCATTTCACAGGGGTCGACATCAGCCAGTGAAGAAAAACGCACACACGGCTTGGGTCTGGAGGGGGAGGGGGAGGAAGGATGGGAAGAGTGAGCTACAGTTTGATAGGTTGGAGGGGATGTCAGTCAATGGCACTGGAGGCTGCGATTGGCTGAGGGTGCCTGTAGAGGGAAGTTCTCTATGGTACCTGCAGCAGTGGCCTGCCAGAGGGGGCTTGTGGCCTCTTCCAAGCAGGGCAAGGGGTCACCACAACATGAGGAACTGTATTAAATGGTCACGGCATTAGGAAGGTTGGGAACCACTGACCTAACCTGAGTCCAGCCTACTGACTCTGAACGAAGCAAGTGTTTGATTCATCAGGAGAAGAGTCTTTGTTGGAGTGGAGTTATTGCATGTGTGTATAACATTTTATGGTAAATATACCAACAAGTATAGGATTATTTCTTCATGCCTTATGATATGAGTGCTTCTTCAGGGCAACTTGTCGCGATATATATGGTGACTATGCAAGAAGTATGGAGTAGGAACTGGCAAACCACTCCAGTATTCCTGCAAAGAAAACTCCACGGATATGGAGTCACAAAGAGTCGGTCACGACTGTAACGACACAACACACACACATGCAAGAAGAACCCCAAATGATTATACCTATGTGAAGTTACAAAAGGAAGACAAGACAGTCATATTGCTACTGTAAATAATGTGGATCTGCAGGATAGGGCATGAATCATATGAAGCTTCTGCTTTGTATTAAATACAAATATGGTGAATTACAGTCTGCACTGCAGATCTAGATTGAGATCTACAGTGTGTGCAAAATTCTTTCCATTCGAATGTAACATCTGAAAGCAGATATTTGCTGGGATTCCTTCTACCAGCATACTGGTGGCAGGATTTCTTCTACATTCCAAATTATTTTGGGGCAGTTATTCACTGGGCCATCTAAGGCTATTCTGCTGCTGAATGTTGTTATTTTTAAAGTTTTTAAATCACAGCAAGTTCTTTCCAGAAAAAAAAAACATAGGTGCCAAGAGGTGAAGCACAGCAGTGCAGCCTGGAATGCTTGCCAGATACCGAAAGGTTATTTCCCAAATATGTTCCCTCTCTAAGCTGCTTTTCCCACCAGGTGTCCTCCTGAGGTTTTGGACTGATTATGTCCATTAGCCTCTGCCATCGTGGGTAGTACTAGTAAATGAAGGCAAAAGAAGCCAGGGTCAAAGACATTGTACAAGGTATCAGATTGGGCAAAGTTGAACTGAAATATCAGAAGACTGACAAAACCAGTTTTTCCATTGAACTGAAATATCAGAAGACTTTCTAAACCAGTTTTTCCATTGATAGGGAATGTTTCATTCCCCCTAAAGTCCAGTGGTGAGTTTATTTAGTTCCTGTGAGCTCTGGATCACTACAACACTAATGAATCAGCCAGTGTCTTTCCAGATGTTGACAGAGCCCTGACTCAGTGGCAGCTGCTGGCTCATATTTTATGGGGGCACCCAGTCTTCTCTGATTTGCTTTGTTTTTACAGAAGTGACCCAAAGCAGTGAACCTTCCCCTCAAATAGGTTCAGCAGCACCATGGGCAGCTTATTAAAATTCAGACCATAGCCGGGAGTGAATATACCCTAAGACCACAAAGTCACCAGCTAACTCCCATCAGCCCCAACAAACACGATGAATACTCAGGGATGATAGAATTGTAGTCCAGCAACATCTGGAAGGCCACAAAGCCCCCACTTAAGTCCACTAGTGTGACCGCATGGCAGAGGGAAGCTCTCAACTGGACCAGAGCAACCCTTTCCAGTAAAAAAGCCCCAGTGGGCTATATGGATTTACCCAGAAGAACATTCGCGTTGAGTTTTATCCCTAGCTATTACTCTGCATCAGTATCCATTAAGGGGCAGGACGCAGATAAAAAAACTATCTATATTAGGAAATGTCTTGGCCGTATAAATCACACTACATTTGGTATGCTAAATAGTTTATTTTCTGAGCTAGTCAGCCATTCATTGTCAGCACACATAAATAAAGGAAGTACTGTATAAAGGATTATGGACCAAATTATGTTGTCCAATTGAAGCATTATATAGCTTTGAAAAAGAAAATAAAAAAAAGAAAGAAACTTCCTGGATGCTTTAAAGAAAACATTATTTTCCTATATATGCTTAGATCTACAAGAAACCACACACAAAAAAGGAATTTCTCCCTCCCCATCCCCCTCAAGGGGACTTCTTTTCTTGTGGGACTGAAATGTACCTACTTGGATGAGTAGTAAAACATTTCGTTCCCACAAGAAAAGAGGTCCAGTTGCCATGACTCAACTTCCCGGATAATCTCCTCTGGATGACTGAGAATCTCCATAGACAACCAGGGCAGTTGTAGTTTTCTTTTGTCATAATCACCCAATATCAGTTTGCAAGTCTTTGTATATGATAGCTGATAGATCAAATTCCTTATCTTTGGTTCTAGCATCTCCAGGCATGGCCAGAGCTACTTTTCAGACATGTTTTCTTTCAAGAATTATCAAGTCAAACATGGTGTCATCTTCTTCAAGTGCCATGTCCTCATAGAACATTGGCAATCAGTAGCCTGAATTGGCTTCTATCTAAGGCTATTCTAAACAGAGAGGTTGTGCTCCCTCTGGAACATTGGCTGAAGTTCTTCAGCCAGAATGTTCTTCTATGCCTTGGGCCATGCTTCCTGTGTATTTTCCCTTGAAGGATAACTTGCAGCAGATGGTATTTCTTATTGCATATTATGTTTCTGAAATATTGCAGTTTTCTTCTCTTTACAGTATTGAGGATTTCTAACTTTTTATTCAGCCACAACAGTACTCTGGCTGTCCAAGGTATCACACCCAGCATGCTGTGAGACTGATATTACCAGTTTGAATCCTGAAGTCCCCAATATGTTGATTTCACAATTTTCAACAGCTTTTTCAGTGTGGTGATCCCTGCAGTTTGTGATCACTGGGATATTAGATTTTTTATATACGATAGTTTTCAATGTATAAGATAATATATTTGTCTAAAACTATTAGGCTAAAAATTGGGGGTCATTTTATACACAGAAGTAAGCCAAGGAGAGAACTGCATGGCTGCAAAACTGTAATTTTGGGTTGGAAAAATGGAGTCATTTTATGCATGGGGGCGTCTTATGGATGGAAAAATACAGTATACAGTACTCTCGGGCACCATTGCTACAACCTTAAACCCTTTCAAATAATCTGTTTGTGCAATCTTCTTTTGTTTATTCTGGACAGTTTAAGAATGCTGACGGGGGAAATGATAATTTGTTTGAAATATTTTGCTGGAGAAGAGCTTTGTGGACTGCTAGCAGGGGCATAGATTGGGGAGGGCAAGGGGGCGGGGTGCCCCAGGCGCAGCAATTAGGGAGCACCAAATTGCCTACCGACCTCCCCACCGCTGCCCCCCACCTGCCATCCAGATTATATTTTGCAGTGGGGGCGCGCGCGCAAAAACTGACTGTTGCCCCGGGCTCTGGAAGCCCTAGCTATGCCTCTGACTGCTAGACATGAACAGACGGACTATACTGCAAATCAAGCCTGAACTATTTCTGGAGGCAAAAATGTTGAAGCAAAAGCAGTCCTACTTTGGGCACATCATGAGATAGCAGGATTCTGCGGGAAAGACAAGGACATTGTGAAAGGTTGAAGGCAGCAGGAAGGGAGATAGACCAAAAATGAGAGGATTGACTCCCCACCCCACTGCCAAGGAAGCCTCAGGCTTGAGTTTGCAAGAGTTAAGCCAGGTAGCTAAAGAGCGAGAATTCTGGCGATCTGGAGATCACTCATTCATAGGCTCACCATGCATTGGAATTGACTTGGTGGAACATAACAACAATAATTTTTCAGCCACAAAGAGACTGATCTGTTTTGTTTCAGAGCTTGGGCAGAAAGATGTGCATTACTAATTGTGTACTGGCAGTGAAGGTTGGGTGGGGGGACCATGGGGGGAGGGGGGACTCTTTTACCTGGAGCAGCCTGTACTTTGTTTGTCCTTTGGTACTTTTTGTCCATGTCTCCATATTTAGAAGATTAATCTCCCAAACATAGTTCTGCTTTTGCTCACGGTCTGATTTTAACTTTTCATTACGTGACTTCTATGCTAGTGTGGGAACCGGGGACACCGAAGCCTCTTTGTCCACAAACAAGTATATCACTGGCAGGAATGGCAGCAGACTTACTGAAAAATACCCTAGGCAGATGCTGACTAAGCCTTTTATCTTAGTAATCATTTAAGAGCTGTCCTGTTTTAATCCGTGTCAGACAAAAGAGCCAAGCATTTTACCATTTTAAGTCTTCTAAATTCTTTTTGGCTCTTTTGTTGACCTGTTAGCTTCTTTTATTTTGGCAGTTTAGTAGACTCTCAGGCCTGTAACTATAAGAGGAACAGATAATTACAATTACACCACATACTAATTGTTTTCAACTAACTACCTAAATGCCCTAAGCACACCAGATCTCGCCTGATTTCAGAAGCTAAGCAGTGTCGGCCTTGGTTAGTACTTGGATTGGTGACCACCAGGGAATACCAGGTGCTGCAGGCGCCTTGAGTAGGAACTGGCAAACCACTCCAGTAATCCTGCCAAGAAAACTCCATGGACATGGGGTCATGAAGAATCGGTCACAACTGTGATGACACAACACACACACACACACAACAAAATATTAACTGATTGTCATTCTATAGCTACTCTAATGGTCTAGAAAGCCACTTAGAAATTTAAAACTTAGTGTAGCTTTAACGAGTTGGAAACAGGGTCCCCAAGGAACAGAGTATGAAAGTAAGGACAGCAGCTCATGATGTCTGTAACTCAAGTCCTATTTTGGGGCAGAACGGTGTCAGGTCACAGATAAAGCAAAAAAGCAAAGTGATCTGCTTACATACCACTCCATACCACTTCAAGTAGTCTCTGGGTGGTTTACAATTTTAATTACAGTGTGCAGGCCCCCCAGCAAGCTGGGTACTCATTTTACTGCCCTCGGAAGGATGGAAGGCTGACTGAACCTTGAGGCGGCTACCTGGGATTGAACCCCAGGTTGTGAGGACAGTTTTACCTGCAGTACAGGGCAGGCATTTAACCGCTGTGCCACGAGGCTCTTGTAGCTTGTGATACACTCAAGTTCTGAATTTCTCCATGACCATAGAATCATAGAATAGTGAACCTGGAAGGGGCCTACAAGGCCACCAGGTCCAACTCCTTGCTCAAAGAATATCTTCCAGGCGGTTCTGCAAACTTCTCTTGACTGCCTCCAGAGTTGGAGCACTCACCACCTCTTGAGACAATGGGTTCCATTGCTGTGCTCCTCTAACAGTTAGGAATCCTGATATTCAGTCGAAAGCTGAATTCACTTAACTTGAGCCCATTGTTATGCTTTTTACACTCTGGGATGATTGAGAACAGATCCTGCCCCTCCTCTGTATGACAACCCTTCAAATATTTGAAAAGTGCTATCAAATCACCCTTCAGTTTTCCTTTCTCAAGATAAATACCCCCAGTTCTTTCAGCCTTTCCTCATAGGGCTTGGTTTCCAGCCCCCTGATCACCCTTGTCACCCTCCTCTGAACTTGTTCCATCTCTCCTCACTGTTCCAGAAGGGGGAGGGGTTTAAAAGAGCTAGAAGTTAATCCCTTTATGACTCCTGGGAATCTAGTGGGAAAGCATTGGTTAGATCTTGACAGTATTTGTTGGTCACACTTTAGTTTCATGATTTAATTTCTGGTTTCAAAGAGACTTTGGTTAGACATGACTAACTTGCATTTGGGGGTATGATTTCTGTGGGATTGAAGCACATATCTTAACCATGCTTTCCCCAAGGATTCCTGGAAATTACAGTTTGTTGAAAGTTCTCTGTTGAAGTGAGGTTTAAATCTAGATTATCAGATACAGTATAGATGTTCTAGTTGTTTTGAGATACTTGAAACAGGTATAAAGCCAGGACAAAAGCATAGTACTAGTATGTCCTGTGATTTCACGACGAGTATATACTATACATTACATGACTGTGAACACAACCTCCACATTGTTAATTAACAGCAATTTGCTGTTATCATTTGTTAGTATAACTTACGAGATTTCACCTTGGGTTATGTGCTGTCAAGAGAGAACCAATTTATAATGATAATGATATTTAATGAGTGGTTTTACCAATTCTACCTCCTCAGTGAGTTTCCAAGACAGAAGCAGAATTCAAACTCAGGTCTCCTAAATTTTTGTTTGTCACATTGTCTACTACACCATATGGGTTTCCCCAGTGTGGTGTGGTGTCATTTAGTGTAGTGTAGGTAGTTCATCTATACAAGTGTAAATTGTCAATTGGGTCCTGTCCTTTATATGTGAATTCTGAATGGTAAGAAGATATTGGGAAGACGTAAAAGCAACTCATGGCAAATACTGATGGATGATGCCTCACATTTTATGCTGGATACTCAAGTAGTACATTGTCCGCATTCAAGACACACCCAACGGGAGTCAGTATTTTCAGTTTTGTACATCCAAAATCCTTGTTTAGAGACCTACAATAATATAACACACAACCTAAACACTGTAAGAGCTTGTGGTAGGATTAACTTTCCACCTATCATCTACTGTTGTCCTACAGTTGCTTTGGTATCTCAGGGACAATCTAACTATGCAGAATTTTGTACACATAAAGCTCCAAAATTCAAACATGTAAAAACATTTTCAATCCATTAAAAATATATTGCTATATTTAATTAGATGTCATTTTCCATCTATGACACTCCCCTTTCCCAAACGAAAATTGCCATTTCACAACCATGCAGTTCTCTCCTTGGCTTACTTCCATGTACAGTGGTACCTTGTATAAAGGAATTAATTTGTTCCAAATGAAATTATGTTAAGCAAATTTCCCTTTATACAAATTTCCCATAGGAATGCATTGAAAATGGAGTAATCCCATTTTTATATTGTATGGATTCACCCCATAGGCAATTATGTTAAGCAAATTTCCCCTATCTCCAGAATTTTTTATGTTGTCCAGATTTTTTGTTATACAAACTGTTTGTTATACAAGGGTCCACTGTATAACATGACTCTAAGTTTTTAGTGTAATGGTTTTAGACAAAAATATAGTCTTATACGTGGAAAAATACTGTATATAGGGATTGGTACAACAGTGAGGTCTTCATTCACCATTTGACTTTTGTGCAAATATTATGTTGCATTATCTCTATAGGCATGTCCTTTGACTGCAGTCAAAGTGATCTGTTATTTCTGTACATGCTATCATTTTAGGAAACGTAATTAAAATAGATATTTTCACACCAGAAAGAAGGAATGACACTTAATTCCTAGGGAATCGATTAAATTTAAAATATTCCTTTGGTGTCACATCCCTGTGGATTACTATATGCTAAATACATTTTATTGAAGAGCACAGATTTAAAATGGCTACTTTTGTTATAACCTTCTTTATGAAATGGCATCCTGCTATTACCAAAAGGCTATTTCTTGATTATTTTGTATCTTTTATACTAGGGGAAAGTCATATAGTTTACTGCAAAGGGGTTCTCTTTCTCACTGTTTAATAGTAATTGCCATGGTTAGAGAATTGTCATAGTTCTTTCATTTTGAGTTCTTGGGGGTTCTTTCATTTCCTAATTTTTATATCCTGTTTCATTTTACATTATGGGGAAAATACTTTGGGGGTTCATAGAATCATGGAATCATAGAATCACAGAGTTGGAAGAAACCTCAAGGGCCATCTAGTCCATCCCCCTGCCATGCAGGAACCCTATCACAATCTTTCTGACAGATGGCCATCCAGCCTCTGCTTAAAAACCTCTAAAGAAGGAGACTCCACCACCCTTTGTGGCAGCATATTCCACTGCCAAACAGCTCTAACTGTCATGAAGTTCTTCCTAATGTTCAAATGGTATCTCTTTCCTGTAGTTTGAAACCACTGCCCCGAGTCCTAGTCTCTGAAGCCATGGAAAACAAACCTGTTCCCTCTTCAATATGACATCCTTTCAAATATTTAAACATAGCTATCATATCCCCCCTCAGCCTTCTTTTAGAGAGGCTAAACATTCCCAGTTCCCTAAGCCGTTCCTCATAAGACATTTCCTCCAGACCCACAACCATCCTGGTCGCCCTCCTCTGCACCCGCTGGAGGTTGACAACATCCTTTTTAAACTGAGGTGCACAGAACTGGACACAGTACTCCAGGTGGGGTCTGACCAGAGCAGAATAGAGTGGTACTATCACTTCCCTTGATCTAGACACTAGATTCTGGTTCTGTTGGTGCAACCAAGAACCGCATTGGCTTTCCTGGCTGCCGCATCACACTGCTGACTCATGTTCAATTTGTGGTCCACCAAGACTCCCAGATCCCTTTCACAGGTACTATTCTCCAGCCAAGTGTCCCCTATCCTATATCTGTGCAATTTGTTCTTTTTACCTAGATGTAGCACCCTACATTTCCCTCTGTTGAAATCCATTGTTAGCTTTGGCCCAGCATTCTAAACTGTCAAGGTCCTTTTGGATTTTCATCCTATCCTCTAGGGAATTAGCAACCCCTCCCAATTTGGTATCATCTGCAAATTTAATTAGCATACTCTCTATTCCTTCCTCCAAGTCATTAATAAAAATATTGAACAGCACTGGACCCAGAACAGAACCCTGGGGCACCCCACTGGTCACGTCTCTCCAAGCTGAAGAGAGGCCATTTATGATCACCCTTTGGGTGCGATCAGTCAACCAATTACAAATCCACCTAACAGTTGCACTATCTATCCCACTTTCTATTAACTTCTTAGCAAGAATACCATGGGGAACCTTATCGAACGCCTTACTAAAGTCCAGATAAGCAATATCCACAGCATTCCCCTCATCCACCAGGCCTGTAATTCTATCAAAGAAAGAGATCAAATTAATCTGGCATGACTTGTTTTTAAGAAATCAGTGTTGACTTCTTGTAATGACAGCATTGTTTGTTAAATAATTGCAGACTGACTGTTTAATAATCTGCTCTAGGATCTTTCCAGGAATTGAAATCAAGCTGACTGGGCGGTAATTATTTGGGTCCTCTTCCCCCCCTTTTTTTCATGCTTCCTTATTCCTATCTTCTGATACTACAAAAGCCTTAAAGAAACATTTAAAAGTACTCCCAAAAAGTAGAGATGAGGCAACAGAGCATCAATCAGTGGTTAAATGCCTGTACTGCAGCTAAAACTGTGCTCGCGACCTGGGGTCCAATCTCCGGTAGTCGGCTCATGGTTGACTCAGCCTTCCATCCTTCCGAGGTCGGTAAAATGAGTACCCAGCTTGCTGGGGGAAGTCACTGTATACCCTGCATAATAATTACTGTAAATTGTAAACTGCCCAGAGAGTGCTTGCAGTGCTATGGGGCGATATATGAGCAGAACACTTTACTTTTTGCTTTACGACTATTTGATGCCTTCTTTTCTCTTCTTTGAGTACAGGAGACGGCAATAGGCTACTCAGACAATAGCAATAAAAATCCAAGGAAGGAATGGAAAAAATAAAGACACTCAAATCCCCAAAGAAAACATGGATACAGAGAGCTTAACAGAAGCAAAAATAATCCAAGGGAATGGGATGGGACGGGGAGGGGGGACCCAGAATATGCAAGCCAAGAAGCAAAAAAGAGGGAGGAGAAAAAAGAGGGAGGGAAAAAAAATCCAAATGGAAGCATAAAATACAACCAGCAATCCAAAGTGGAGGGTTTCGGGAACACAGTAATCCCACAAGGAAGAGATTAAGGAAATAGCATTCATCATCAGGTTCCAAGCCGATTTATATTATTCTAAATCCCCTTTTCCCCCAGTTAATGATTAGCTGCATTGAGCTCTCATGGTGTTATTAGCTGATTTGTCATACGACATCAGGCAATTTGACACTGATTGGCAGAGACTGCAAGGACCCCAAAGATTACACAAAAGAGGCACTAAATTTTTTTCGACCCCTCTTTTGTAAATATAAAATAATTTGTATCTAGTGGCTCTCTTTTGGCAATCACTGAAAGAACTCTTCCATGTTTTGAGTCTGTTATTGAGCTACAGAAGTTCTAACTTTACTATTTATACAATATGTAGCAAAAACAAGCCTTCATCTTACTACAAACAATTCATAGTACTATACCAACTGTTTACAGTGGACTCTTGTACAACAAGCGGCTTGTTAAACAGAAAATCCGCTTAGTGGAAAAAATTTCCAGAGATAGGGGGAAACGCTTAACAGAATCGCCTATGGGGTGAATCCGTACAACAGAAAAACAGTTATAATTAGGGATTAATCCATTTTCAATGCATTCCTATGGGAAATTTGTACAAAGGAAAATTTGCTTAACAGAATTTCATTTGGAATGAATTAATTCCTTTATACAAAGTACCATTGTAGCTAATTCCAGTATTGCTATGTTTTGGTTCTGTGGTTTCTGCATGAGGTAAGTTATCTTCAGAGATGGATATGGGTGGGAGATTGCCTTGTTTTCTTTAGGGAATGATCAGTGCTGGAACTGGACAAGACGAAGTGTGTCTTTGTCAATTCTGTTGAGTCTCTTAGCACCTCTTCATATGATCAGTCAAGGTATCTTTCTAAGGTAACTGTCTGGGATGGCACTTGGAGACCTTGTTTTACAATGGTTCTTTACCGTCTTAGAAGGGCCATTTCAGAAAACAGTGATGGAACTCTCATATTTGATCTCATGACTATCACACTGTGAGGTCCTTCAGGGTTCTATCTTGCCCTTAATGCTATTCTATATACCCATAAAATCCCAGGGAAGTTTAGGTGTGGTGCCACCATTATCCATTCCATCTAAATCCAGAAGTGCTGTTCTTCTTGTAAATCAGAGCTGAGTATTACTAATGGACTAGACAAAGACAAATTACTGAAGCTTGAGTCAGCTAAGGCAGAAGTGCTCCTAGTCACCTCAACGGTAGAGCAGGGAACAAAGAGATGCTAAGCATTGACCTTGGAAGCTTCTGCAAGCAAAATATGGAATCATATCTTTGAAGAGCTTCTTTTTGGACAATTCTCAGAATCTACCAGCTAGCAAGGGAGATTTAAGGACCTACTGTATTGGGTTTTTTTAAAAGTAGCCTTTTCAAGATTCTAGACATATTCTATTTCTATGAGACCCTCCCTCTTCAAGAGACTTATATAACCACCCACAGGAACTGATACATATATATTTTTTGATATGGCAAACAAATGCCTCTTGAAATTGAAGTCTGCTTCATTGCTAAGTTGTTTAATCTAGCATATCATCTTGATTTGGTATTTGGTATGGTAGTAATTGTGTCCTGTCAAGTCATTTCTGATTTTTGGTGACCCTTGTTAGGGTTTTCTAGATAATAAATGCACAGAAATGGTTCGTCATTCCCTTCTTCTGGTGGAATCCTGGAACTGTGCAACTTGTCCAAGGTTGCACAAGCTAGCTCTTCTTCCAGGAGTCACAGTGGGGAATCGAACTCACAATCTCTGACTCTCCACAGCCAGGTGCCTAACTTGCTGAGCCATCCAGCCAACTGGGATCTGCCCTAGTACAACTTTCTTCTCATTCACGTTCCTCTGCCCATCCCCTCCATCTACAGCTCTTTTAAGGGAACAGTCATCTGGATAACAAAAATGTTCTATTCCAGGAAGTTATTGATTTCCAAAGTACGGTATTCAGAAATACTTTGGCAAACCACTGGTCAGTGCAATCTACCAGAATTTGAGTCTTCTGGGTTTTCAGCAGAGGCTGTTCTAGAATTGAATTTCATTTAATTTGTGTACCTTAGGGTGCCATGGAATGAACCATAGTACAGGATGAGGAGATTTTTATAGAAAAAGATACGTCCTGTATTTGAGTTTTAACCCTTTCTTAGTATTCTCAATTATTTCCACCTTGGTCTTTACATCTCTAGACAACCAGCACTTAGTTAAAAATGAAAATAAGCCTCCATTGAATGTTTAGCAGTCTCTTCATTATGTGTCAATAAATAAACAAAAGCGAACACCAAGTATAAGTGACCAATAAACTGCTGTTCCTATAACTAGTAAAATAAATGGTGGGATTATGTATTAACAGAGCAATCAACATTCATTCATATAGCTCAGCAGTTCCTTATTTTAATGTCGACTTTATACATTTCATAATCTATAAAGGCTTCCTTCTGAAGCCTTTGATGCAGCTTAACCACAGCACTAACGTTGAAATCCATAAATCCTGACTGAGTCATGCCTTATGCTCAGAAAATAAACACACCAGGAGAGCCCTAGTCAATGCTGGAAAAGATTTAGAAGTTGGTCTCCATAGGGTATGTTATCTTCCAAAATTTTCTTTTATACTGCCACCCAGTGGCCGACAACTGAAGGTTATTTTCTCAAGGCAAGAAGAAACAATCTCAATACCAGCACGCAAGACTGCAACCAGAAGGTAATATTCTTTTTCTTTAATCTGTTTTCAATTGGCTATGTCTAGTGGGTTTACTAAATTTTACCCCAATCCCAAAATGGAGCACATGGGGTTTTTTTTTGCATCAACTCCCCCTGCTGGCCAAACAGGGACTTGGAAGTCTCAAAGAGACAAATGGAAATGAGGTGTGGGTGGGAGTCCACAACCTGTGTTCCTTTGTTTAAAGGGTGTGAAACCCAATTTTTGACTTCAGATGCTTCCCGCATCATTTAAGACAGATGTGCCTGGCAAAGATCATCTTACCTAAAACTTTACATCTAACAATAATTTCCTGGCAAACCACATCTTTTGCCATGTTTGGACTTTTGTTATATGCTTTGAAAAAGAGGGTATTGCCCTTAAAATCTTGCAGTGATTTTCAGGGTTTTTTAAATTAGTGAGCTATAATGGTATCACCTATAGCCTACTCTTAAAATTATCAAGGATAACAAAAGAAAAACAAGATAACTCTTCCAAAAGATCCAAGAAATCAAAGGGAAATTTAAGCCTAGATTAGGAATACTGAATAATCAATAAGGAAACACATTACCTGACCTGGAGAAAATAAAGAGAAGGTGGAAACCACATACAAAGTAATAGAAGTATGCCAGACTCCTTTGAAAAGGAATCCTGGTTAAAAAAAACCTGCATTCTAGAAAGTAAAGAGAAACTTGGTGTGAAAGCAGGAAGAACTAAATCACCAGAGATATACGTGATACCAATAGAAGTATTTCAGAGAAAAAAACCTGCCAAAATCCTAATATGTCAACAAAATATTGGAAACAAAACAATGTTCCACAGACTGGAAACATTCAATACACATTCCAAAACTGAAGATAGGGGATGCCAAGGGATACAATAAGTATAAGACTGTTATTCTAATTGTCCATGCAAACTAAGTGATGCTCAAGTTATATCAACAAAGGCTTTTACCTTATATGGAGAGAAAATACCTGATGTTCAAGCTGGATTCTGAAAAGCAAGATGCAGCTGAGATCATATTGCAAATATACAGTGGTTACTGGAGCATACCAAAGAATTTAAGATCACCCTATGCTTTATAGACTACCGCCAAATCTTGGACTGTGCAAATCCTGAAAAATCAGGGGTTGTTCTGATAGAAATGTGGGTGTCTGGCACTTGATTGCCCTGATGGGTAACTTGTATTTTGGATGAGAAGCTACCATTTCATTATTTCCACGTATTTATTTATATACTTGCTTATTCAGGTATGTATTGAATTGATAGCACAGAAGCAAGCTGTCTTAACTGCTGCCTGAACAAAAGATTCCTTGCTTGCTGGCAGGAGTAGAACAAGGACAAATGGCAACAGCCTAGAATTCCCATGGTGGAGGAGTCTCTCTTCTGCAAAGGAAGCAGAAAATCAGCAAACATCGCTTTTCCCAGCACACGGAGACAGCGACATCAATATATCTCTGATTGCCACATAGCTCTTAAAGGATTAATCCTGGCATGAAGTGGAGCTGAAAACAAACCTGAGATCTTCAGTGAGCTCTCACGTTTGTGTTTTGACAGCTTTGTGGGTGTTCTCCATATCCTCATATGTGGGTAAACATCATGTGTGAACAGATAACAGATGGACCTGTTTGTTGTCTGACTTGTGACATCTTGAGGTTTCAAACCCTGACATCCGAGGCTTGATGGGTGCTACCCATTCATCTACAGCATTTACCGGTATCCTCAGATACAGAAACAATGTTTACCCTTACAAAAATATACTGTGTGCAGACAGGCCTTAATTGTGAAATCTTTGGAAACATCAATTTCTTAACTGGTGACTCAGCCATAACATTGGCTATAACTGAGACTCAGTGCAACCCTGTGCGGGCGTAATCAGGGAAAATGGGCTCCGTGGTTGTTCAGTGGGATTTACTGCTGGGTACGTATGCATAGGACTGTCCTCGAAAGGTCACAGCTATTGCTCTAATGACCGGAAATTAGTTAATCATTTACTGTTTGCCTATTTTACATAAATGGCTGTACTATAATGGGTTTCTTCCCCAGCACTTTAATTGTTAATTATTTTATTCATGTAGCAGTAGGTGTCTGTGGTGTTGTTTCATGTTCCAAAGCAAAAAACAAGCTTGAGTCACAGCATTCTAGTTTGCTTCACTCATTCCTTTAATAATAAATAGCACCATGCAGCAATAGAAAAATTCTTCCCTTTTGCCCTTAAGTCTTTTCAAAGCTGTTCCCAGTTCTCCTCCTCATTCTGCAGAAACAGGGCCACACAACTCTTTTTCAGCACCAAGGAGGCCCATTTATCCTATTTCTTACATTTTTCTAAAATCTGTCACCTCTTTGACTGCTGCTGCTGGCTTCGGCTCACAGTCGCATACAACCGTGGATGCTGTCGGCTGAAATAATGATTGAAATTCTACAACTGACTGCCCTCAAGGAAGAAACCTGGTGCTCTCTCAAAGCATATATGTTTCTCATTGTCAAGCACAGAGCTGAAAAGCTTCTTCAAAAACCACAACATAAGGTTGCCGGAAACCAATGAAAATCTTGTCAAACTGCAATTGATTTTGGGCGCTTATACACGACCCCTAAGATCCGCTGGCCCCTTAAATTCGGACCAGAGATCTTAGGGGTTTGTTGCTCTTCGTGCGTCTCCACCCCTCTGTACTTCCTGGCTGCTGGCTGCGTGAGGGGAGGGAGGAAAAAAGGGATAAAAGAATAAAGCCTTACCTCCCCAGTGCTGGTGGAGCCACGGTCACTTCCTGGTTCCTCTTAAAGGGGCGGGAGGCAAAAAACAAAAACAAAAAGAAGCGAGGAGAGCCCAGCACATCCGAATCAAATATTTTTCACCTCCCAAGAGCAGGTACAAGAAAAGTGTGCTGGGTCACTCTTAGGTGGGCGGGGTCGCACTTAATTGTCTGCAAACTCCGGAGCTGGTGGGGAAACATTTTTAAGCTCCGGAGCTTGCAGCCATTTGCGGAGGAGTTTAGGAGTCGTGTATAAACGCTGATAGAGAGGGTGAACTCTTTAGATCCCAGACCAGAAACAATGGAAGAAAATGAATCAGATGCTCTCTGCCCAGAAAGTTCAAAGGAATGAGAGGTGATTTAACTAAGAGCTTTGGAAAGCCATAATAAATCCTAATAGGTGAAAAACATGGTAGTAAAATTTAATTAATTAATTGCCTGTCAGGAACGTTATCTCGTTCCTACCCCCAGGTATCCTAAGACCACTTGGGGAATTTAACAAATAACTTTAAAACACACTGTGTACTTTGTAAAATACACCAGTACCGGTCAAGGCATGGACTTAGTCTTCCCGTTCCTTGGGCAAAAACCAAACCAGTTGTATAATTATTATTTTTTATTAAAAAATAGAAAGTTAAAGTATTACAAAAAACAAGCCAGATTCAAAAATACAGGTATAGTCAATCTTGTGGCAATCAGTTAAAACAAAGAAGCTGTCTAACTAATTCTAAGTTACACTTGCCATGATGATTCTATTCTTAGGCCTAGCAATCTAAGCAAGCATATTGGAAAAAAGCACACACACGTATTCTATTGTCTCTACTTAAAAGCATTCTTCTCACTCTACATCACCCCCTCCCCTTTTCACTCTCTCCAACTCATTGTCCAATCATCTGTCCAGATTTAATGATGGTTTTTGTTGCTCTTCTCTTCAAGCGATGTTCTCATAATAAAAAATCCTTTAATTAACTCCGGTCCCGATGTTATGGTTCCATGGCCTTGATGGTACAACCCTCCGCCGGTTCCCATTAGATAAGCGCACCTGCAAAATAATTGCTTACAAAGAACATGCATACTTTCACACTGACTAGCAAACTGCTTCTTGTTAATTCTGCTGTCTGATGTGGCCTAGTCTATGAGAGAAGACATTTGATTTAAACCATACAGCCTCCATGTTGGATACTCTCTCATTTCCTTCACATTGCCTAATAACTCTGTTGCCTTTTTCACCTTCCCCAGAGCTCTTAGGACCAAGGGAAACTCATGCAGTCTTTCAAAGAGTATTGACTCCAGCCATTTTGGACTTGATAGGTCATGGGCAGCACTTTGAACTCGGCCTGGAAATAGACCAGCCGCCACAACTGATGTAACTGTTGTAGTTGTGGTAAACACATATGCGTGGCCATTTCTGTGTCTCAGTACAGAGTATGTAATGAGGTACTACAGAGTATGTAATGAGGTTGGATATACTGTATAATCCAATTCTCATTAAATTTGCAGTTTTCTACTGTTGCCAACTCCTGTATTTCATATAAGATGACATTCACCCTTCATGTTTGTTTACCAAAGTTCTAGGGACATAGAAGGCTGGGGAATCTGCCTTTGCCTGTCAATACAACTGTGAGAAAGTATATGCACACAGAATGTAGAAGCTAAAGCAATCTATGGTAAATTTTGCAGTTGTGTGACTGACAGAAAAAATTAAGAATTAAATGAGATAGAACTTAAAATTTATGATTCCATACTTGGTAATGGTAGTGTCCCACGCCTCAATGTTTAGAGTGCCAGAAAATACAGTACTGTATAGCCTTATTCAAAGAAAACATATTTCTTCATAAAGCTAAGAAATGTGTTTTTACTTATGTGAATACATTGTCATTGCTTATTTTCTTTGCTCCAGAGATGCAACAGTTTAAGAGATTTGCAACCACAGTTTCAATTTTCACTTCAAATATGAAAAATGCTATGGTATTTAGGGAAGCTTATTTTGATTCGATCTGTGAAAACAATAGTTATTGTTCAGAGATAACATTCATAAGCCCTGTGTTGTTCCCAGATTGACACATTTATGTGTACTGTTTAAGCTTTTTCATGTAGTGTTTTAAAGTTAGATCTCAGTCATTCTCTTTGGAAAGATGAAAGGAAGCAGTGAGTCAATTGCATTAAACAAAAAAGCTTTGCAAATACATCTGTTAATATATGCATAAAAGCCTCAGAACCCTATAAATAATGAAAACAAAATCCCAACATTAAAGCTACATTTCTGATGGAACAAATTGAAGATTTTTTTTTCTGGAAGTTGAGTCATAGCAACTGGAATTCTTTTCTTGAGAGATTGAAGCGTTTTGTTACTCGTCCAAGCAGCTTTGTCTGTCTGAAGAAAGTTAGTGGCAAGTCCTCCATTTTATAGTTCAACTTGATTTCGTGCACCCTTGGTCTGAATAGGCTCATAAGTTGGACAAAGGCCTGAATAGGCTCATTAGGTGGACAATGGCCTGAATAGGTTCATAGGTAGACCATGATCTGAATAGACCTGTTAGGTAGACTATGGCCTGGGGTGCGTGAAAGTCCCACCTATGAAACCTTTCCCAACATAGGGAACACAGGAAGAATCTTAATAAAATTCTGATATTCTGTGACCAGTTGTCATATTTCATTTTACTTGTTGATGGCATCCATTGATGGTCAGATTTCAATTTATTGGATTGATTGGTGAAAGCCACATTATGGAGAAGGAGGCTGCGGAGAAGCAACAGGCAGCAAGAGAAGAATCTTCTGAAACAAGATTTGACCCCTGGGGACAGCTCCACGATAACAGACAATGAGCTGAGGGACAAAAAGCTGTATTTATATCACTTGGACTCTTATTGTTTGTTCCTGGTCTTGTTTTTCATAATGCAGAAACTGAAACAGAAGGCTAAACTGGGGAAAGAAATGAGTGCTCTGTTTCCAGTTCCTATTAAAATTCACCCCAAACCACAACGTATCTCATAAGGGCAGAAGTCCAAAGGGATTCTTAACTGGAAGTTGACTCATGGCAACTAGACGTCTTTTCTTGAGAGATTGAAACGTTTCTCGGCTCATCCAAACAGCTTCGTCCGTCTGAATAAAACTAGCTGCGAATCTTTCGTGAACTATAAAATGAAGGACTTGCAACTAGCTTTCTTCATACTGATGAATCTGATTGGATGAGCAGTGAAACACTTCAATATCTCAAGAAAAAGAAGTCCAATTGCCAGGACTCAGCTTCCAGATAAACTCACCTGGATGACGGAGAATCTTCACAGACATATTCTAAAGCGACTGAATTTTAGTGAAAACTGGTTGATTTTCCAGTCCCGCTTTAAGAAGCCCCAACATGCTATAAAGACTGTGTAAGGAAGGAGGTAGAGAGACAGCCTAATCTGGAAAAGCTTAACTAAATAGACAGAACAGTTTATTTTTTCAGCTGATCAATTCATATCATACCCATTAATCTGCGAACATTCCCAGGGAAAATTGCAGTATAAAATGTAAACCAAACATTTTAAAAAGGAAAGCAAAACAGCAATAAAACAGGAAAAAAGAACAGCCATGTAGAACAGTACAGATTCAAAGCTTGAGAATGTTTTTAAAGGTCTTTGCTGGCTGAAGAAAATAGAGCAATGTAGGTACTCAACAATTTTCCCTGGGAAAAATATTCCAAGAATGGGTTCTGGTCATCACTTGTTGCTTTTAGGACGACAGGGGCACTCTTTAGCAGAGATTGTAAATATGGTTATCATGTGTGTGGGTGGGTCATTACAGTCATGACCGACTCTTTGTGACCCCATGTCCATGGAGTTTTCTTGGCAGGAATACTGGAGTGGCTTGCCAGTTCCTACTCCAGGCGCCTACAGCACCTGATATTCCCTGGTGGTCTCCCATCCAAGTACTAACCAGGGCCGACCCTGCTTAGCTTTCGAAATCAGGCAAGATCGGATGTGCTTAGGGCATCTAGGCAGCTACGGTTACCATAGAATCAGAGAATAATGAAGTGGAAGGGGCCACTAAGGCGATCGAGTCCAACCCCCTGCTTGATGGAGAAATGCATATCAAAGAGTATCTGCCAGGTGGTGGTTGTCCAACTTTCTCTTGAATGCCTACAATGTTGGAGAGCTCACCACCTCTCGAGGTAACTTGACAGTTAGGACATTTTTTCCAGATAATCAACTAAATTCTGGCTTCTTGTGACTTGATCTCATTGTTGCATGTCCTATACTCTGGGATGATTGAGAACAAATCCTTCCCCGATTCCGTATCTTTTACGCATTTGAAAAAGGCTATTATACCTCCCCTCGGTCTTTTCTCCAGGCTAAACATTTTTAGTCTTCTTCTTTTAGTCTTGCCTAGGGCGTGGCTTCCAGTCCCTTGACCATCCTAGTTGACCTCTGCTGAACTTTTTCCAGTTTGTCAGCATCCTTCCTGAAATGTGGTGCCCAGTCAAGACTAGGCTTAGTGCTGAATAGAAGAGAACTAGTACCTCATGGGATTTGGAGACTATACTTCTGATAAAGCAGACCAAAATAGTATTTGCCTTCTTTTGTAGCCATATCACACTGTTGGCTCATATTCAGCTTGGGATCTATGACAATCCAAGATCCTTCTCATAGTATTGCAGAGCCAGGTACCTCCAACCTTGTAACTGTGTGTCCAGTTTCTTTTTCTTAGGTGCAGTACTTATTATAGCTTATGAGTGGTTTAATATGCATAAAGCCCTTCCCAGCCCAATATATCTATACAGTACATCCTTTGATGCATTTTACCAGATTTTGGAAAAAGAATCATCAGTACATTCAAAATAAGTAAGGTTGTTGAGATTCCTTTAAGGGTGATTAAAAAAATACTGGTTAAGATTATAAACAGTAGAAAAGCGGCAACAGTTTGCATACATTTAATCTATTTCAGGTTGCTTTCTTGTGAATCAGAAACATTGAACTTTTAAGCATACTCTCTAGGCTATTTTGACTGGCCAGTTCTACCTAGGACTCAGATGGGAAACTTTAAGACAAAGCTGAATCAGGCTCATCTGGAACCCTAGTCTGGTTCTCTGTGATTTCCCATGACATCATAATGTGGTCATTTCCAAGCCTTTGTAAAGATTTTCCATCTCCTAAAAATGCAAATGCCATGATTATCAGGAAGAAAGAATTTTCAGCTATAATATGTGTCTTTGGGCTCACTTACTACTTTCAGGTGGAGATGCCATAAAGAGAAGAAAAAGATGAAGGTCCTGAAATGCTCTGATCCTCTGAAATGACACTGCTATTATTAATTGATCAGTATTATGTCTTTCCATTGTCAATTCAAGACTTATCACTTTATTTGGGGGTTCTTCTGTAACTTTATCCATTCCCCCCATTTTAAGGCATGTTATTGTTATTTTAAGATTATAATTATATTGAATTTCTTGTAGAACACATTCAGATTTTCAAATGGAAAGTGGGATTAAAATACTATCTATAATATAATATAATATAATATAATATAATATAAATAGTACTTTGAATAGCTTAGAAGTATGATACTGTTCTTATTTCTAATGCAAAATCCAATGTAGGGTCTTTCACAGTACAGTTTTTATTTCAAGGCGATCAGTTGCCTGCTGTTACCTGTGCTACAATCTATATACTGTATTTATCTGAGTTTCTTCCCCAGATTTTCAGTTTAGTTTTTAAAAAAAACTTTTTTGTGAGCTGATGAAAGGAAGCAAAGGAGGCGAAGCTTGTTTAGTCTGTTGTTGTTCTTTGAAGACAACAGTGTCTAATGGATATGGGAAATGTGGTAGATTTTCAAAAGGAGGAGGAAAGCATTCAGCTAAGTTCTACTTCAAAGAGGGGGGTCCCAACAGTCATGGGCAGAAGGCTGTTAGAAAAATGATTTGAGAATAGGGCTGGCCAGAGAGGATTCGGGTGGCACACAATACTTGTGAAAACATACCACTTTTAAGGCTCTTTGATCAGGAGCTTTTACATCCGCTAGCTAAGCAAGCCTGGCCATGCCATGTTGTTTGCAGTCTTCCTCTACATTTGTTTCCAGTTTTCCAAACCAATCCTTAATATATATATATGTTGCCTTTCAATAAGTAGGCAAAGACCTTTCTCTTTCCCTGAATGACTTTATGACTATATGACTTTATATGGATTACCACACCATTCAAAATAAATAAATAAATAAATAAATAAATAAATAAATAAATAAATAAATAAAGTTCCTAAGGCTCAAAGCAAAGTCATTCTGTTATGTAGCCCCCAGGTTCTTGTCTGAGCAGCCTTAAACAGTGTCATTTTCTCAGGCTACTATCTTTTTCAACATTTGTGCGCATGCTCAGCTCCAACTGTGGCCATTGGTGCCAGTTCCATGTGGCCAGCCCTGCAGCTGGCACCTCATCAGACTGATTGAGCAGGTTCTGCAGTTGCAGATCTAGGCTCGTGGTTCTAAAATGAAGAGTTAAAAATTTAGGAAGCATTGACACTATAGATTTTACAGTACCTGCCTACAATCTTTAGTACGAACCCAGGGAGCAAGCACACAGCCAGCCAAATAGTAGTGCCAGCAATTAGGGTCTCTTAGATTTGTCTCTGGGTACCTGGTTCTGAGTTATGATTCAGCTGTAGGCCACTCCAAATTTCTTCAAAATCTCTTTAAAACTCTCCTTCCTGCTCTCTGGCTTAACCCCCGCACCTCAGTCTCCTATAAGCCAAAGAAAGCCTCTATTACCAAGACCTATATTGTGTAGATTTTATGCAACTAGGGACTGCAGAGTTTTTCAGATTTCTAAAGGTTCAGCCAAAAAGTTTCAGTTTCTTTGAGGGACTGCACTGAAAACAGGGCCAGCCTAATCTGCAGTCACCTCAGGCAGCAGATCTGAGATGTCATGGAAAGGCAACAAATAGTTGCTATCAATTATTTGTTTATGATTATGGTATCTTATTGGCCACAAGATGAAGAGAAGTGCTGGTGGGGTTTTCTGCCTCAGTTGCAAAAAGATGCATATTGGGCTTGGGTGTTCTGAATGGAGTAACATTTGTGTGCCCTGCCACAAGCAAGAACGTCCTAGGCCAGTCAGCCTGCTGAAAAGCAGCTAACACTTTCTTTAAATGCAGCTTCTGATCCTACATGGATCATGGTACTTCACATATTCTCAATCCCACCCCTGCTAAGTATGTGCCTTTTGGTCTTGTTAGGAAAAGTCAACCCTGTTAATTTCTTCCCAGTCTGAATTCATTCCCAATGTGTAATTTTAAGCATCTGCAGCTATTAATGCCCATTTAAAAGAAATCAACTTTAGCTATTAGGCTGAGGGACATGAGAAAGGCCATCTCCCTCTTCATTTTGCACATCCAGAACAAATGTGTATTTTTGGATTTTCTGAACCACACATAATATAATTTTCCATGCCGGGAGTTCTACATATGTTGAAGGCACCTGATAAACATTTCAATGTGATACACCTGGGAAAAATATCTGAATTAGAAGACTTTGGAGCTTAACTAGGCCAAGCTCCACCCAAAGGTGCTAGTTAGAAAGTAACCTCCTAGCTAGCAGTGGGGCAGGAAGAGGAAGCTTGAAATATTTCATCAGTTAACCAAAAAATTTAAAAAATAATCCTACACCAAGAGTTTTTCCTGAGTGAACCAGGATGTCTGTGAAGATTCTCAGTCATCCAGGTGAAGGTATCTGGAAGTTATGTCATGGCAACTGGATTTCTTTTCTTGCTAGATCAAAATGTTTTACTACTCATCCAAGCAGAATTGTCAGTCTTCAACCTAACAAGAAAATATGTCCAGCTGCCATGATTGTGTCCAAATATAACATGGAGCTTTGTTTTTTCTGCCTCAAACCAGTTGTGTTAGGGCTGACACCTTAGCAGGCTTGTGGAGCATTGAGCATTGCTTTGTATGCTTGTTGGGAAAGGTCTAAACCAGTAAGAATTACATCTGTACGTACCAACTAATAACATGGAGAGCCTTATGTCTATCCCCGAAAGAATTTAATCCCTGTGTTTAAAAAACTTGCCTTCTCCTGGCCTAGGGCTTCCCATTATGTTCCCTCTTCAAGAAACCTGTATGAATTGTGAAGTGTGGAACAACCCTAGATTTCAAGCTTTAATATTTGTAATTAAATACAAGCAAAATGATGACATATTATTTTCTGATGTGATAAAATTGCCCACAGAAATATTTCTAAAATACCTATTGAATATAAAGAGAGGGGTGAGCCATAATCTATTAATCATTTAAATCAAGAATGTGATTCACAGATGAATGATAACATAGTTGACCATTGTATTAAATGAGTCAAAGCTGTTCTATTCTAAATGCAGAACCTGCACTCTTAAATACACGGTGTATATAAGATATATGTTCAAAGTGAAAGCTAAGCACAATGGCCTTTTAAGGACTTAACTTTTAATTACAATAAATTCTACTTGCAGAATATGAGAGCAAACCAATGAAATTTATTTGTAAATGGAAAAAATGAAGTTCATGTACATATTTCAGTACTTCTGGTACCTAGTAGAAAAAAAAATCTGTTTTATGGTTTTTTTTTCTTTAAAGGTAAAAGGGGACATATTTAAAAATAGATTGTTTTTGTCACCCAGTAGTTAAAAGGAACACGAGTGGCACCAAAGACAGAAAGGGAGTAGTTTTGCTTCAGTGTGAGTAGAATTCTGTCTTCAGGTCCTGATAAAAAGTTGAGTGTACGAACTTCCATTTACCACAAAGAGCAATACCATCCAATATCCTCCCCACACATGACTTCTGAATCACCCTCTGCCTAATGGTAGGACCAAATGCCACCAACAAAGGGTGGGTGTCTGGTCATAGCAGCTGACAGGATCCCGGCACAGCCTCTGACCATCTCCATCTTCTTATACACACCCCTGATGTTAAGATGGTACTAGGGTGGACTCCTGCACTCATATGGCTGTTTCCTCGGAAACAGTCCATTAGCCTTGCCATCTCATTCTTGCACCACACACTTCCCTTTTATTTCTTCACAAGCAAATCCAGCTTCTTATCTTACTACTACAACTTCTTGTTTCTGTAAACACTGCAGCTTCTCCAGACTCACATAAATGTCATTAGATCTAAAATTGACTTGCACCAGTCAGCCTCCATTTTGTGTGTGTTCCCTGGTTCTCCACCTCTTCTTTGGCCATACATTCTAATCCTGACATATCCAAAGAGATAAGTTATTCTGTTTCCTACACTGCGTTTTCCATTCATTTTACCTTTTATCTTTATGATTAGTGGTAACAATCTGTTACAGATTGCTGCAAATAGGGACAGGAAGTAGTAATTGTTCTCCTGTCTCCATTTGCAGCTCTTTGAAGCGTCTGTTTAAAATTTCTACATGTCCAACCCTTGAAACTCACTGTCCATCAGGATCAGGAGAAAGAGGAAAGTCTTTTTTTCTTGTTACACTGGGAATTCCACTAGTTTAATGTTTTCTTGGTAAATCAGCAGTGCTGATCATGTCAGCCATGACTCTGTAATTCACCTTTTGGGTGATAAGGATGAGGAGGAATCAGTATGGTGTCAATATAGTGTCAGGCCTCTGATTATTCTTCTGAATATCCTTAGTTTGGAGGAACGGGATAAGGAACTTTGCCAGTGGCAGTTAAGACTGCTTTATGCAACGCTACTGAGAAAAAAAGGCAAAAGAGAAAATAGAGAGGAGATGTGTAAAATGGCTGGAAAGCAGTTGAAATCTTTTGGGATTACAATATTCTGCTGGGTACATTATTAATTACTGACCCTTTGGAATATATAGTAATACCAAAAAATTCCAAAAAACTGTGGATTTATATGCATAAGATAATTTATTTCATGAAATTAATATTTAACATTATCCACTCCAGCTGTTATTCAATTTTGCCCACCCACTAATGAAATAAAGAGACAGATACAGGTATTAGAGTTAACTATGGCCACACTTTATTGATTTTAACTTCCAAGCATGTTCATCCTGCCAAGGGGGACTGGATGTAGTGTGGATCTCTGGGGCAGGTTCCAGGAGTACCTCTTGCCTCCACCCTAACTCCAGGCCCTGGTCAGAGTTGTTCCATGGACAGCTCATATCTGGCTGGCTTCAGACTGGGAAGTAAAAACCTCTCCATATGTCAACCCTCCAATCCTCCAGAACCCTTATCTGGCAAGTGAAACTCTAAATCCTGGTTGCCATGTGACCCTGGGTGCATTAGGCATCCTGTGTGCTTCTTGGAAGCTCACTAAAACTCACTTCCTGCTAGTTGTGACCTATTTAGACTACAGTAGCTCTCAAAGTCCCATGGGTAAACAGTGTGGGATAGGCAAAAATACGTCCACCTACCTTTTATATGCCAATCAGGTGAGACGGATCCAAAATTCCTATCCGGCCCCAAAGCGACCACCTCTGTCACACTGGACCCAGGGAGGGTGGGCTGGTTGCCTCAAAGGAAAGAGGGCTGGCCAGGGGTGGCAGGACTGTAAAAGTATGCCAACATTCTGCCCCCAGCACAGCCTTGTGGGAGGTGCCCCAAATATTTACTTACCTCTTTTGCAGATAACATAAAAACAGAGACAACCAGTTTTAATCTTTAGCCTGCTCTGAGTCTTTGACTGTATGAGGAAGGAAGAAAAGCAAAAGAAATACAAAACAAAACTGGCTTTGGGCGCTTACCTTGCTGGAGTCTGTGCCTGCAGAAGTAAAGAAGTTAGGCAAAACTAGCTTTGTGCCTGCTGAAAGAGGTTAAGAAGATGGAAAACACAAAGCAAAACTCTTACCTAGAGTATGTGCCTGCAAAAGAAAGGAACTTAGGCAAATGGCAAGCACAAATCAAAACTGGCGTCTTACCTGGTCTGAGTCTGTGCCTGCACAAGGACAGAACTTAAGCAGATGGAAAACACAAAGCATTACCAGCGTTGGCTTCTTACCTGGTCAGCGTCTGTACCTGTACAAGGACAGAACTTAAGCAGATGGAAAACACAGAGCAATACCAGTGTTAACTTATCTGGTCAGCGTCTGTGCCTGCAGAAGGAAAGAGGTTAGGCAATTAGAAAACACAAATCAAAACCGGCGTTGGACTCCTACCTGGCTGGAGCCTTTACCTGTACAAGGACAGAAGTTAAGCAGATGGAAAATACAAAGCATAACCAGCGCTGGCCTCTTACCTGGTCGGAGTCTTTGCCTGTAGAAGGACAGAAGTTAAGCAGATGGAAAACAAAGTAAAACTGGCATTGGTCTCTTACCTGGTCGGCGTCTGTGCCTGCAGAAGAACAGGTTAGGCAATTGGAAAACACAAATCAAAACTGTTGTTGGACTCTTACCTGGTCAGCATCCGTGCCTGCAGAAGGACAGAGGTTAGGCAATTAGAAAACACAAATCAAAACCGGCATTGGACTCCTACCTGGTCAGAGACTTTACCTGTACAAGGAAAGAAGTTGAGCAAATGGAAAACATAAATCAAAACCCGCTTTGGCCTCTTACCTCATCTGAGTCTTTGCCTGTAGAAGGACTGAAGTTAAGCAGATGGAAAAGACAAAGCAAAACCGGTATTGGCCTCTTACCTGGTCAGAGTCTTTCAGTGTAGAGGGAAAGAAGTTAAGCAGATGGAAAACACAAATCAAAACCAGCTTTGTTCTCTTACCTGGTTGGAGTCTTTGCCTGTAGAGGAACATAAGTTAAGCAAATGGAAAACACAAAGAAAAACCAACGTTGGCCTCTTACCTGGTCTGAGTCTTTGCCTGTAGAAGGAAAGAGGTTAGACAATTGTAAAACTCAAATCAAAACCGGCGTTGGACTCTTTCCTGGTTGGAGCCTTTACCTGCAGAAGGACAGAAGTTCAGCAAATGGAAAACACAAATCAAAACCAGCTTTGGTCTCTACTTCTGTCTTACTATCACAGCACCATTGAGAGTGTCCTAACTTATGGTATGCTATCATGGTATGGGAGCAGCTCTGTAGCGGACAAAAAAGCTCTACAGAGAATAATTAAAATTGCCCAGAATGTTACTGGGCTCCAGCTACCAACCCTGGATGACATCTTCACATCTCGCTGTTTGAGGAAGTCACACAACATTCTGAGGGACTCTACTCATCCTGCTCACAATTTCTTTGAACTGTTGCCTTCTGGCAGAAGATATAGAACAATTAAAACTTGGACCACACGTCTTCTGAACAGTTTTTATCCCAGAGCTATAATTGCACTTAATAATGAACTCAAGAACCACCAGTAGTGAGCACTTGGACAGGATTACCTAGCCTGTTGTGTAGATGTTTGTGTTTTTAAGGGTGGTGGGGGTGGTGGGTGGGGGAATGTTCAGGGATTTTATGTGTGTGTGTTGAAGGGTTTTTTATTTTTATTTTTTTAATGTGTGTGAGAGTGTTTGGAGATTTGTGTGTGTGCGTGTTGAATCTGGTCTCTGGGTGTCTGAATTTCGTTGTATGTGTATACTGTGTATATACACACAATGACAATAAATTATTAATTATTATTATTATTATTATTATTATTATTATTATTATTATTATTATTATTATTACCTGTCTGAGTTTTTGCCTGTAGAGGAACATAAGTTAAGCAGATGCAAAACACAATGCAACACCGGCGTTGGCCTCTTACTTGGTCAGAGTTAAGTTAAGCAGATGGAAAACACAAAGAAAAACCAACGGCCGTCACTTCACGAGGCTCTTCGCTTCGCAGCGTGATTGCCTTCGCTTTGAATGCGAAGGCGATCACGTGGTCTCCCTTCGCCCCCACCCCTTTTTCCCTGTACTCACGCGGGCCGCTTTTCCGTTCGAATCGAGAATGACCTCACGAGCTCCATTCGCATTAAAACACTGATGTTCTTCCCCCGTTTCCCGCGTTCTTTGATTTTTTTAAAAAAAAAGGGACCGGTGTATCGATGCATCAATGCTTGGCTGTCATTCACGACAGAGCGTGGTTACTGTACGATCCTGTGTTTTGTTTCCTGGCATCATTGGCAGCCCCCCGCCGCCGCCGCCGCCGCTACTCGGGGGGAGCCCCGCATGGCACAGCCGCCCGCCCTCCGCCGCTTGCACGCTGCCTGCCCCGGGTGCCCTGCTCTGGCCGGGCGAGGCAGCAGCGGCTCCTCCTGCGCCCGCCGCCGCCGCCGCCGCCGCTGCTACTTGAGCGAGGAAGTAACAGCGCAAAGCGATGAAACAATATAGCGATGCATCGATATCCCTGTTTGAATATTTTTTAAAAAAACTTGAAATAAAAGCCAAAAACTGAGACCACACGTGGCGCTGGGTGCGAAGCGAGATGCGAAGCGAAGAGATTCCCGTCCTCCGCCAGGGGCATCACTTGCCCCGGTTGGAGCACGCTAAAGGGGGCGTGGTCGGGGTGACGTCGCAGCCAAAAGGGAGGAGCGTGCGGACTGAAGCGGTCGGTTCGCACGCAAATGACGGCTTACCGCGAAGCGAGCGGCTCGTGAAGTAACGGCCAACGTTGGCCTCTTACCTGGTCTGAGCCTTTGCCTGTAGAAGGACTGAAGTTAAGCAGATAGAAAACACAAAGCAATACCGGTGTTGGCTTCTTACCTAATCAGCATCTGTGCCTGCAGAAGGGAAGAGGTTAGGCAATTGGAAAACTCAAATTAAAGCCAGCTTTGGTTTCTTACCTGATCAGCATCTGTGCCTGCAGAAGGACTGAAGTTAAGCAGATGGAAAACACAAAGGAAAACGGGTCTTTGCCTCTTACCAGGTGGGAGTGTTTGCCTGTAGAAGGAAAGAAGTTAGGCCAATGGAAAACACTAATCAAAACCAGCCTTGGCCATTTACCTTGTTGGAGTCGTTACCTGTTGAAGAAAATTAGTTTGGCAGATATTAAACACATAGCAAAACCGTCATTGGCCTCTTACCTTGCCGTTGTGTGAAAGGATGAAAGAAAACTTTCATAAACTTAAGTCTATGAATTTTGATCAACCAATTATTAGTATGAATATGGAATTGCTGTTGAAATCAACCCCTGAAGATTACTATTAAGCTAAACAATTCAGCAGGTCCTATTATATTAACATATGAAAGGGATTAATATTTCAGATGTGATCATCTTTGTAACCCTACAGACTCAAAAATAAATAATTAAAGAAAACCCTTAGCCTGACTGTGATTGCAAAGACTGGAGACTTGCCCAATAAATCCTAATGAATCCCAGGGACTAAATACACAGACTAATTACAGAGAATGGACAAATGTTTCAGATATCATTTGATTCCTACTCCTGCACTGAGCAGAGGTTGGACCCAATGGCCTTATAGACCCCCTTCCAACCTCATTCTTCTGGGATTCTAAGTGACCAGCTCCCACCAAGTGCACCCACAGCTCCATCAAAGAGGAGGCTCCCAATAAAAGAACCCCACAAATGCTGCTTACATTTGTCTGCTCCCTAACAAACCCAGCTATCTCCAATGAAAAATGCTCTCAAATGTACCCCATCAATTGCCCTGCCAGACCTCAACACCACCCTAAACCTACACTGCCTGGACAACTCCTTAGACGTAGACAGAAACCAGAAGCAATCCTACCCGTGGAGACAGAGGTCACCTCTACCACCTATGAACCTGAGTGGCTGAAAAAGTCCACCATTAAGTCCCAATGAAAGGCAAATGTAATTACTTTTGAACAGCCATGGTCTCCTTAGCTCACTCTGCTTTCAGTTGCTGTTGAGGCAGGACAGCAGCTCATGGACTGAGCTGACCTGTCAAGAACTTAAGAGCTTTGTTGCTTCAAAGTCATGTGACCTCACAGGTATGACGCTTGCATTCATTATTATCTCAGCAATATGGCAAAAGTTATTTAAAGGTATCTCACACTTTGTTGCGCAACCAGGCAGCTCACAAGAGTGAAATTAAAGTCTTGGCTATGGGTCATAATTCTGCCTCACCCACTGTTAGGCAGCTTTGCTTTTGTTTTTCATATAATTTTGTAAATTAAAGTACCAGTGGTATCTTCATATGAGCATCCAATATATCTAGGCAATGATGGCCTAGATATATGGCCATTTACTTATTACTTTTTGTTGCAAGAGGAGTAAAGAATGGAACATTAGGAGTTATTGGAGATGTAATCTCCATTCAAAGCACTATTTATGCCAAAGAGCCCTATAAGTTCAGAAATCTTTCTTTTTCCTTTCCTCCAACTGACATAGCAATTAATATTCATGTCTGTTATGTGGCAAATAGCATGAAGACAGATTAACATAAACCTGTCATCAGTATACCTCAAATTCATCATGACCTAAAGGAAAATGGCTGCATGGGCCTGATAGGAAGAGTAGAGGAAACTTATATCTACATGGGGAAGAATAAAAACTGGGAAATTAGCAACTTCCTTTCTATACTGTTTCCACAACATCTAGAATTAAGGGTATTGTTACACGTAAAATGACAAGCTGTTTTTCAAGTCCTCTTTTCATCTGTATGACAGTGATTTTTGAAACTGCAAATCAAATCCTTGTAAAAATCAATGCTATTGTTTCCTTTAAAAAATCCATTATGTAAGTCCCTAAAAATGACTTTATTATTTCTTCTTCTTTGTTGCTATGGTCTTTGCTCCTCAAGTATTTACCTTACTTCAACACAGCATAGTTCTATGGTTGTTCAGGTTCTGAATGATGGTTGATAAATACTGGAATCCAATGGTATAATTTTGCTGAGTACTAACACTACTGCTAGAATTAGTAACCACTTCTTCCCACTGTATTCCCAGTGCACCTTATAACTCTGTTTAATTGGGTTGGCAAAAACCTCTGGAGGAAGTTCTTGGGTACCATGTATGATTTTAGCTGAATAGTCTGGGGCAAAAGTCCCATTCCAGTGGCACTGGAGAGGAAAGTATTTGGTTGGATGTTGGCCGGGAAGTGGGCCAGTCATTAATAAGTGCTGCATCCATCCCTTCTGGCTACTCTCTGAAATCCTCAGAAGCAAAGAAGTATGCAATAATGGGTTCCAGTTACAGGAAGCCAGGTTTAGGCGGAATGTCAAGAAAACGTTTTTAACTGTTAGAGAAAGATGGCAATGGAGTCAATTTCCGCAGGAGGTGGTGAATGTTCCGGCACTGGAGGCACTTTAAAAATTGGACAACCTTCTGTCTGATCTGCTTTCATTTGGATTCCTGCAAGGGGTTGTACTTGATGGTCTTATAGACCCAATCCAACACAGTTATTTGATGATCCTATGTACTATACCATTCTTTTTGCATTTTCCTCTTGCCAGATTGAGCACATCAGACTGAATTTGTCACATTCAAAAGAAAATTATTTCAGTTGCTCAGGTCCTGGACCGTATTTCATCCAAGAACCTAGAAATGTAACTTTCCATGCTTCACTGAAAGTCCCCTGTGTTGGGTTTTTCTATCTCTATCTCAGTGGCAATGCAGCCATGCATGAAAAAGCCTATCCCTTTAATAGCTTGCTTCTTGTAGAAGCCTGTTTTAGGCTATCCAGTCATCACCTTCACCTGTCCCTCTTCTCCTGGTAGTATAAGGTTCTACCTTTGCCTTGTCAGTTCTTCCCAAGCCACACCTGGGCTAGCCAGCTACCTTTCTTTTCTAACAGAATGCCGTTGCTGCCTTTTCTTTCTCTGCACAAGCTAAGTATTTTTGTATTGTATGCAATGTCTATTGTTATTTTATCTTGTCCTTATTTTATAGTAAAGCTATATTATATTTTTCTACATAAGTTTATTTCCTTTTCCTTATTAAGCTGTGCATAGCAACTGGGCATGTATGTGAGTTTGTTTGCTGCTGAGAGGCAAATAACCAACACTAATTATTTTCCCAAAAACATTATTTAAAATTATTTGACTTTGTGGCAGTATAGTTAAAGAAAAGCCTCCATGGAGAACTGGGATAATCCTAGTTGAAAATGTTTGAAAATGTTTTTACAAACAATGTATGCATTGCCAAGATGCCAAATGTAAAAGCTGTTGTACCATGGATATTGTTAAATCTATTTGTTATCTACCTAACCAAGATATAAACCCATGCAGAATTTTTCCATAACAGGATGCTTTCATGGTTATTTTTCTTAATTGTTCTGCATGAATCCAATGTTTAGGATTCTAGTCCATAAATTGATATTAAGTTCAAACCATCTTGTACACTTTGAAATAGAAAATTCCAAGCACATTTTTCATACTATCCTTTATTTGAAGTAGCACACTATCTTGACAAGAGTGTACAGTATAACAATTTTCTCTACAGTTCATATCAAAGAAAAATTACATTCTCTCTCTAAAATATATTCCCAAATTTGCTCTCAGGTCCCCACCCCACCCCAGATTTATCCCATGCCCTTTGACATTTGTAGTTCAATAGTAACTTTATACTTTGAATCCAAGTTCTCTTTTTTCATAATAATTTTCTCCTATTCCAAATACTGTACTGTTTTAATTGTCCTAAACTGTTTGGAATTATTCACACAAGAAGGGTCTGCCCCTAATTTACTTGTCTTTGATGCCAGATATCACAGGATTACTATAATTAAACACAGGACCATTTGAATACAAAGGACCTATAAAAAAGTAGCATCAAATGAAACATGATCTCTACCCTGAGAAGTTTAAAACTAGGGAAACTGATCTATTCAGGTTCCCCCTTTTAATATGGTTATTCTGCTCAGCCAGGTCTCCTATGTTTATTTGGTAAACTCTGTGACAGTTTTGGCTATTTGCCTTACTTTGCTGTTTAGGAGAGCTACTTACCAAAAAAAGAGAAAATGCATTACTAAGGGGGGAAGCCAATAAGTGTGAGAAATGTGGGTTTTGCTGATTTAGAAATAGGCTGCAACTCAAACAGAAATGCAACATGTCCCACTACAGTGGGGAAGGTTACAACCCGATTGTCTGCAGTCCAGGTTATTATGGATTGATAGGCACCTTCCAGGCCCTTGCTCTTCACCCCCATATGGTCTTTCATCTTTAGCTTTGGATGTAGACCGCACAGTCCTACAACCAGAGGACTGTCCTCCCCATGGCCAGGTCCCTAGACTTTCAGGTTTTGGGGCCCCTCTGACACTTCAGTCTTTCACCCAGCTACATCTGACAACCTGACCCTGGTCAATTGACTGACTCGTAGTCCCTGCAGGACCCCTAGGTTTCAGCCCAGTTAGCCTTATGAATAACATGACCCAGGTCCTCTGTCAAGCAGGATGTATGGCTCCCAATGTGCGCACACACCTCAACCCCCCCCCCCGTAAGGGGCTTTCCAATGCACTTGTTGCCATAGTTTTTATTTTGGTCACAACGAGAAACCCACGGGGGGGGGAGCTTCATGTGTGTATGCCTTGCACATGTGCATGTAAAAGAGTACCATGGAGCAGGAATGAAAATTGGAGGGCACCTTGATGGCAACCCTACTGCTAATGTGAATTACAGCAAAATGCATATTATTGGTGAAAGAGAGTGGCACATCTTTTACTCTCTGCATTGATGACATTAAAATTAAACATACAGAAGCTTGTTCATAAACACCCCAAGCAGATTTGAAATGTAAATTTGCAAAGAAATAAAGAAGATAATTTGGTATTAATTTGGGGAGATTATTTTTAATAACTCCCAAATCTTTGAGAACAGACTCTAGGCAAGACTGAATATATTTGATATATTAATAATGCACAGTGTTGGTGTTGTATAACCTTAATTATGTAAGCAACAATATTTATAATTTGATTTTGAGGGGAGCTGCAGTTGGATAAAACAAAGTAAGAGTTGTTAAAATCATCCAGCAGTCACTGAGCCTTTAAATCACACTAAACCTGCATAATGTGGCGACACCTCTAACTCTTGTGAGATTTATTGCTTTGCCCTGCGTGCAAAATGGCACACCTCTACTTTCCGGGATGTTTGATGAAAATAAATTGTCCATTAGTCTACTACTGCTTACTGTTAGACATTTTGCAAGATCATTATTATATATGCAGACCTCAGGGGAAAGATGATATATATCTGTTTTTGTCTTCCTCAATACTGTGTCCATGCTGTCAGTCATGTAGCTACATTCCAAGCACTAGTAGTAAACCATGATATTCTTATATAATTGACACAATTTTGTGTACTTACGCAGAAAATGTGTATTTTTATTTTTGTTTCTCAAGTGTGGATAACGGACAGTCCAAAAGTTGAGTAGTGCTCATACATTCTTTAATTTGCTTTACATCCTGTAAAGTAGTGTGTGTGTTGCGTCGTTACAGTTGTGACCGACCCTTCGTGACTCCACATCCATGGAGTTTTCTTGGCAGGAATACTGGAGTGGTTTGCCAGTTCCTACTCCAGGCGCCTACAGCACCTGGTATTCCCTGGTGGTCTCCCATCCAAGTATTGACCAGGGCTGACCCTGCTTAGCTTCCGAAATCAGGTGAGATCAGATGTGCTTAGGGCATCTAGGCAGCCCTGTAAAGGAGTAACAACAGATTAATTTTTTGCAGAAGCAGCAGCACTCTGGTGTGGGGAAACTTTGAACCACCAGATGTTTTTGAACACCTGCTCTGCTGAGACCCAGCCAAGAGAGCAAATAATCAAGGATTATTGGAACTATTGAATCAGACATCTGAAGGGCCATGTCATTTCACCCTTTTACTTATAGAATAATGGATTTCTTGTGATTAAGGTAGTATGGCAGTGGTGGAGAACCTTCAGCACTCCCATTCTTTTGGACCACAACTTCCACAGTCCTTTGACACTGGAAATACAGGCTTGGAATTCTGAGAGTTGTGGTCCAAAACATCTGGAATGCCAAAGGTTTGCCACCACTGTAGTATGGGAAGGACAAATGGAAACAGTTGTGTTGCAGAACAAGGTCAAATTTTGGAACTAATAATGCCTGTAGCTTTCTAGTTTTAAGGGGAGCCAGGCTGCAACATTGATATTTTTGTGGACTAACAACCAATGACATAATTAGTTTTTTCTGTATAATGAGCTGCACTTGTTACTTCTAAATGAGTCAATTGAGAGTATTTTTCACAACATTTAGCTTTTTGGAAAGCAGTGTTCTAGGGTTTGGAACTCACACTCTAGGGTTCAGTTATTTAATTGATACAATATAGACTGTGGGTCCGCCGATGACAATTTTAGGATAACGATTTTAGTGTAAGATTTTTATTTTAACTTGATGATTTATTGATATTCTATTTCTAACTATTTTAAATTGTTTTAATTCTTTTGATTGTAAGCTGCCCAGAGACCTTTAGGTAGTGGGCGGCATATAAGTTGAATAACTATCTAACTAAATAAATAAATATGTATTTGGTACTGTAGATTGCAATTCGATCAATAGAAGAATAAATGTTTTTCAAGCCAATTTTTCAAGGTTTACTTATCAGTCTCAAGTGGGAGTGCAGGGTTACAGGTAGGACTGAGAAGATATTCACATATGATCCTGGGTAAGCCACAGCCAGTGATCTCGCTGGTTGGGGGGCTCCCAAAAGTTGCAACTTTTTTCAGTAACTTTTCCCAAACTCTAGCTTAGATGTATAGTTTAGATTCATCTAGGAATTTATCCTGGCACAACAGAGGACTTGTAACCATTCCATATTTTCCTGCATTTTGTATTATATTCTAGTACATTTGCCAGAAAGGCAGTAAATGCAACCAATACAATGTTAATTACAATATAATTTATCTTTCTTTACTTATCTGCAACGATGGGCTTCGGTCTCAAGCAATAGGCTGAAAACAATGCTGCTCATTATCAGCTTCTCGTTTTTCTTAGCTAGTGAGTATCAGTATAGCAGAGCAAGTAACAAGATAAGAAAACATGAAAAGATTTTGAGAGTGAGAACTATTGTTTTCCGGGTTTTAGTGATAATTTGCTATGTAGTTATAAGTATCTATTGGCTCTTAATCTATACTTTGGCATTGTGGGATGATGTGGTCCATGAGATTCTTGTAAATTTTACCCCTGCTCAATGATAAGACTATTTAAAACTCTGGAAATTGTTGAACAAATAGTGAACCCAGTGGTTCACCACAGCCATAGAGGGTTTTTCTAATCAAGATGAAGTCATTTCCTTATCATGTTAAGAGACATTGCTGGTTTTGAAAAGTTTGGAATGATGACACAATTACTGCATTCCTCATCATAAAAACTTTATTCTCAATCAAATCTGACTTGTTTACATCAACTGACAGCTTTTCCTTCTCTGAGATGACCAATGTGTGTGTGTGTGTGTGTGTGTGTGTGTGTTGTCGTTGCAGTCGTGACCGAGCCCTCATGACCACATCCATGGAGTTTTCTTGGCAGGAATACTGGAGTGGTTTTGCCAGTTCCTACTCCAGGCACCTACAGCAGCTGGTATTCCCTGGTGGTCTCCCATCCAAGTACTAACCAGGGCTGACCCTGCTTAGCTTCCGAAATCAGGCGAAATCGGATGTGCTTACGGCATCTAGGTAGGCCAAATTAAATTTGCTGGACCAATTCCAAGAGGTCCCAAGTAAGTTATATGGTATATTGAATGAAGGCTCAAAACCAAAGCTATGAGGGATGCGTTACCGATGTATTACACATTTTACTTGCTCATACAGGATAATGTGTGTAAATACTAGATATCAATCCAGGTGTTTCATATACCTGTACAGTATAGCTAAAGTCTGTGAAGATTCTCAGTCATCCAGGTGCGTTTATCTGGGAGTTGAGTCATGGCTACTGAAGAAGTCCAGTAGCCATGACTCAACTCCCAGAAGTATAGCTAAAGGAATTTTCCTTCTCATTTTAATGTAGTTTCTATCCCACTCTGCCATCTCTAGGCAATATGTAAATCCACATCACTGTATCTTATTTTTTACAAGATCATAAGGTTATTTTTTACATAATCATAACATTTTAAAAGTATAATTATCTAACCAAATATCATTATTACCTGTGGCTGAGATCAGATGTGAACATGGATCTCTATCCTTTTTAATGCTACTGTCAGATCGCACAAGTCAAAGGAAACAGATATCAACTGACCAATATAAACTACTTCTTTGAAATGAATGAGATGGCTCTGATTATACATAGGGCCATGTGAAGTGTTTCGATCTGGAGCTAAGTTACTCCAAGCAACGTTTCTGTACAAACTGCTTAGTTCGCAAGATGTACAAAGTGAAAAGTCAGCATATATTTATACTACATGTATGTACAGACTGCTAAAGCAAGTAGCATAACTAATATTGGGCCACGGTAAACTCGTACTTCTGAGTACTCACTATGTAGAAAACCCTGGAAAGGGTTGCAGAAAATCAGAATTGATGACACATGATTATTATATAATCTGATACATGTAACAGAGGGAAAAGTATATACATAAATGTTTATGTACTTTTAGTTTATTCACACTTTTTACAGTTTTAAAGTAAAAGCTGGTTACATTTCAACAAAACCAGTTCAGTCATGACTTCATATATTTGACACAGGTATAATAATACATGACATATGTGCAGAATAATTAGCACATGAAATTCTGGAGGCAACGTGACAATAAAAGGAAAACCTGTGTGGCTGGACCCCTTAACATCCAGATATGAATAAGAACATGCAAAAATGCATTTTGTAAGAGATAATGGTTGGCGACTCCAAGAAAGAAGAGGAAAGGGATGCAGGCATTTCATAAAATTAAATATACAGTGCTTGTTGCTGTTGCTGCTCTTAAAATGTTTTTTTGTCCATCCTTTTCTATTGTAACTCTCAAGTAGAAACACAATAATGATACTCGGTACTGTTCAATACTAACATCAAAGCATACAGCATCAGAACAAAAGCTCTACTCACATCCCATAAGTAGCTTTTATCAATGAACCAAAACAAACAAACCAAAAAAAAAAAACAAAAAAAAAAAACAGGAAAGTCATTCTTAGTCTCTTCTCACTGGAAACATTTCCATTACCAAGCCTTATGGTGACATTTAAAAATGATGAAAATCGTTACCAATTCATATTTTCACACCCTAATAAGAGTTTGCATTCTCCTTATCAAATCTGAGGCTATCAACTTGTAGCTCACTTTGATGTATGCTTGCACACATGTGCTTTACTCCCAATTGACTTAGGAGTTTTTGACATGTTTCTAAGTCAGGCTTTACCCAGCTTGGTAGCATATAGATCTGCCAGACATCTGCAACCAGCACGGCCAACAGTTGAAGGTTGTCTTGAAAACGACTTGAGCTATGAATAGCAAAAATATACACAAAGGCAATATTGATGAAAAAGAAACATGCTCCTGAGTGCCGTTTGGTATTATTTCCTTAACTGAACATTAGACAAAAATAGTTGACAACATTCTACCCATTTCTTTGTTCTGCCTTATGTTTAGAACTACGGTATGTCCTCCTCCTAAAAATGGCAGAGCAATTTCATCCGTATATGCCACAGGGGAGGTTTAGACAAATGCCTTTATATTTATATTAACATTTTTCAAACATATGGAAAGGCCCATTTAAGGAAGAGCAAGAGAGGTTTTAACAAGAGCTGCAGGCAAGGTCTCAATTTTGCAGCCAAAATGCAACCCCAACTGTATCATTTCTGCCAGACATAATCTTTCAGGAAACTGCTCTAAACTACATAGCTCTACCCCAGAACTGTTCACTCTCATGAGCAGCCATTCTCCATGATTTTCTGAAGGAGTCTTTCCTGTTGCTTCACACCTGATGTTTTTATTAGCTTCAAGTTGCCAGAGGCTAAACGTGAGCCATCTTCGTACAACGCTGTGGCTCATCCACTCAGCTGCCATCTATTCCTCATTCAAAATTGGCAAAAGTAACTATTTTAAGCAACAAGTTCCAGAATCCTGTAGGCAGCATAGGCTGCTTTTACACAACCCTTAAAATCCGCTGCAAAATGCTCGCAGATGTGGAGCATAAAATTGTTTTCCCAAAAAAAAAAAGGTACGACCACGCCCACTTAAGCGTGCCCCAGCGCATTTTACAAGTACCTGGTCTGGAGGAGGTAAAATCCTTGTTGCTGTTTTAAAGCATTGCACGCCTGGCCCTCCTCCACTTTTTGTTTGTTTTTGTTGGGTCCCCCGCCCCCTTTTAACAGACAGGAATACTAAAGGGCTGGAACAATTAGCTGCTGCCGACTGCATTTTTTCCCTCTTCCCCCACTGCAGGCAGAAGCAATAGAATCAGAGTGCGGGAGGTGGAACACAGGAAGCAGAACAAAAACCACGTTGGGGGATCTGCCAGCAGATTATAGGGGTCGTGTAAAAGCAGCCCTAGTTGGCTAGATCAGTCTGGGAGTTAAAGGGAGAAAACTTATCACTATCAAGTGGTTGGGAGCAGAGAACAAGCATTTAGTGCCTTAATCTGAGCCTGAAGAATTACAATCATTACAAAAGAGTGTCAGTCATATCCAGCAAGTATACAGTAGTGTGTTCTGAGCTTCTGTTTGTTAAGATCTCTTAATGAAGGCCAGCAACCCACTTTTAAGTGTCTCTTTTCCAACAGAAAACCCAGCAAAACATTCCAGTCTGGATGAGTGCACTAAATACAGATTATTCTTGCTGGAGCCTAGTTACTTTGACATGTTTTAGTTCAAAAACTGATCACAGTGTAAAATATTATACAGTTACATTAAAAAGGGTGCAATCATAATAAATTAAAGTGTCTTGCAAGTTAAAACAATGCATCTGCTATAAATACATCTTCATTTGTTGTAGACTTTATCCTTGTGTGCCAGCTTTTATTCGTCTTATAAAATATGGTTTCCTTTTCCATGCTAAGAAAGAAAAAAAGAGAAAAACTTAAACACTGACTAATTTGATCACTTTATTCAATTACTGTGGCAGCAACAGCTGTTAACATGACTTTTTTTCAAAAATACTACATTCCAGACTGAAATCCCAACAACAACTTTTATCCACATGTTAATCACAACATGGTGGCAGCACCAAGAGGTGAACTATTATACATGAAGGAACCATCACTTATCATTACAATATATGGTTTTTTTCACATGGCCTAAAATAGACTGAGGAAGTTTTTACATTTAGTTGCAAAATTTTATTTCTAGTTTATTTTAACTATTCAAAGCCAGTTGTTTGCTCTCAAGTTAACAAAGTCCTTTCTGCTATTCAGGACACACTCCCAACTTTGGACAGGCAACCTTTATAACAACAGAAATGACTCTGGACGGGTCCATAAGCCCATATGTTCTATCTTCTTCCAGTCATCCACCGCTCCTCTCTGGTGCCTCTTATATCCTTCTGCAGGGCCAGCACAAACTGAGAGTGGCAGTGAGTCAAAAAAATAGATTGCAGGGCTGCTAGTAGTGTGATGTGGCGATTACAATGTGGACGTGGAACTGGAAAGATCTAAGTTCCAGTTCCCAGAGATTCAGGTGGCTAACTTTGGGCCAGCCATTTTATTTCATCCCAGCCTAGGGGATGTGAAAATCAAAAAGAGAGGACAAGAGTAACGTATGCAGTCTTGAGGTAACTAAGCAATATTACTTTGACTGAGTAAAAATATCCTGCATCTGTAGATAACTGTGTGATGCAACTGCCACTACCTACATTGTGAGACAGAGAAAGTAAATGTTGTGTAGATGTGAACCCCACCCCTCTCTTTCTCTCTAACCCAGATTTAACAGTTCAGGGCTTATTTACAAGTCTCCATAAATAGGGATAAGGATCCATCCCAACAACAGCAATGAGCCTACCTTTTTTGCAGACCTTTAGACAGGCTTTTTCTGTAAGAAAGTTGTTATTGTTTCCGCCACACCCAGTATAGGTGAATTTTTCACATGTTTTTGTCTTTGTATTATAATAAAAGCGAGGGACTGAAGCCAAACACAATCCTTCATCCTTTGGGCTGTAGCAAAGTGAGGGCCCAGCTTTAAAATAGACAAGAAGAGTGGCAATTAGAATGTGACACTTTTAAAACGCGTATCAAACACACAACATGAAAAACAGTAACACATTGATCCCAAAATGAACTAAATTCTCACAAGAGTCCAAGTCTTGTTCTGGGCCTTCCTCAACATACACAAACCACAAACAATGCCTACAAAGAGCAGTTTTAGTGTTCAACAGCAGTGCAACTTCCTCAACATCTCCTCATAACTAAGTCATTTTGACCAACATGACAGGCAGAAATCTGATGGCTAGAATCTTAAGGACTATTTTAATTTGCTTATTTGTCACATTTGTAGGTTGCCTTTTCTGCCCTGAGTGGGAAACAGTCACTAACTAATGACTCCCTGATTGAATTCCTACTCATGCACCATCACACAGCTGGTGTGCATCTGAGAATTCATTGAGACATTTGTTAATTAGCAGCTGGTAGCCATACAAAGTTACACCATTGCATTTCTGCCATTTTCTGGTCAATACATTTAGCTTTCACATCCTCGTGGTAGGAATTACTATGCTTCTGTTCTCAACGTCATAGGATTAAGGTGACAAGCTGACAGCTTCACACATTTTGGACTATAACCCCCATAATCCCAGGACAATTGTCATGGGGAATAATAATTACTTTTTATTGGCAGGCAAACATCCATGCAAGATTCTTTATCATCAAACCGGTTTTCATTTCCATAACATCCTCCATAGTAAAATGCTTCACATGTCATTGATGTGAGGTTGAAGAAGTATTTCCGCATTAGTGCTCTGCAGAGTCCTTCATCAGCTTCCAGTCTGCATATTTTAGGCACTTCTAAAATGAAAATAACAGCAACATCGTCTAACAAAACTATTACCTTAATGAAACCATGATGATGATTGCTACTGTGCATCCTTTATTGTCTTCTCAAAGCTAAGAACACCCTGTTCTGTCAACATTTCTTCCTAGCCTTTGTTTTCTTGTCTGCTGAGCATCTTTTCTATTGATTGATTGATGATTGATGGATTGAACTTTTATGCAGCCCACCTAGTAGAGCATCCAAAAGTCATAGACTGGGGAAAGCATGCTTGGACAGACAAGTTTTTAATTGGAATCTAAAAACTCCTAGTGAAGGGGCCAGACTGATATCTAGGGACAACTGATTCTGCAAACGGGGCTGCTACCAAGAAGGCTCAGTCTGTCACTTTAGTCTTCCAAGCCTCTCTCAGGATCTGCAACCCTCAGTTGCCCTGCCCGAGAAGAACGAGTGACTCGGGCAGTTCTTTGTAGGAGAAGCAGTTCCGCCAGAAATTATCTTTCTCCCTTTGGCTAGTTCCAGTACTGCTGTCTCCCATCACTACATCTCTGCTACCAACCTCCTGAATCCTGCCGGGTCCTAAACTGGCAGTTTTTTAACTGTGACTTTTTTGCACTTGGAAAAATCCCCACATGTAGACAACTGCTACAGCAGATTCCAAAGAGGAGATGTTTTGGTCTGTTTCTTTGAGGGTGTGGGGAAGGAAAAAGGACAAAATATTTTGGCACAACTCACGTGTGTCCAAAAAAGGACATCCATGTAAGGTCACATGGAAACAATTCTGCCCCTGTTTAAGATGCCACAATTATCTGTCCTAAACACAAAACACACACACACACACACACACACACACACACACACACACACACACAGAGAGAGAGAGAGAGAGAGAGAGAGAGAGAGATTCCCCCCTCTCCAACATACTGGCTGAAATCCAGTACTAAGTTTTAACTAGAGTAAGCCCATTGAATCAACGGTGGATTTTTTTTAGAAGAGTTGACTCACCAAATCCCCAATGATTCCACAGGACAACTCTAGTTGTAATTCGTTACTGGATTCGGGCCACAATTTCAACAGGCCCAGACTAAAATCCCCTCCCCCTGTGATTTTTAATTTCTGCCCGTATTAAATATTTACATGGGGAACACTGCAAGTGCAACCACCACTTTTAGAAGATGTGCGTCCCTTATTCCTAATAGTCACCACGTCCTGCTATGTACTATGTAAGTATCACATTGGGCAGTGGGTGAGTGAACATGACAGAATGACATTTCTGGGCTCATCGCTCAAATCTAAAACAGATTTCTCTCTTGCCAAACTAGCTGGAAGGTATCAGGAATTGTACCCCAAGAAGTATATTTTCCAAGTTGTGGTTGCAACTTCTATCCAGCTTCACACTTTTAAATCTTTAGAAATTGGTAAGGAATATCAACATGAGCTGGGGAAAAAAGATTGCTGTCAGTGATGGCAGTAAAAGCTTCTACAATTCACGTTCAGATTTGGATGTTTTTGCCAAAACAGCTACTTACTCTTGATAGATCTACATGTTTTTGAACAGTCTTCCCAACTCACGAAGTTGTTGTCATTCCCCTGACAACCTCCATATGTAAACTCTCTGCAAGTTTGTGAGTATTTGTCATAGTGCCATCTAGGAATCATTGCTCGGCAAGGTCCTTTAAGGGGTGGCTGAAGACAGATCCTTCGACTTTCTGGAAGAAAATAAAAGGGAGATGAGTTTTAGGTACAAATCCTAGGATAAAGACAATCAAGCATTTCAATTGGATAACATCGAAACATTTGAAGGCGTCCATTGAATAGATCTAACTTCAACAACAGCTTTGGGGCAACAAAACAGATATTAACACATTTCAAAGCAGAAAGAAAGAAAGAGAGAAAGAAAGAAAGAAAGAAAACATTTTCTCCCCATAAGAGACCTGTGGAATCTAGACCTCCCTGCTTTACTCAAGCCTAAAAGGACTCTGGATTGCAGGGTGGAGAAAATAAGAACATTCCAAATTGAAGCATTTTCATTACAAATCCTATTTCTGAACCTCTGAATTTTTAGCCTTGTCCGCTATACCTTGCAATGAACTCTCATGCAAATATATCTCCAAATCTTAAATCAATACAGCAACACACCTAGCGTGGCCTTTGGCCAGTTGTGGAAATAAAAATTAATTAATTAACTAGCAGTCCTAACCAAGTACATTTTTGTAAGCCAAATCCAAGGGCAACAGGGAAGACGCAGTCCCCACGTCATGTTCGACTCTGGGAAAGCTACGTGGTGGGTGGCTGGCTGGGGGGAAGCTGGATTGCAATCATAGACATGGCAGGGGATTCTGGCAGTTGTCGTCAAAGAAAGTTTTTTTTCTCCATGCACTTTGTAGTTATCAGATGGAAGAAAGGAAAAACGGGTTTCGGCGCGATGGGACAGTCGCCACGTGCAAAACCGAGGCTATTATTAAAAGTTCATTTTTGTGTGGACCAGAACTTCCAGAGACAACCCTCCCCCCTCCAATTCCCGTCCCGTTAGCTGAGAGTTGTGGGAACGGAAGTCCAAACTGGACACAACTTGATTTGCTCCACAGACGACCCCCCTCCCCACACTGGCCCTACAAGCCATTACCTTCGGGCGTCCTTTGGGGAGAAACACTCCTCCAAAGCAGCAGCAGCAGCAGCAACCAGGAGGCTGCGGGCGCAAATCCCCGCGTCCTGCCAGAGGCCGGTTCCATGGCGCCTGCACCCCCCCTCCCCAAAAAATAGGCTGAAGAACGACCCAAGGGTACGGGGAGTCTTGCCGTGCTCTTCCACCCGGGGCAGATTCCCTTTATACACCCCAAAGCTCTTTTCCCCTCCGCCGCCCCTTCCTCCTCCTTGCCCCGCGGGTGAGCGCGCGTCCTGGGGCTGGATGAGTCACGCCTCTTTCTGGAAGGCGAGGCGAACCCCGAAGGGACGCGGAGCCGCTCGCGCGTCAATGCGGGATTCCGACGAAGGCGGCGGCCACGATGCTCGGCCTAGGGGTGGCTACTGGCCAAGTGGAGTAATATCCGGTGAAAGGGCAAGTTGAGAGAGAGACAAGAAGGGGGGGGGAACCATTACTCACCGAGCCCGTGTTTGACGGCCGTGGGGCGAGGTGGGAGGTGGAGAAAAGTCCCAGGGAACATAACGAGCTGGAGATCAGGCGCGGCGCTCAAAACTCCCCGGGGAGCTGTCCATCAAAACGAGTGTTGTCTTATCCAGGGTGAGGCCCTGTACAAAAGATGCACCGCCCCGAGAGGGCACACGGGGTGGTGTGTGGCCGCCAGTTCTGCCTATTGCAAGTCTGGTAAAGCTTGCCTCCTGCTGTTATTACGCCTGCAGTTTGCGCTTCTGTAAATAAAATTGCCATTTGCTGTAAAAGACAAGACACGTCTCGTACTTCGGGAACCTTGGACGCTGCTTTTATCCAAAGCAAAGGTCGGGAAAGTTCAACTCGATGCCGGGATCATCTTGCCCTGCCTTATCATACTTGACTGGAGGCGTCTGGGAGCTGTAGTTTAAGAAAGTAACAATTCCCAAGCTTGGGAGTTACTGTGGATGAGGCCATATTCATAATGCTGACAAGACTGAAGCCTAGGTCCCCAGCAGGGAGAAGAGCTTGTCTCTTTCCTTCCTTCCTGCTTTCTTTCTTTTGGCTGAGCTGCCCCAGGGCTCCAGTGATAAAGGTGCTTTGTGCTCTGGGCGGAAACAATATATGTAGGTACACTACATGTATGTATATATCCATGTAATTTCCTGAAGTGTTCTACTGGTGCCACAACAACAGCAAATTGAAAAAAAAAATGTAAATATAATTCTTCGGAGCCTACCTACCTTACCAGGGTTGGGCTGTCGGCTGTAGTTGGGTGAAAGATTGAAGAGCCGGAGGGGGTCCGAAATAACTGGAGGTCTAGGAGTCCAACCATGGGTTATAATACAGTCCTGAGTTGGGCTTGGGAGATATAGTCTCAAAATCTTGTTCAGCCATGAAAAATCACTTGCAGGTTGATTCTGGTGGAGTTACTATATATGAGGTGCCATAGTCACTGAGGCAAAAACTAGATTTAAAGGGGTCTCAATCTGGTTCACTTCATTTTGGTCTATGACCGTAAATAAACAATTATTATTTATAATCTGGTCCACTTGGGGTTCTCCAGGGAACTGTGCCAGGGTCATAGGACACCATCAGTAGATGGTATCCCATGTTTCTGTGCGACCTCCTTCCTATTCCCCTTGTACAGAAATCAAGTAGATTAGTGCTTGAATTTTCTTCACCACTGGTAATGTAAAAATGCCTGTCGCAAGTGCTGCAGCAGGATGCCTGAGGGTAGGCCACTCTGCTCCACTACTTCCCAGGATCTGTAATGTTAAGCAATTGCTTCTCTTCGCCTAATGGTAGGACTTGCCTTATTCCTAATACCGTACCTACTAGCAATAAACGCATCATACTGAAATATGCTGGTATTTGGGACTCACCCTTTTGTTTGCCCTTGTCAACCACTGGAATGTGCCATTCCCCATAACTACTCTGAAGCTGACCTTAGCCTCACCCCCCTCATTTTGCCCATTGGGTTGGTCCCAGACTTTTTCATACACAGAAATAGTCATGCCTCACTCATAACCATTTTATTTCAATGAACTGTCTTGAAATATGGTTAAATCTTAATCTAACTCATTTTTCCTAAAAGCTAAATTGATGATTAATCAAGGGAGCTTTTCATTTACTCTAGATATATGTTGATTGACATAAGCAGTTAGTTAACTAAAAGCGATAGTGCTAACTGGGATTATTAAAACCTAATAAAAATGCAACATTATATTTGCTAAAAGGAGCCTCCCACATCAAGATGTTAGGAAGAGAGTGAGGCCAATGTGAGGTGTATAATAGTGAAATAAAATAACATTTGAATCACACACACACACATAAGACACTAAACTAGAATGCATATGTTTGATGCAAGATTATGTACAATGGTTTATACCCAGGGCCGGTCCTTCCATTAAGGCGAACTAGGCAGTTGCCTAAGGCGCCAAAATGGAGAGAGGGTGCTGGCCAGCCTGCCGCTCCCTGCCCCCCTGTCGCTGGCCACCGCCGTCCATCCCCCCACTGCCCGCCAGCCACCCATCGCTACCGCCCCTGTCTGCCCGCCGCCCCCCACGCCCATCGCCGCCCCCGTGCCGTCGCCGTCTGCCCCCCGCACCCGTCGCTGTCCCCCGCCATCCGCCCCTGCCCCCCTGCCCCCCTGCCCACCACCACCCTGTCTACCTACTGCCCCCCCGCCCGCCCCCTGCCCCACCTGCCCGCCGTCCACCCCACTCCCCGCCCCTCGCCTAGGGCCCAAAAAAACCTAGCACCGGCCCTGTTTATACCAGTGGTGGCCAAACTTTGGCCCTCCAGAAGTTTTGGACCACAACCCCCATAGTCCTTTGTCATTGGCAAGACAGGCTTGGAATTCTGGGAGCTGTGGTCCAAAACACCTAGAGGGCCAAAGTGTGGTTACTACTGGTTTATACTGATAGACAGTATAAGTGTCTTTGTATTGATGAAAGACCATAATGGTATAGAATAATTGTAAGCCATTGTGAAGATTATTAACAACAAGGTTGCTACATAATAAATATGTTAGGTTGGTGTTAACTGACCTGCAAGGCATATCTAAACCCACTCTTAAGTCGTATGTTGAATTTATGCTGCCTGAAGCAATTTCTGCTTGCCCTGTGTAGAGAGGCAGGCTTGGGGGGGGGGTCAGCACTGCTAGTGAAAGCAGAGTTTGGAAGATTTATGTTTCTGGACTACAGTACCCATAGTCCTCTGGCCAGGTTATAACATCTGAAACATTTCTCAGGCTCTGAGTGGTGGTGTATTAATCCTTTCCACATTGTGATACGATAGTTGTCAAGGGCTTGCTTCATAGGTAATGAGCTCACATGGTGAGATATCAGCTACTGCTACAAACAACTTGGGTATTAGAAATAAGCTTCCAACATTTGCATACTTTTATGGTACACAGTATTCCACAAGCAGCAAAAGGGACTCTTCTTCTTTAGGTATAATGCAACAGGAAGACCATGTCTTAATAGGATTTGGGCTGGGAAATTGTTTCAGAGACTTTAGTACCCTGACCAACGTGGATCTTTCTCCTTGGGGCACAGTGGTTAAATGCCTGTACTGCAGGTAAAACTGTGCTCACAACCTGGGGTTCAATCCCAGATAGCTGGCTCATGGTTGACTCAGCCTTCCATCCTTCCGAGGTCAGTAAAATGAGCTTGCTGCCTGGGGGGTGGGGGGGGCAATGTGTAGCCTCCACTCTGTCATTAAAATTGTTAACCGGAGACTACTTGAAGTGGTATGGGACGGTATATAAGCAGAACACTTTGGTTTTTTAAGAATATTGTAAAATCTTGGGACTTCAGTGCCCACTTATTCTCGACAGTTTTAGTCAGACGGAGTATTGGTGGTGCTCCTGCCACCACCACCTGTCCAAATAGTAACTTTTCAAACCTTTGGACAACAAACTGAGTGGCACTCATTGAAGCCACTCTTATCACAACTCTTCCCAATTTGCTTAAATATCCTGAGTTTATATTTCAGTGATGATCACAATTATTTTGAAAATTTTATTTCTATTTGACTCAGTCCTTGCTTCCTTTTAGTGATGTACACCCTTTTTTTTCAGAGATGCATTAAGTGAACATGTCACTATGTACAACAAATGTCCTCAACAGATGCAATATCACTCTTAGATTTGCTTACTCATTTAAACAGAAAAGGAAGAAGGTAAACAATACAGGATAAGTTGATCAGCACGTCCTTCCCTATTATGTTGCGCACATACTGTGTCCAATTTTGGACACTGCTGGAGACCCGAGACTGGATGAGATGAAATGTTGCGGCAGCCCAAATGATCAGCTTCTTCCAATTGTGAAAAACCTGGAATTGGTTATTCTTAGACTTCCAGGGGAAAAAACTATACCAGGTGTGTTCTATAAAGGGAAACTGATGATTTCTTTGTTTTCTCTGGCATCAGTTCCCTTAATATGCCACATATAAGGAATAGTATGGAGACTGGAATAGGGAGGGAGAAAAGTAAAATAAGTGACTTACATGCCTCTTAATACTACGGGAAGTTGACATTGATTTACTGATAAAGGCCATAATCTAAAAATGAACGTCCCCAAAGTCTATTCTCATGGCAAAAAAAAAAAAAAGCAGGATGTGATTAAAGGGTGATAAAATAGCTGTGCAAAACATACATTTCTCCAGAGGTTGGTGGTGGTGGTCTAAATGAGGATCTTAACCGAGCAAAGATGAAATTTTACACCAGGCAAGAGAAAGGAGCTTTGGTAGGGGAAGCCTTAGAGAGGAGAATTGTTTACCCGATTTCTTCTGCAGTGACCATCATCAATTTCAGCTTGGAAATTTTACAGGTTTACTACAGAAACTCACTAGTGGCCACACTGCATGTGTAGGAGACTGCTGGGAATTATAGATTAAAACAAACTTGTCAAACTCTGTACAGTATATTGCTGACTTTACATTTGTTGAAATAGAATTTATTTTATGAAACTTATAAAATAAAAACCTCTGAATAAGAGCAATATTCATCATCAAGAATAGAGATTAAACACAAATGTTACAATTTCACTTCTGTTACAATTAAAATCTATTGCTGATTTATCTGACGTGTATATCATGGTCAATCTTCTGCAATGTTTTCTGGGGCTGGGGAATGTGTCCCCTTACAATTAAAAAAGAGGTCAGATTTCATAAAACAATGTTTTCCAGACATGATGATAGCTTCTTCGTGTCTTTTTCTTTCATGTCTTTTTGCCTGGAATTCTTCATGTGCTTGAAGGATCAGCTAGCTTAGCATACTTTTAAAGAGACAAAGTCTATATTTGGCACCGGTTCAATAGAACATGGTTTTCTTCATGGACAGGTCTTACATTTAGCATTCTTTGTTTTGCTTTCAGGCATTGGAAGCTAATCTTACAATCCTGATCACTGAGGCATGATGCACTGATTCCTGGACACATCCTTTTAGAGGAGGGTGAACAGGTTAAAGAGAAGGCATTTAAATTCCTCTTAATGTCTAGTTCAACCTTCAGTGACCCTATTTTGAATTCATTTCTGTTGACACTTTCTGCCCAAGTTTCCTTTTAAATGGAATTATGCATACATTTTTACAGTGTTGCCGTTTCCCCCCTGAGATCCAGTTATAGTGTTCCCAACATTTGCATATTATCATATTTATGGAGCTAGTGGCTGGGTACCTTTTAGAGCAGAACTGTTTGGTAGATGTGCATTATGGCTATAGAGTCATGTGTTGTGTGCTGTGTTACAATCTGCTAGCCACTACTGCTAGCAAACTCAGTTGACCTGAAGACAAGGTGGATGGTCTTAAGACTTAAGATCTTCTAGGTATACAATGAAAAAGACATTACATACCTCTCAAATATTACAATGTGCTAGATTCAGAAACAGATGAGGGGAGCTCTTTATCCTGGGGTGCAACTTTTCTGTCTCCCCCATCACTAGCACCACATATGCTATCACAAAAACTAGTTCAAAGGATCAAGGGACCTTCTAGAATGGCATCCGCTTGGCTGCAGCAAGTTAGGGAGATGGGTAGAATTTGAGGAAACCACCACTTGTGTGAGATGTCTTATGATCTGAACCAATGGGTCATACATAAAAGAATAAAAATAAATGCAAATCAAAGAAACATAGAGGATCCCAAATAATATCAAAACCTTTCCTACATTGCTTTGTGGTGCAATGGGTAAATTGCTGTACTGCAACCTAAACTGTGCTCGTGACTCGGGGTTTAGTCCCAGGTCACCAACTCATAGCTGACTCAGCCGTCTATCCTTTTAAGGCTGGTAAATTGAGTACCCAGTTTGGTGGTGGTGGGCAGGCATTTTTAATTAAACAATTAAATCGTAAACCACCCAGAGAGTGCTTTAAGCACTATGGGATGGTCATGGTATAAAAACAGAGCATTGTAGTTGTTGAGTACTGTATACTTAAAAGAAGAAAGATCTCTTTTGAAGTCTTTTTATATTAGATGTACACTGAAAATCAGTGTGTGGTTCACAATATGAAGCAGACTGACCAATTCAGTACATGAAAAATGATGCAACAATGATGCACCAAATAAAAACCACATAGTGATTATGCAACTGGATTGGACCACGTGAGGATTAATTTAAGTCCCTTCACTTGTTGTAGTGCAAACAGTGATGAGCCATAGCTCAACAATTCAGCACCTGCTTTACATGCAAAGGGAACGTTCCAGGTCTAAATCTCCAGGATGTTTTGTTTTATCTCATGATTGAGTCATCCTCTAGTAGAGCAGGAGCATTTACCTGAGGTTAACAGTTGTAAGAGTTTTAATTCCCCATTACAGATGACCATTGAGCTAGGTGGTGCAGTCCTTTCTTTTTTGGCATAAAGCTGCTTCATATGGTCAAGTGAAGTTGGTGGTGTTGGCTGTAGTACAGATATTCATTGGCAGCCTTAAACATATAAACAGAGCCTGGCCTGAGCCATAATACAGCTCTATAGACCCTGGCACAATCTTCTCACCATTTAATCTTCTCACCATTTCTACTAATTAACTCTCCCTCCTCTTCTTCCCCCTCCTCCTCTCCCCCTCCCCTATCCAGCCCCCCCCCCCAACTCTATGTACTACAGCCAATGAATATCTGGTATGAAATGTATATCCCATCTCTTACATTTCACGCCTCATTCTGCTGCTATATGTCTGAAGAAGTGGACGTGTAGTCCACAAAACGTTACATTAAGATATGAAAGTTAATCTTTAATGTGCCACATGTTTTGTGTCTTTTGTTTTGTTTTGTTTTGTTTTTCTATGATTTTTGCCTGAAAATCAATAAACTTTCAGATCACTTAAGAAAAGTATTGCAGAAACCTAGTGCCTTTGGTCACTGGAGTGGTTTTTTAAAAGTATGAAAGACGACTTTTAAAAATGCTTAGTTTAAGAAATGCTAACTTTTAAAGAAGGGTAGGCCCACTTCTGCCACCCAGATATTCTTGGACTGAAGCTCCCATCATCACCGACTATTGGCTATATGCTCCAAAGCTGATGAAAATTGCGCTTCCAAAAATCCTGTCCAGCACAGCAAATGATGAAGGCTTCTGGGAAATATAGTCCAAAAATGTCTTGGACTCTGAGGTAGGAAACCATTGAAGAGGACACTGTTCATTGGTTCATGTCAAATAGAAACTCAGCCTATATCAGGCCTGTACAACAGGTCGATCACGGACTACTGGTAGCCCATGAAGGGTCCAAAAGTAGCCCACCGGCCATCAATTAAAAAAGTGAGGGGATAAATTCTCTACCCCTCCCACCCCCACCCCAAGGACCACCACTGCGCCAGCCCACTGTCTCAACTGAGCGGGGCAGTTCAAGGGCCATGTCGCACTGAAATCTGTTCCCTCCAGAACGGATTAATTGGTTTTCAATGCATTCGTAGGGGAAACTGCTGCTCTACTTAGTTTTTTTTACTTATGAGCATGTGCTCAAAACGGATAAATTTTGTAAGTAGAGTTTTTAGTGTAGTAGCCCTCAGGTGCTTTGGGCCGAAAAAAGTAGACCTCGTCCTGTTCAAAATTGAACAGCCCTGGCCTATGTCATTTTCCAAACATGAAATGAGGGATGTCACAATCTAATTTGCCTCAAGTGGCCAAATATCAGGGGGCAGCTTTTCTCCCAAATGACTACATAAATAGGAAAGCAGCCTGGTCTATATAAATAAATAGTTGCTAAGGTGTTTCCTAGCCCCGGGGAATGAAGGAAAAGGAGAGGTATTGCTGACAGTTTTGCTACACATATAGGGTGATCCTTTCCCTTCTCCCTCCTTCGTCTTTCCCCTTTTCCCCATTTCATTTCCCAAGCCTCCCTATTGTTTCCCTTCTCCAGCCTGGAAGGCACAATGGGCCAGGCATTTCCTCTACAAACTGGGTTTCCTGTGGAACTCTCAGCTGAGCTGGTGTTTCCATTGTAGAGAAAGTCGAAGCACACATCCTGTCTTTCGTGGGTCACCCGCCCCTCCGGCTCCCTCCACGCTCGCTTCATACACACTGGGGATTTTCTATTGCCGTGCCTTTGCCCACACTTCAGGTGTGTGGATCCCAAAAGAAATACTCCAAGGGGAGGGATTGTCCTGGTCTTGGTTTCTAAGGCATTCAGGAATCTGTGTCCCGGGAGCTGGTTTTCCTGTGGTGGTTTGGGCACAGCGTGAAGGCAGAGGGCAGAATATTTGGTTTTCCATGAAACGTGTAATACTTCGTTTTGGTTTCAGAGGCGAAGGAAAGGAGAGATCTGGTAGAATGGGTGGCGGTGGCGGAGAGGGAGGTCAGACTGTGCTGCTTAATCAGATTAGGATGGATTTCTGCTGATGAATTAAAATCCTGAAAGTAAATACTAGGCAGGGGAGTTGCCTGTTAGGAAGTTGTTACTTCAAGGAAAACAGGACCAAGTCACACTTAAAAGTAAGGCTTTTTTTTTTCTTGGAGTAAAACAGAGGGAGGATTCCTGTCCAGTCGAAGGCATTTCCCCACCTAATTTATCTCCATTTTCCTCACACATTTTCTCTCTCAACTAGCCATGCCAGCAATCAACATAGAGGACCTGAGTGAGAAGGATAAACTTAAAATGGAAGTGGAGCAGCTCCGGAAAGAAGTCAAGTTGGAAAGGCAGCCTGTGAGTACTACTACCCTTGTTGCTGTATTCTCCCTTGATCTGGGGAAAGAACAGTCCCCCCCCCGGTCTGTATTATCAGTGGTTTATCAGAGCCTTGTCATGTTTTCTGGAGGTGGGGGGTCAGCTGGGGAAGAGGCGTGCCTGCACCAGGTTGGTTGGGCTTATTGTAAACAAAGCAATGTAGCAAAGAGACTGATTTGTACCATTAAAACAGAGAAACCCCCCCCCCCCCAGGCATTAGGTTGATGATGGTGGTTTTGAACGTTCATAACTAGGGTTGCTCTCAGGAAAGCTAAAGAAAGGATCAGATTTTCTAGGTCCAGAGAAATACTAACCAATCTGATATCTTTGGATACCTGAGCACAACAAATAGAAATTAAAAGTTAGAATTGGAAAGCAGGAGCTGCCCTGTTGCTTTGAAAAGATATACCTGCCTACTCGGGAAGGAATTATGAGGTGCATATTTCTTGTACTGTCTAGCTTTGGGGTTGGGGGGGATTATGCCATATAGTCATTCTTTTTTTTATAGACCTGGGCTATCTTCTCCCCTTTTGTTGGCTTTTTGCTGATTTTTAGTTGACACATTATTATTAATAGTGAGATCATCTGGTGATTTTATACTGTAATAAAATGCCTCAGTGTGAGTGCTCCTTTTCAAGATTATGGCCAGCTTTCCTTTTTTCAGAGAGCCCATTATATTCTGTCTCCCAGTTCGTACTCTGTCTTTCCCCCTTCCAACAGTCATTATTTTGTGGCTAGTAAGCCTGCACAGCTCTTTGCTATCGCTTTAGGATCCTTTCCCCCTTTTCTGTAAACCACCCTGCTAATATCCACTGCAAGTGGTGCCATTTTCGTTAAATAAAGACCCACATTCATAGATCCATATTTGCTCAAGGGTGAAGAAAGATACAGTCCAGCAGTGTATCTTTTTCAACCTCTCTGTAGGAGAGAGGGAAATGTATAGACAGTTAGCCTTGGGGATTTAGTTCAACTACAACCCTGTTAGCCCTTCCCACCCCCTTACTACCGTCAGTGTCTTTGCAAGAATCTTCTAGATTCCACTTCTTGTTCATGCAAAGACGTTGAGAAGTAGGAAAGAGTTGTTACACTTGCCATCAAGTTGCTTCTGACTTACGAAGATCCTCTGAGTTAATGATGCCATAAAGTCCATCTTATTACCAGCTGTTCTCAGGCCTTACAGACTTGATTGAATCCATCTTGTGATAGATCATTCTCTTTTCGTACTGCCTTCCACCACAAAGTATTGTCTTCTCGTGGTATGTCCAAAGAACGAGTTGGATCAGTCACATACTGCATTGGTAGCTGGTCCTTCCATTTAGTCAGTGAGGCATCCCTGCATGGACAGCAAATGACCTCTTGTTATAAATGATTATGACATGATACAGTCTCCACTTGATAATACATTTCCGTGACAGAGACCCCCAAAAGTCTGCCAGAGCAGCAGAAACAATAAATTGCAAATTATTTATTTGTAATACTGTATCATGTCTTTGCATCAAATATAGCCTTGAAAGTGCCTCACAATAATAACACAGATATTATACAGAGACTGGGATTCATGTGGTGACCCTAAGTAGAGTTGGTCCATTGAATCAATGGGATTTACATAGTTGTTGGCACATTATTCTACAAGTGGTTTGGAGAATCTACTTTAATTGGCAACAACAGTTGAATTTAAGCCAGAATAATTGAATCAGAGTATGAAAGCAGAACAACAGAGTGAGAAGCACATCAATCAAGACATGTCTTTTTTGGGGTGCCTGCCCAAAGGTGATGATTGAGACAGGTGGTTCCTAGCTAGGAGAGAATTCCACAATGATGCTATCACAACTAAAACAATCCTATCGCATGCACTAGTTGGCAAAGACAAACAGGTGGAAACTGTCATACCTATCTTATCACACATTCACCTACTGTAGTTGGTTATTGAGTGGAAGGTAGGTGTGATGCTTGGTTTATATGGTTTGGTAAGTATGTGATGGGTTGGGTGAGTGAAAGACATGAAATGTTGGTAGGAATGATTCTGATTGGCAGAGAGAGAAACTAGAAAGGAAGGAAGGTGTGTGAGAAACAGTTCAGTCTTGATGACTTGTGTAATTTAGTTTATCTTTGAGATCAGGGAGAGGGTGATTTTGGAGTCTTGAGATTTGAGAAAAGATTCTGAGAGAAAGAGATGAAAAAGAAAGGAGTGATAAAGGATTGTGCTGAATGAATTTAAAGGCCAGGAATAAAAACACTGTTATTTTGATAAAATCTTATTTATACCATTTAAACTGAATGGTGCTGGATTCAGTACAGTACTTGACAACTGGCTATGCGGAGGATGTTATAAAAGCCTGAGTGAAGGGTTAAATATACAGTACATGTATTCTGGAGCAGCTAAAAGCTGGTGGTAGAAAAAGAGGAAGATAGAACATAAAGAAAGATTATTGCAGAAAATATATTTATTCCAGTGGTGATTTAAAGAGATGATTACCTCAATAATCAAGTGACAAGACAAAGGGAATGTTGACATTTGTATCAGAGAGAAGGGTTGTGACACTAGGCTTGTCCACTGAAAATGAATGGTAATAGTTTTAGAATGAATAAAAAGAAATACTTCTTCATTTAGCATATGATTCAACAGTGGAACTGATTGTTGTGAGATGTTATTGGCCAACATGGATGGAATTAAAAGCAAACTAGAAGAACTAATGGAGGAGAGAGTACTATTGTTACTTATTAGTTACTACAAGCCTGGGGATATATTAATGATGCTGTCAGAAACAATATGTCTCAAAGTACCAATTGATGGGGAGCACAAGAGAGAAGATGGTACTGATGCTACTGGGTGCATCTCATGTTTCTGGACTTTGCGTTGGCAACTGGCCACAGGTTGAGTGCTGGAGGAGGAGAGGTCTCTAGTTCGTTCCAACATGTTTCTTTTTGGATTTCGTGTTTTCTCATATAGTATATCTCAGAGAACTGGGAGTCTCCAGTGCTGTCTGAATGTGTGGGTAGGCATTGGGGTGGTGGTGGGCAGTTCTTAAAATCACTTCTATTAATCTCCATCCAGTATGGGAGTTCCTGCATGGCAGAGGGTTGGATTGGATGGCCCTTGAGGTCTCTTCCAACTCTATGATTCTATGGTCAATGCCCATGTTGGGTGGAAGATTCTGAGAGTTGTAGACAGTTTGGAAAAGTAAATTTTCCGAACTATGACTAGACCCATATTATTAGTGCTTTCATTGTTCCTGCAAGTGGGCAATGACAATACAGATTCCTATTCCTATTCTATAAAAACAACCCATACAGTCCTTGGAACTGCAGATACAAGGATAGCCAATAAGCACAGAGCAAGCTGGAATGTTGTGCTATATGCAGCAAGTTTCAGTTAATGCATTTAATCAGTGGCTGCATTTTGCACATGCAGTTCCTGAGTATTTTCTATTTAGAGAGTATTCTAGTAAGTTGGCTTGGATATAGTGAGACCATGGATTCCTGTGGCCTAACCTCAGAAAAAATATGGGCCTGGCAAATGAATCTACTGAGTCTACGTGGGGAATCCATGCCATGTGACTCCCGGGAGACAAAAAAGGTACTACAGAGAGACTGTCGTTAGAAGTGGCCATTCTTTCATATTGACAGTCATTTGAGTCTTGGTAACTCTGCAGGCTTCTCGGATACCTCTTGTAAACCATCCCCTCTAAATCAGCTCATGTCATGTGGTTAGTTTTCAACACCATTCTAATTGTTAAGGCACAGAGCCCTTCCCAGAGGCATAGTCAGAATTTGGAGTGTGGGGGGACAAAGGGGCCCTTCCTGCCAACCCCGACATTGCACCCACCCAACAACGGGGGGCCAAACCCTGTGGGTGTGGGGTGGTTGCGTGCACTCGCGCACACTAGCACACACACATCTTACACCTCTCCCACCAAGGTGAGGAAGAGGAGGAGGAGGGTGCCGCAGCCACCGCTATCCTGCCTGCTTGACCGCTCGCCTGGCGTGCGGTGGTGGAAGGCGTGCCGTTGCCAAGCTTTAGGGGAAAGGAGGACTGCTGGGCAGCTGGAGGGTGCATGGCTTCCTCCTGCTGCTCCCCCTTCAGGCACCCCCAGATTGCTGCGCCTGGGGCAGATGTACCCTTCTGCCCCCCCTGCCCCCCAGATATGCCCTGGCGCTGCCTAGAAGGGAATGTGTGACTAAAACACAAGCTTGTTCTCTTCTTCCAGTAACATGCTTGCTGTTGCACCGGTTTTCATCCTGATTCTTTAACCAAAGTAGAAAAGGCTCTGTTCACATGGCAGAACCACCCAGTTATTTATTTATTTATTATTTATTTATTTTTACAACTTATATGCTGCCCACAACCCGAAGGTCTCTGGAAGGCTTACAATCAAAGAATTAAAACAGTTAAAACATCAAATATCAATAAATAATTAAAACAAGAATAAAAACCAAGAATAAAAACCTTACACTAAAATCATTACACTAAAATCGCCATCAGAGGATCCACAGTCTATATTTTGTCTATTAAAAAACTTCTGGAACAGGAAGGTTTTTACCTGGCGCTGAAATGAGATTAATGTTGACGGCAGGTGGATCTCACTTGGGAGGGCATTCCATAGCTTGGGGGCAGCTGCCGAGAAGGCCCTATGTCTGCGAGCCATCCCTCTCACCTCCTTGAGGGATGGCTCTTTCAAGAGGGCCCCCTGGCTCGATCTTAATTGCCGGGTAGGTTCATATGGAAGGAGGCGGTCCTTCAGATATCTAGGTCCTAAGCCATTTAGGGCTTAGGACCAAGGTTACTCCTCTCCACTCACTAACTGCCGGTGCTCATCTCTGGAAGAGATCGTGCCCATCTCTCGTCTCATCACAAGCTTAATTTATCATTATATTTTTGAAGACACCAGTTGTGGGGCAGGACCATCTGGATTTTTACTCTCACGTTCTTGAGCTGTTTTTTTGCTCCCTACTCCCCACCAAACCACTACTGGGGAAATTACTGACAGTAGGGAACAGCTATTGACATCGGCCACAGAACTGATGACACAGTCAGAAGGAAAAGGCACACTGTAATTAGAAGGGGAGGGGAGGAGTGTGAACAGGCTAATTGTGGGGTATGCGAATTGAGGGCTAAATCTGGGCCTTCTTTTGTTGCCTAAGATCAAGACAGCAAGGAGCCGAGGTGTAGTGTTGCGTGCAACGAATAAATGAGTCTGAGGACTACAGTGGAAAATAGCATATTGGTCATCATTCAGAATCATGAATGAAGTGCTAAAAATATTTTCATGAGATGAACCATGTGATGGATACTCTTGATATGGCAGAGTTTGCAGAGCAGATGAGTGATAGCAACCTGGGCTGTTGATGTGCAAAACCTAAAATCAGTGGTGTGTTGCACCTAAAAGCTCATTTAGAGACAAGCTTTGGAGCCTTAAAGACTGTTCATAGTTAGGACACTGTTTTGCACATGCCCTTCACTTTGCAATCCACAGCCTGATGAGCAGTCCTACAGACCATGTTTATGGTATTTCAGTGGTCCAACGAAGGCGTTGTTCATCCTTGAGTTTTTATAAGTGCATATTCTTAAAAGCAGGAAGAGTTCTAGGACTGGGGGCACTATCCCCTGTCCTACTAACTATAGGTTGACTGAAACATTTTTGAATGAACACTTTCAGAATCTCAGTCATTTTCCCATGCATTGGCTACAGCACTATTTGGAGCTCTCTTTTCATTGTACCCCTCATCCCCTCTCAGTTGGCTCCTGAGGTACTGGATGAATACATTTCACTTCTACCTTTTCCTTTTCACATCCACACAGCAATTGCTTTGGAAACTGGCTGTTTCAACCTTGGGACACATTGTGCTGCCATAGCTGTGACTGGGTGTGCCCTGTTCACCTTCCCTGAGTTCAAGGCACAAGGCACCTTGGGAATTCTCTTTAGCCCCATCACTGCTCACACACACAGGGGGGGGGGCTCATATAACAAACAGTTTATGTAACATAAAATCTGTACAACATAAAAAGTTCTGGAGATAGGGGAAATTTGCTTAACAGAATCGTCTATGGGGCAAATCCATACAGCATAAAAATGGTTGCAATTAGGGATCACTCTGTTTTCAATGCATTCCTATGGGAAATTTGTATAAAGGAAAATTGGCTTAACAGAATTTCATTTGGAACGAATTAATTCCTTTATACAAGGTACCACTGGGGGTAGGGGTTGGGGGTGTTGGCACTGTGAAGATGTGTTTATTTCATAAGCCTTTTGGGAGTGGTTGATTGCTGTCATGAGATTATCTTGTGCATATTTTTGGCTGTTGTGCAACAATTTCTGTGATGGATTTGTAATCTTTTTTTAACATCCCCCTTCCCCCTCCCATCACTTATTACCTCTTCAGGTTAGCCAGAGTGGTATAGTGAATAGAGTGATGAAGCAGGAACGAGGGGAACTGGGTCTGAATATCCATTCGACCATGTAAAAATCACTGGGAGTGGAGGGGCAGGCAGGCATGGAAATAATAAAAACACTTATTAAATATCTCACTTATCTTGAAGGCCCTGTAAGTTGGTTCCAACTTTAACGGCACATAGGAAGAACAGGAACAAGTACCTCTTCATAAAAGCTGGGATAAAACCATTTAACAACGACAACCAAAAATGTTTGTACCAAAGAAAGACACAGTGATTTTGTGCAGCAAACGGGAAAGATCCTATTTTGTGCAGACCACTGAGCATGCTCTTAAAGTATATAAAGGTTATTGGAGGGGGCTATCTGATAAATTTCAGGGCATATTATTTTTTTTCTTTATCTGATGTTTTCATGAGCACTTAAAAAGAATTTGTGTCTAGCCATTATTTGTATACCTCCATTTCCAGACACCAGCTTACCCATCCATTACAATTAAATCCAATTTTCACTTTTCCCTTTTTTCCACTATGTATTAAGACACTATTTCTCCCTGTGTCTGTCTCTCTATCCAGGTTTCTAAATGTTCAGAAGAAATTAAAAACTACATTGAAGAAAGATCTGGAGAAGATCCACTGGTGAAAGGCATCCCGGAAGATAGGAATCCATTTAAAGAGAAAGGAGGATGTCTTATTGCTTAGAAGAACATTGATAAGTCAATTTTGAAACTATAGAAAGCACCACCCTGTAATACCAGTCCAGCTAAACTTCTAGGAGTTCTTATGAAATAAATACAGAGAGACTGATATTTTTGAAATGAGAATGGAAATGCTGGCTTATAATATCATTCCTTGAAACATGTTCTCGCTGAATGTATCACTAAATATATTCCTCAAAGTGGTTGTCTAATCCTTTAATTTTCTATGTTGCTTTGAAAATAATAAATATAGGGATACAAATCTGTTCACCAAGCAATTAAGTGTTGTTTTGGTAAAGAAAATTAACGGTTTGTAGTCAAATATTTCCCTTATATGTGATGTATGTGCAGAAAAATAGAACTTTAATCACAGGAGCACTGTCGAGTTACATCATGTAAAATGCAGGAATTTGTCGATTCTGTAGTGAACACTGTGTGATTATGTCAGCATTTCTTGGTTTGGTTTCAGGAAACTTCACATTAATCTTAGTTGGCACTAATGGCTGGGAAAATGCAGCCCAAACACAAACTGATTTTGAGTGTTCATGTTCACTGAACTAAATATGTGTTTAATGCCAGTTTTGTACCAAATTGCCATGATGTCAATTAAGCAAACTCAATTAAAACCTTGTATTCTTATGCTCCATTAATTACTATTCATGTCCATTACTATGGCTTAAGTCCTTGTCATAGCTCGGTGTGATAAGTTGCACTACAGTAGGCCCATTGAAGCACAGCAAGATCAGACGGGTTTGACCTGCTGTTTGGTCTACTATGGGGACAATTTGGTTTGCTCTTTTTTATACCAGTCACATGACAAAACCAAACTGTCTACAAAGCTGTCCTATCTTCACCTTTGTGAGTCCCCATCAGAGGCTTTTACTTGTTTTGGTGTGGGTAGGATCACTCTACAGGATTTTGGTTCATTTCCAGCATGTACGATCCTTGGGAATGGACCAAAATTATCCTTCTTGGCTCTCAGGGCTCCTTCCATTTTGAATTGCCAAAATCGCAAAGTGGCTTTAAAAGTGAGCCACTTCAAGATATTTGCAAAATGAACACCTCCACTATTCCCAGGCAGAGGGATGGGTAAATGAATTTTTAAAACAAAGATTCTAGGAGACCATCACTGCATCACTTAAAAATGTGTGCTCACATCTGAATCTAACTGAATCAGTTGTGGACAGTTTCTTAAGTGGCCTTTCAGACAGAACAAAGAAAAAATATTTTGAAAGTGATATGGCACCTCAGCAATAGTCAACCAGAGTCACTTGTTTTTAAAAAATCACTTCCCATCCCTCTCCACCAAGGAGCAGAGGAAATGTTCAATTTGCTGATATCCTGAAGTGTCAAAATCTTGCTATCAGTGTGGCCAATGCAGCATTGTAAAAAGTACTGTAATGTTTATGTAATAAAAGCTCTGCACAAACTGGATTCAAGTGAGCCAAATTAAGTCTCAATAAGAGTAGGCTCATATGAATTAATGGAATTTACAGGGGATTTGAGTAATCAAATCCCTACTGATTCCACCAGCAACAGGATTTCAGACAGTAAATTAAAACAAATTAAAAATAAGCTTGGTGAAAACATACAGCAGATTATTGATATGAAACACTAATCCAGTTTGTGCAGAAGGGGTTGGCAGAAGGCACCTCACAAGCCATGACAGCCATGGGGCTCACATGTCACACACTCCAAAGACACTGAGAGAGATGAATAATTACAAGCTGCACCCCAACATGTAACTTGTAAAAGGTGTTCATGGCTACATAAAAAACAACTACACACCACATGCAACATCTATGGCACCATGTAATCTTTACTGGCCAGTGGCTTGGACTTTTCTTTATGTATGTGTGCATGGATGTCTGCAAGTGAATGAGCTCTGCCTAAAATGAGAATATAAACATCTTCTAGCAACTCATTTTATGGACACTTATCCAGCAGTAAACTGTATAGAAGATACTCGGGGTTACTCCTGGAGAAACCAGTATGACATTAGCAGGTGGGAGAGGGAGAGGGATTGAGAGAGCGTGTGTGTGAGAAAGAGAGAGAGAGATTGTAGCACTTTAAAGATAATGGGTGTAATTGGAAGAGTCTTTTGGGGCAGATTGGTATGGGGTAAATAGGGTCACTTGGAATCAGGTGGAGATGTCACATGTCGTTTAGTATAATCCTCACATCCAAATGTTGTGTTGGAGCAAGCAACCCCATTTGATCCAGTTCCTTTCTATTGGAATATCCCGTGTTGTGAACTGGCTTAATACGTAAGTGAGCCAATTCAGGATATCAACACATTTAGCACTTCCTCTGCTCCCCATAGAGGGACAGAGGAAGTGAAAAAAATACACAGCTGAATCGAGCAATTCTACCTGCACTCGCAAAAAAATAAGGCTGCTAATCAACCTGTTGTTGCTGTTGTTTAAACAACAGACTAAATTCCTTTCTGATTGTACCCTAATTGCTGCATTTTAATGTGAGGTTTGGCAGATCAAGCCCCCTTCCTCAGAAAGCCCTTCATAAAGCAGCATCATATTAATATATAGCAGTTAATCTTTAAGGTGCCACAACATATTTGTGCCTTTTTTGGTGGTGGTGGTGGTGGTGGGGGGTCTGAAACATTTGTGCAGACCAGACCTGCTTCTATAAGATTTATTGCTAGTTTAATGGCTTGTTTTTCTACCTGTCTGACCTGTTGCCTCTGGAAAGACTTCAAACATCCCATGTGAATGCTGCTTCTGGTGATGCCTTCCACAAGGTTGTGGGTTACAAACTTCCATTGTCCCTAGCAAATATAGCTGATGAGACAATTGTCAGAAATTAGAGCAGGTGTAGTGGAACAACATATGGGGGTCGCTGGTTTCTCCTTCCCTTCTTTGAAAAATATGTAGTCTCAAACGCTTTAAAACATTATTTTTCTTTAGTCCGCAGCAACCCAAAGCTCCCAGTCAACATGATTAAAAGCTGGGAATTGTGTTAACTGTAGTTCCCAAAGTTTAACTCTTCCATTTCACTCAGTCCTCTTACTACGTAGAGTGGAGCAGCTGCCTTTAGGCAACAGATTTTGGATACGTGTGAGAGAAGAGAGGGTTCACCGTCGAGAGAAACAAGGGTGAAAACCCAGAAGAAGAAAGCTGAGGAGCCTATTGTAGCAGATCTGATAGAATGGGTGGATCCGCCTAAGCGAGAAGAGCGAGATGACAGGGGGAGGGCTCAGACAGTACCAGAAGGTCCAATAGCAGAGAGTTATTGGATCATTGACGTAAGCCCTGACGAATGGGAAAGGAGATGTCAGGAGGGAGAGGGGAAAAGAGACAGACAGCAAGACAGGTGGGGGCAGTCACTCTGAGGTAAAAACCAGGGACAAGAAGACGCAGACGGATCCCAGGATTACGGGACGTCAACGTGACCATCTCAAACAGTGAGGAATGAGCCGCCTGAGGCCATCCTCCCCTTGCCTGATCCTCCTGGCCCTTCAGGGGTATTAGTCCGTGTTGCTGGAACTGTCACTGTGGCCCGAGGTGGGGGTGCGGTCTCAGTATGGATTCGCGGACGGGGATGGGAGACACGCCACAGCGGGGTCAAGCATCATTGTTGCGGGACTCCTTGTTATGGTCCCATTATCCCGAAGGGGCGTCTGGACCTGCCATGAGTACCAAGCCCTTCTTGAGAGGAGATGAGGCTTCCCCAATGTTTATCCCTGAGGGATTGTTACAGAGTTCGCCGTTTATCCAAGTTGGAACTGTTGATGTTGTTCAAGATAATGTGCCTGTCTATGACATGAATAAAAGTTTATTTCGTTGGAAACAAAGTGAAGAGCCTCCTGGTCCTTGTGCAGCTACCTCACATCCATTACCAGCAGAACCCTCACAATACGTCATGAAAAAGACATCAAATTTTATTATAGCCAACGTCTCAGGCCAGACATATTTGTGGAGGAGCTTTTTCTTCATGGCAGCTAAGTGAAAAGAGTAGATTAATCATAATTGGTTGACATAGACATTGAGGCACCTGCATGTAGATGGCATAAAGGACTTGTGTTTTGATAGATGTTGGGACCACAGGATCCTGGCTTTGCCCCTGCCTCTACCAAACCCTCCTTTAAAACGGAATGCTAGGGCCCACTGATATAAAAGTCAAATTCTAACTTGGAGGAGATATTTCAAATGCTGAAATACAAATACATTCCAATTTCTGTTGAAAGGAAAAAATACGCTACATGTATTACTGAATATAGGATACAGTTTGTTCCTTAGGAAATTGATTTAATTAAGAACATTAAATAATGTAATCAAATGGCATTAACTAATACATTCAGCATTCTTCCTCTAGTTATTAATTTTCTTATGTTCCCCAGCTCCTTCTCAAAGGTTTGGGTAAAGAGTATGTTAGAGAACAATGTGTTCCCGTCTAGATTGAGGGTGCACTCCTGATGCATTTCTGTTATGGTAAATGGGTGTACCATAAAGCAAAACAGTTAGGAGGCCATTCTGATGCTCTTCTCTAAGAGGTGGGAATTATGCATATTAAGCAGAAAAAAATCTATCATGGGACATGTTCTGAGTAGGAGTGTAAGTGATAGGAGTGAAGAATATGCAAAAAAAGCAACCAGGACTGGTTCTACCCTTAGGCAGAGTGAGCCAGCTGTGATAAGCTGCAGTCTGTTGATGTTTTGAAAGGCCAGCAAATTAGTGGATTCATCATTATATTTTATTCAATTTATTTTATTAATCAACTATTAATTAATTATTAATTATTTATTTTATTTATCAATTATTTTATAATAAAGAGTGAGCAAGTTGCTTGTGGATGATTCCATTTCATGTTCCAAACAACCTACTACTGCTACTACTACTACTACTACTACAGTAACCCCCGCCTATCACGGGGGTTAGGGACCCACCTGGCCGCAATGACTGAAAATCCACGATATGCAGCTGCAATGACAGAAAATCCACAATATGCGGGTGCAGGTTAGGTGCGGCCGGGGGGGGCAGTGCGCCACCGATGCTTCCCCAGGCTGCTGAAAGACTTTTTAAAAAGCCTTCCAGCAGCCCATGCAAGGGCTGATCCACCGCGCTTGCTGCAGGCGCCACTCCTCCCCCAGCCAGCGCCAGTCAGCTGCTTGGCGCTGGCTTGGGGCCAGCGCTCCCCGCAATCTCCTTTGAAATGCATTGGCTCAATGCATTTCAATGGAGAAATTTTTCCCAATTGGAATGCATTAGCTCAATGCATTCCAATGGGGAAAATTTTCTCCATTGAAATGCATTGAGCCAATGCATTTCAATGGAGATGGCCTGGGACTGGAAGGCATTTAAAAAGGGGTGCGCTGATTGGGGCTGGGGTGGGGAAATCAAGGTTTTTCTCCCTCACCCCAGCGCTAATCAGCTGGAGCCCCAGCATGTACTGCGGTCCCATGATACAGCGGGACCACAGTACATGAACCGTGAAATGGCGGGGGTTACACTACTACTACTACTACTACTACTACTACAATGTGGTTGCTTTGGGTACTGTACACCTTGATTTGGATTAGGGAGGGAGTGGAGTATCACTAGTTGGTCTGTTTTGGGCAACAGAATACCTTGAGTCTGCAGATCCAATACATGTTTATAAATAAAATGTGGTTGGCCCTATCTTGGAGGACATCATCCAGAATACAAGCAAGTGAAGCAAATACCAGCCATTGCCTACATCTGTATACAACCCACTTTATCCTAACATCATGCTAGTCAGTGTTTGGGGCCCCTGTTAAAATGAGACAGATGAGCATTCTAGAAATGGCAGCAAATGTGTAGATTAGCAAATAGTCCATAGGACCACTCATCCCCTTAGACAGGGTGGTGTGGTTACCTTGCGTTCTGGAGTATAGAAAAGGTAAGGTAAAGGTTCCTCCCACACATGTGTGCTAGTTGTGTCTTAGTCTTGGGGCAGCACTCATCTCCGTTTCTAAGCCAAAGAGCCAGTGTTGTGCAGGTCTGTGGCTATGTGGCAGGCATGGCCGAACGCATTTCTGTGTGCGGAACACTGTTTGCTACCTGCTTTTTATGGCAGTACCTGTCTGTCTACTGGCGTTTACATGCTTTTGAACTGCTTGGTTGGCAGGAGCTGGGGTTATCAGCGGGAGCTCACTCCACTGTGCGGCACCCGGGATTTGAACCACCAAGCTGCTGACTTCGCAGCCGACAGTTTCAGCACTCTAGCCCACTGATGGAAAACTCTCAGCATTGCTTTGGAAAGGTAGGAGCATTGTCTGACCGGTAAAAATGCCACAGGTGGGAAATGGCCTTCTGGGATTCTCCCTCTCCACTGTAGGGCATTTAATAGGCTCTGAAGACCCACATCAGCTACTGTATTTGTATCTGGCGACACTGCTGAAAGCAGAGAAACAGCTGGCTGAGGCTCTCCAGAGGAGCCAGGCTCCAATTGTCTTGGAGTGTTCCTCAGAACACACATGGCATTCTATTGACCAGCCTCTTTATATAATAACTTGAAGATATCGTGAATGAATCTTTTTTTGCTAGTGGAAACATTCATTTTGCAGAGAGAGCGAGAGAGGGAGGGAGAGAGAGCGAGAGAGGAAGGCAGAGAGAGAGGAAGGGAGATCACTTTTGTGGAGATATTACTGGCATATGGATAAAGTGTTGTTTCATGTTATGTTTCCCACAAAGATATATATTTGTCGAGTTCATGAATTAAGAAGTCCTTCTGCTGGCTGGACAGCTCTGTGATTTAGGTATCTGGTTGGAATTCAGTTCCCCACTGTGCATCTCAGAGGAGCCAGCCTGTGTTGCCATGGGCAAATTGCAACACAGGCAACCAACCCCCATAAGAAGGGGTAAACCACTTCTGAATATTCTGTCCCTAGAAAATTCTGCAAGGGACCACCATAAGTCAGAATTGACTTAATGGCACACATTTTTTATTCCTTCACAACAGTAGCTTCTCTGGTGTTAATGGGAAAGAATAACTTAGCCTTTCTTTAACTTCAATGCTCTTTTCTAATATTCCATCATAGTAGATTACAGATGGGTGAGCAACTCCTGATTTGAGTGTGTGTTTTTTAAAACCAAAGTACCCTTCATAGTTCTTATCTTGGCTTCAAGGCCAACAGCAGCATCGCTGGAAATGACATTTTCATTTCATTTTGGCAAACCCGAACTCCCCTCCAGATGCCCACTGGATTGGACTGGTGCTTAAAGCTGGGCAGACATGGGCAAAGGAACGGAGAATGGAAGCTGGATAAAGAAGCACCATCTGCCTTGCTGGTTTAGGATGTGATGATATCACCAGTGTAGCTACGCCTCTGATGTAATCTGGCTTGTGAATGCAGAGGTGAGGAGGACCCTTCCTCTAAACATGTCTCCTTACCTTTGTTCTACTATGTCTTCTCTGCAAACCTGGGACCTTTTTTTCCCTTTTGTGCTAAAGCGGTTCCAAATATTTTTTCCCTTTTGTGCTAAACTAAGCGGTTCCAAATATTTTAACATTTGCAAAGGTACTCCAAGCCCTTGATCTTTTAAATTATCATCTTCTACATGTTTTCAAGCACATTTTCCAGCTCTTTGATAACAGCTAGTAACTCTTAATTTTGCCAAGTGCAGGTCAAAGAACAAACGCCTGAACTTCAAATCACCTTTTCTGCTTCAAACTGTATTTTGCCATGAAAAATACTGTTTTTGGCTTCTACCCATGAACCTTCCTGTAGACAGCAAAATATTACAGAGGAAGTTCATTACAACAAGTATCGATTAAAACCATTGTCCTCTCGTGTTATCTTCCCTGAACATGAAGATAACGGTGCTGTTGCCCCTGGTCTTGTAAAATAAAAGGGACAGATAGTACATCTTAGTCTTATTTTAATGGTTGCTTTATGGTTTCAGGCCCACAAGCCTTGTTCTGTGGACTGAAATGAGGTACCGGATTTCTAACAATTCCAAATAGAAGAGATGCACTAGTGGATGGACTCATCCTCTATTCTATCTGGAGTGATGTGCTCTTAAGGCTGATGGTGTTATCCATCTTTATGAACCTTACTTAACAAGCACGGTTGGCAAATTTCCAAGGGAACTGCTGTGTTAGTCTGCTGTAGAAAAAACAAAAACAAAAACCACACAAGGAAGTCTTGTAGCAAAATGTACCATGCTTGCACTTATTACTTACTGCCTGACTGCTGTCCAGTGGTGTAGTAGAGGCGGGACTCTTGGGGGTAAAAGGCTCAGGAGTTTCTGTAGTGCAGAAGCCCCTGGTGCAGTGGTTAAATGCCTGTACTTCAGGTAAAACTGTGCTCTCGACCTAGGGTTCCATCCCAGGTAGCAGGCTCTTGGCTGATTCAGCCTTCCATCCTTCCGAGGTCAGTAAAATGAGTACCCACTTTGCTGGGTGGGGGGCAATGTGTAGCCTGCTTGCTGTTATTAAACTGTAAACCACCCAGAGACTACTTGAAGTTGTAAGGGGCAGTATATCAGCAGAACACTTTGCTTTGCTTTTTGCTTCTGCATAGCAGGGACTGTGACATCATTTGCACACCTCCCAGGCTTTCCTTGTTTCTTTGAGGTTAAGCTCAACCTTTAGAATAGCTGGGAGAGAAACTGATTTTCTTGGGGACAGTATATTATTGCAAACTATTCCTACTTTTATCCAAATTATTTATTAGCTTGATCTTCTGTGGGCAATGACAGGTGGAGCTACATTAGCAGAAAGAAAGCAAGGTAGTGTGGGCTACTTTGGAATGGTTGGGCTTGATTAGAACTATCTCATTCCTGGAGAGGCTTGATATGTCCATGGTGGCATGTGCCTTAGTCAAATCCAGTCTGGATTATTGCAAAACACTGTTTCATGGGGCTGCCTTTGGGGAGTGTGGTGTTGGTGTGATCACAATATCTAAGAAATGCAGATTTACAGTAGATTCCTGGATGAAATTTAGCATATGTGGTCCAATGCAATGAGGAGAGCACAGAGCTCTACACTGGAGAAATTTAAAAAGTCACTAAACAGGAGGATGGTCCAGCTCAGGACCTGAATCAGCAGTGTATCTTCATCTGAAGGACAAAGGACATTTTTTAAAACCAGGATGGGTTATGCACTTATCAAATATTCTTTTGGAAATCTATATCAAGCAGGACAATTTCTTCAAAATGAAAGAATGATTCTGACTCACCTGGCTAACTGAAAGCAATATCAGCTCTTGCTAAAGCTTGTCAAACTGTTCTTGGTAGCAGAGTTCAAAAACCTGCTCAAAAGTGTTTCAGATGTAACCCTGAACCATTCTTATTAAATGATAAGAACAAGCTTAGTTGAACTGTGGGTTTATGGACTCCTTCCACCTCTGGTGAAGCTGCAAATGGAAATTTACTACCTTTCATTATCAGTTAAGTATAGTTTGGTCTGTTGCTTGAATACATCAACCAGTGATTGATTAATATTAACCATGGCATGTCGAAATAAGCCAATTTCAAGCCACAGTTTAGGAAGTAAAATTATTTTGTTGTTATGCAACATCAAGCTAGAACTGACTTCTGGCAACCCTAATAGGGCTTTCAAAGTAAGTGAGAATTTGAACATTGAACATATGGCCCAACTGGACATGCAAATCAACCTGGAGTCTGACAGCCCCAAATTGAAGTTGTTCTTTTCCACCAGAGACCCTTGTACTTTTTAGAAATCAAATCCTTTTGTTTCAGTTCAAAGAGTGCATAAAGGAATCAGCAACCAGGTCCATAAGAAAGGACTAGGACAGTGTGTACATGTATCCACAAAAGCAGTACCAGTATTCACCTCCCTCTGCAAAGCCTTTCTCTCAAGACATTCTCTTTTTGAACAGCCTCTAAGACAGAGCTCCTGTTTATTAGTATTTTTAACGGCTAAATGTGCTCTACCACTGGAAAGTTAGGATGAGGAAACAATTGATTACACATAAACTGTTCTCTAAGCACATAAAACACAAACTTTATATCTTACATACTTTACCTGAAAGAAGACTCTTCCTTCTCTTTCATCTACCTCCAAAATCCTTCCAGAAATACATACACATAAACTATTGCATTTTTTCTTTCCCTTTATATTATACAGTTTTTATTTTTCATTATTAGCAATTGAATGGCAGTCATCAAATTCATTGCCTTTTTGTATTATTTCCATCACAGTTCTCCAACATCAGTAATAATGCTGTTTTTGAGACTGTCTCAATATTAATTTCCAACAATTCTTTATTTTAAATCTAAACTAAATTTTAATTCCAGATCTCAGAAGGAGGTTCGTCATGTTGCTGCATTGCTTCCCCCCACCCCTGCTGAAAAGAAACCTTGAGTGATCAGATGTGGAGGTGGATGCAGGTAATTGGTGGCTCTATGTTTGAAGAGCTGCACATAACTTTCAATGACTGGGGAGGAGTTTGAAACCTCCACAAGCTGTTTGCCAAAGGTCTCTGAATTCACTTTAAAAGGCTTGCCCAGCATCAACAACTACCATGAACTTGTGACTCTAATATATTATTGTTCTGAAATACTCACAAGATCTTAATGCACAGCCTGAGGAAGATGAATTGCCATTGAAAGCTAGCTGTTTGCTATTTGCATGCCTTTTTAGCGGTCTAATACAGGTATCACCTGCTGTTGCAATTGTATCAATTTATTTGACTATCACGTGGCCTTTTTCTAAAAAAAAAATCTGAATCGTTTCCTCCTAAGGCAGTTCTTTTGAATGGCACCACTTGCAGGCACTTCTAATTGCACTTCACACAGAACTGCAATTAGAAGCATTTTTTTTCTCCCTTTCCTGTGCAGCTTCTTAAATTGAAGAGGAACAAGTGCCCCAGTGAGATTCCAAGTTAAGTAGCAGCTCCCTCACTGTGTAGTTGCACCCTGGAACTTGACACAACATTTCTCTGAACCCCCTTTCTACACTGCTTTGTTTCAATGAATTTTTCCTCCTTTGAAAGCATGGTTTATTTTTTTATATTCCTTTTTTTAACAGAATAGAGTTGAGGTTGCAAAAGCTTCTTCATCAGAAGCTTTCAAAAAGGGCTAGGCTACCACTCCGAAAGAGCAACAACAATTCAGCAGAGGAGCTTGTTTATTAAAGATTTCTGCATGATCCCTTCAAAGTTTTTCAAAGAGATTCTAATTTCTTAAAGGCAGAAGTGCATTTGTTGTGGATATCTATGGCAAGGTCCTCCTGAACCCAATGATTTGCCTCGTTTGTGAAATGTTTTACTACAAATCCTGTCATTTAAACTATTAATTCAGATAATGTGGACAAATTGTAGTAGTTTGAATTCGGCTGTTTTCACATGACCACTAAAATCCACAGCAAACTTTGATCTGGATCACCGCCCCAGAGCGGTCATGTGGTTGATGTCATGGTTCGGGTGTTCCCATGGTCGCGTTTTGAAAATCCACAACCGTTCTGTTCCCATGGCTGAGAACTGCAGCCAAGACATTGTAATGGGGGCGAAAAGGTTTTGGTGCAGATTTTCCGTGTTCCCACAGACCCGAGTAATGGTTTAAAATCCGCATCAGAACAGCAGCAAGGATTTTACCACCTCGAGACCAGGTACTTGTAAAATGTGCTGGGTTGCGCTTAAATGGGCATGGTTGCACTTTATTTTTAAAAAAGTCTGCTGCTCGTGGGGAAACGATTTTACGCTCCGCATCTGCAAGCACTTTGCAGCGGATTTTAGTGGTCGAAAGATTCGACTTGATCTTCCTTTGGGAAGACTGAATGCCTGAGGTTCCTGATAGAGGCTTTGCCCACTCATAAACATGATCACCAGACTGGGAATCTTAATGACTTTGGCAGGAATTCTGGGCCAAACTAGACAGGATAAGTGTCTCATGTGGTTTTTCCTTTTGCAATTGAATTTTCTTTGATAAATAGCTGGGGAGGAAGAACCAGGTCAGAACCATGGCATGGGAAAGGATGGAAACACTTTGCGCCCTGCACCCCCCCCCCGAGCTTTCAGAGTCATCATTTTGTCTACTGTTAGCAGGTCAGGGAAGCACTCATTTGTCTCACCATTTCTAGACAGCATCCTTTTGACAGCAGCGAGAGTTGTAGAGAGGCAGCATCCTTGAAAAGCAAAGTGGGTTAATTGCATTGTTCAGATGTTGAGCCTAGTACAATGGTTAAAATGCATTTTCTTTTAACAGAACTAAACAGTAGAAGGAGTCAAACGGTTAGCTATAATGTAATGCTCCTCCATCCTTCAATCTGTTGGGTGTTTTTTTGGAATTGCTTATGTTTTAGCATAATTTAAATGTTATCTTCCAAATACACTGCATATTTAAATTAACCAAAAGTGAAACTTGGCTATGAGTCATGGGGAACTGGCAAACCACTCCAGTACTCCTGCCAAGAAAACCCCATGGGCTTGGGGTCACAAAGAGTCGGTCACGACTGTAATGACACAACACACATGTGAACTGTGTGCAGGATGAGATATTACTGGCCACAAAGATAGCAAAATGTACAGAGCAAATGTTTTGAAGTTGCTTCGAGGTTGTGCTGAGCTGCAGTTATATTTATGCCGATCACACTCAAGTGCACATATCCGTACAGCATGGTGTGCTTCTGTCTTGTTGGCAGGCAAGGAGACTTCAACTCTTTTTTCTTAAACACTTGAGATGCCAGCCTCTCTGATCTGTCTCTTTTCTGCATCTCTGCAACAGCAATGCCTTGGGATGTCTTCCTATCGACCAGGCCAAGACCAATAGTCAGGCTGCAAGATTATGATCTTTTTAGATAAGAACATAAGAACATAAGAGTCATGCTGGATCAGGCCAAAGACCCATCCAGTCCAGGTTCCTGTATCTCACAGTGGCCCCACCAGATGCATCTGGAAGTGCACGAGACTAGATATCTGTCTCCTGATACCACTCCCCTGCATCTGGTCCTTGAAGTACCCTAGTTTTAATCCTGGAGATTACACATCTCCATCATGGTTTGTAATCTGTGATGGACTTTTCCTCCAGGAATCTGTCCAATCCCCTTTTGAAGGAATTCAGGCCAGATGCCATCACCACTTCCTGTGACAGGGAGTTCCACAGATCATGTGGAGGGTACCAAACCTTCTACCCCTGCTTTGTAAGAAGAGTATTGAGAAATCATAGTGCTATAAGGGGACGGTGTGATGAGTTCTTACCTAAGGATATGGTGTTTTTACAAGCATTTATTTCTCATCATTTTTTCACCTTTTACTATTATGGCACTACTTTGAGTGTCAAGACGATTCAGTGATATGCCACTTACAAATAATTCTTTTTGTAAAAGGCAGCCCCCCCCCACTGCTCCCCCACAGAGGGCACACAAAGACAGATCTTGTGTGTTATTTCTTAAACTTTCCCACTGAATGGAGGAATGGGATAAATAGAGTTGCTTCTGGTATGGCATGGTTTCTTGCCCTGATCCTTATGTGTGGAGGCAAGAATCACCCTAAATTGTACCATGCAGTTCAAAGTGACCCTTTTTAACTGACTGGGCTGTCTAGATGCATGCTAGGTCTCCCCAATTGTACTCTGATACTCTGTTCCCTATAGAAAATGGAAACTGGCATCAATCTCTCTGACTGATACAAAAAAAAGTGATGTGTGGTGGCAGTACTACTGTGCTCCCTAAGACTGGTACACTGGTTCGTTTACACAGCGAATAATTGGCAGTCTATGCCAGTGGCTCACTTTTGGGACGCTGTTACACCAAGATGGGGTATATGACAAATCCAATTACTTCTGAGCCTCCACTTGGGGAAAATGCTGATGATGAGAAAAGGACTTCTAAGATTATATTGAAAGGTCAAATAGGATTACTGCTTTAAGACTGCTTAAAACCAGAAACTGCATCAACACATTTTTTTTTCCAGATCGGCAGACCTCTTGCTGGGTTGCAATTCAAATTCACATAATGAGCGGACGACTTTTCATATTTCATGCTGCTAAACTGACCACAGTGGGCTGCAGCTTTTTTTCTAGCTTTCAAATGGGAATTCGCAGTGCTGCCTTCACAAGCAACTTTGTTTGCCAGATAGAAACCCTAAGGTTAAATATTTGTGTGTTGCGATTGTGGAGACAAAGATACATTGATATGGTATATCTCTTCCTCCTGTATTTTAAAGTTCCTTCTCTTTGTGTGTGTGTGGGGGGGCAAGGTTATAAATTAGGGAGACACATAATTTCATATTCTTCATATTGTACTGTCACTTTTTGCACTTAATACAGTTGAAGTCAATGTTGACATTCCGTCTGGGGAGGCAGCTCCATTTTGACAGTTACTGATGCATTAATTGGAGTAAAATCCAATGGTCTTATGTAAATGGTAATCATTTCTGGAGATGAGAGAATTCAAAGAAGTAAATATAAATACTGCATATATACAATGGAAGAAAGATGCTGTGTAGGTGCAATTAAAGTGGGTAGGTATTACTAGTTTTCTCTGTCTTAAAAATGGTGTTTTTGGTAGTTGTATATTGCACATAATAAATTTAGTTGTGAGAGATTCATAACAAAGAAGAGACTGGCATTTTCTGGGGAAAGGGGTGTTTTCTCGCAGTAAAGCGTTGCCGTTAAATTTCAAAAGAAAAGGTTACATTCCAATATGTAACAAAGTGAAATAGTTCTTGGCAATAGCAAAGAACAGTGCTTGCAGATGATTTTTTCTTCTTTAAAGAAAGCATAAAAACATTCATGAAATCTATAGCCAAATGGAGTAGAAGTTTTGATGTATAAATGTAAACCCAGTAACTTAGAGCTCTGAGGCATTTTCTGTCCTACCCAACTGTAATTGATTTGCATCCCTGGTATGCCAGACAAGATGACATTTTATGCTTGTTTTTGCTCATGAACAAAATGAATGGAGAGTAAGTGAACCTAGTATCTATTGTAGTCACTGAAAAGTTCTACATTCCCTTAAATCAGCCTTTCAAAAAAAAAGACTACAAAAGCTGCAAGCTGCATTTTAAAAAAAACTAGAGCTAACTAGATCACTAGGGCTATGATTCTGTTGTGTTTCATTACTGAGCAGAAGCAGTTCTAAGAAACCACTGCAGCTAATTGATGAGGTGTCAGGCGCATGGTCCCTGTGGATGGGCCATCACTCTCTCCCCCCCTCCCCGTGACACTGAAATTCCCAACCTCAAGTTCACTTGCTGATGGAGGAGGGGGACAGGAAACATTTTGGAAGAAAGAGAAGAGGACGGAGGAACAGGAAGGAGGGATGGACTGGAGGGGAGAGAAGACAGGAAGTGAAGAACCCCTGAAGGACAAGAAGGGGAGGATAGAGAAGGATATCAAAGAGAAGAAGGCGGGAAAAGTGAAATTGGGGAGGACGAAAGAAAGTAGTGGAAGGAGATGATAGAACAGGTAGTGGAAGTAAGCTTGGTAGAGATAAGGAAACAAGGGGAATCTAAGCCCATTGAAGAATGGAAAGGGACAGATAGAGTGGATCCCTGGATGGCGGAGCGAGTTACTTTTAGATTTCCTAAAGCACAGGCTGCATTCCATCCAAACCCTGTAGAAACCTTCATATTGGGGAGAATGAGAGTGGCGGGAGAAGTGTCAAAAAGCCCAGGAACTCATTTCTTTAGGAGAGTCTGAGGTGGTTGCAGTATCCTGGTCCAAGACTCAGGATAGGGTTTACCAAGCCCCTGTTTGTTGGAACAGCCCGAGAGGAAGGATCTCGGAATTGTCCATCTACATCCAGTGGAGATACATAAACGATTCCTGTTGCGATACCCCATGTATCACCTGTGTGGAACCCTAAAAGGAGGCTGTAAAGTTAGTAGAGAAATGGGACAGTGAGTCGCCAAGAAAGTGTTGTTTCATTCAACGCTCATTGTGAGACAACGACTGTGTTGAGAGTGTGGATAGCTGTTCAGTAAAAAAAGAAGAGAGAGAGAGTTGTTCTGTAAATTTCAGGTTCCTTTGGCATGGAGGTCAACAGAGGTCAAGGAGACCTGACAGGCAGTGCAATTGGAGGAGGATATGGCACACTTCATCAGTTATTAGCTATGGGTTTTAGGCAAAAATCAAAGAAAAACAAAACAAAACAAAACAAAACAAAAGGCACAAACATGTGGCACCTTAAAGACTAACTTTCATATTTTAATGTGACGTTTTGTGCACATGTGCACTTCTTCAGACATACAGCAGCAGAATGAGGTGTGAGATACTGTATAATATGAGATATATATTTCATACCAGATATTGATTGGCTGTAGTCTAGATAGCCATTTGCTGTAGTATATAGAGTTGGGGAGGGGTGGATAGGGGAGGGATGCGGAGGGGGAAGAAGAGGAGGGAGAGTTAATTAGTAGAAATGATGAGAAGATTAAATGGTGAGAAGTATGGGCTAGAGCTGTATAATTTTATGGCCCACGCCAGCCTCTGTTTCTTTGGGAAGTAAATTCCTCAAGTGACAGAAACCAGATCAGATCAGATCAGATCAGATCAGATCAGTGGAAGAGACAGGGTGGGGGTGGGGTGGGGTGGGGTGTGGGGTGGGGAGAATGGAAGCTATGGCTTCTGTCACTTTGCATCCACGTGTGGTAGAAAGGAGTCTAGCCTATGTAAATGATCTGTAGTGCCAAACTCTACCCCCACTATAAAATGGTATAAAAGATAAGGGCAAGAACGAAAAGGTGGAGGGGTTTACGGAAAGAAAACCCCTAGCAAAACAAGATATGAAGAATAACATGTGGGTGCCAGGGAAATTCTTATCATGATCAGTGCAGAGCTCTGGGGGCGGGGGGGGGGACAAAGCTATATCTTAAAAATAGAACAACACCCACGTTATCTGTGGTATATCAGCATTTTGAAACAACGTGCTGCCAAATTCTGTGTCCGTTTATGCAGAAGACAATCTCATAGGGCAGCAGCCAGCTGGAGGGTCCCAATGCTGGAACTGGTTCTGTCAACAAAAGCGGGGAAGGATGGTCCGTTTTGTAGCCACAATCTTAGGAAGTATGCTGGAGGTGGTGTTTAGGGAATGTGGAGTTTGTAGGAGCAGGAGATGAGCAGTGTGTGTGTGTTGGGGGGGGAGTGTCTTCATTGGGGAGATATTCCCACTAAGCTTTATTGTCTAAAGCGAATGTCATAGAAGTGCCAAATAGTATGCTCCCGTTGCACATTGCATTCTTTACACGGGGAACAAAATCAAGCAGCTGCTTCCTGCTTTTGGTATAAAACCGGAAGATCTCAGGAATGTATCTTTTTTAAAAAAACATGTAGTCTTCAGTCATTCCAGATTGCAATTATAGACCCATGATACAACAGACTGTGGAAAGGGAGAATTATCCCTAAACGGTAATGATGAGTACTGGGGAGTAAGTCCCATTGTACTCCGTAATTGTAAAGCTAATGTCACACTGGGTACTACTGACCATCCACAGAAGAGTTCAGTTCCCTGCTGTACCTCCCAGGAGAACAGCCTGCTTGTGTATAGCCACGGGCAAGCTGTCAAGTCCCAAGGCGCTCCCAGAAGGAGAGTATTTCTGAGTATTCTATGCCTAGAAAAAAATTCATTATTAAGTGAAATATATCTAGTAGGTACTTCTTGTTCTCCACGGTCCGCTGCACGGATATCTGATTGCAACCTGGACTACATTTTTAAATGGCCAAAATCTGTCAGTTTTATGTCAGAAGTAGGTGGGAAATCCCCCCCCCCCTCAAATGAGGAATCCAGTGCATAACAGAATATGAATGGATAGCAGCAGTTCTTGGTTGTAATGAGATGACTTATGTTGGTCAGGAAGGTTTTGTCTTTTTTCTGTTATGTGAGTGCGGTCCATTAAGCAGTCAATAGAAGTCTTGAAGTGAATTCCTTTCTTAATACTACGTCTGGGACATACGTTTAGGAAGTTAGTCAGGAGAATGTCATACTTCCCACAGGAAAAGAGAAACCATAAATAGCAAATCCTGGTATTGACAAAAGAAATGATTTTGACATTATCTTAACAATTATACTGCAAGCATGTGTTAAATATTAGTCTTAAAATTTCTGCTCTGCATTTTTACACTGCACATTGGGCTCTCTTTAATGTTGTGACTTTAAAACAAGCATTCCAGTTATTTCTTTTAAAATATTACCTGGAATGCTGTTACCTAATGAGCAAAAAATATCACAGCTATTAGCACCTTGTTAAGAAATCAGGCAAAAAATAAAATATGTTTTTGTTTTCGTTTTCATTTTGTGTTTGCCTGATATGCTAGCCTGATATGGCTATCTCTTTTGAAACTACTATTAACAATTCAGTAATCTTTTCCAGAATTCAATGTCAAAAGTCACATATTTCATAAATAAAATGATAATACTTTCAGGAAACATGAAGAACTTTCTCTCTCTCTCTCTCTCTCTCCCACCCTCTTGATGCAAACTGCATTACCTAGCTAGGTTGGTTTACAAAATGATAATAAATTACAATATTAAAATGATACAGTTACAGTTAAAATCCAATTAAATCCAACTAAAATTCAATTAATACAATTAAAATCCAGTTAAAAGGTCATAGACACATTTCTGCAAGAATGATAGCTATTCTAGATACATGGCATGCCATTTCTAGTGTGTGATGTACAATTAACAGTGTAGTTCATGGATATATAAATAAGTCAGCATATTTACTATTAATTTAAAATATTGTATCCTGCCCTTCTCAGGGTTAGGGTTAGGGTTAGGGTTTGCTATAGACATTGCTATTTTCATAAGAAATTCTTTCACATGAGATGGTTTCAGAGTGGACATGCTACTAGTGGTGGAGAGGTATTCCATAATAAATCCTCTCTCTTTCCTCCCACCCCCCAAAAAAAGATTAAAGAGGAACTATTTCAGTGAATTGCATAAAAAAATTAAACATGTTAATGCCTTTCTACCCCCGCTATAGGCGGGGGTTTACTGTATTAATCTATTCCTATCAGAGAAACTCTGTTTAAAAAGGTCACAAGCATGTAATAAATAGATGTTTTACATACAAAACAAGACCTCCTTTCCAAGCTGGGAGAGGCTATTGGAAACCTCTGTGGAAAACAAAAGCCTTTTTTTCGCACAAAAATATTGTTTCTTCTTCAGCAGCTGTCGGACTCTTTGCACAGATAATGTAGAATATTCCTGTTTGTCGATCTTTTATTCGCATCTGAAAAGCTAAATTTGATGATGACTTTGTCGATCTTTTATTCGTATCTGAAAAGTTAAATTTGATGATGACTTTTTCATATGCTGCCTGTGAAAGGAGGGAATGTTAATGTTGGCATCTGGTCTCCCCACGCACACATATTATGGCTGTCCTTTGTGTTCATTTTCTGAAATCTGTAAATGACCTGTAATTCTGCACATTTTTAGATTACACAGCTGACATTCTCCTTAGGCCCACAACTTGGAGGGGGGACAACTGGGGTATGTAGTCCAGGTATCATGCTGGGTGAGGTGGGGTAGAGGAACCAAAAGGACAAAATATTATTTGAATACAGTAAACCCCCGCTTATTGCAGGGGTTAGGGACCTGACCCCACCTGACCTCCGATAATTGAAAATCCGCAATATGCGGATGCTGGGTTGGGTCAAGACTGGAGGGGCTCTCTGTGGGCTCTTGTACTTACCCCAGGCCTGGTGCAGTTCCGAACAGGCCTGCAAGGGGCTTCCTGGGCCCTTGGAGGCCCCAAAAGTGCTTTCTAGTGATCCAGAGGTCAATTCTGGTTCACGAAAAGTCACTTCCGGTTTGCAGGGAAGCACTTTGGGGGCCTCTGACAGGAGGCCTTTTTTCATATACTGCAGACCCACGATATACCGGGACTGCAGTATATGAACCATGAAAGGGTGGGGGACAACTGTATGTTTTGCACACATACACCAGCTGGGGTGTATGCAGAATCCATGTTTGCCCCAGGTGACACAGACCCTAGTTGTGGCCCTGCTTCTCCTTTCTTCAGGTTTTCACTGGGAGGTACCAAGCAAGTCCTCTGTTGTGTTGCCTTTGCCTAAATACATAAAGGGCACTTGGTGTCACTTCCAGTAGTACCTTAGTTACTGAAAACAGATTATGTTTCTGAATAACATTGAGGCACTTTTCTTTCCTTTTCGTTCTTGTCTGATTGGAAACAACTAAGTTAATGTAACTAAACAATATTAGGAAAATCTACCTAGGAAGATGGAAGTAATTTTGCTCCATAGGTATTTTCCAAATAGATAAGCAAGCTTCCTTTGGTAAAGAATAGATAACTGTAGCTGAAAACGCATTTAAATTTTAAAGCCGTTTCCCTCGGTGACATGAAGTCATTTTGCTGTTCCTGTTTCTGTCCTTGCCTTCATGTTCTAAATGGAGATGAAAATTTAACTTCAGCTTGCATTTGAACAGAATTTACCAACCTTGGGAAAATTCTTCCTACTCAGGATGTAAAGACCTTGAGATGCATTTTTTAAAAAGAATGTGGGGGATAATCAAAGTGACAGAATCTTTCATAAGTCCCAGGCCTTTGAATGCTTAAATATTAAATGCTTGAGCTGAACTCCTAGGACATTCAACTAGCTTGGCTGAATAGCTCAGGTATATGCCTGGGGTGAGGGGTGGGGGCAGAGATTAAGAATTCAGTTCCTATATAGGCTACAAACTATAGTGTCCCAAGATCCCTAAGGTAAATGTGGAGCATTTCTGAGTATTTACTGCTTAGTAAACCTTGAGAAGGGTTAACCATGAGACAGAACTGACTTGACAATATGTAATTATGATTAATTACATTCAATCTTGTCAGTTTTGAATGTTTAGTCTCCACCCACTCCTAGAAAAGTTCTTCATCTTTTAAAAAAACAATATGTGCGACAGGTGCCACACAGCATGCTGATGCTGGGAATAGCTATAACTGTTGAATTTGGTTAATAAACACTAATGGCAGAGAATGTCATTTCAAAGAGTTTTTTGGGGGGGACACTCAACAGTATGCATAGAGATGTCATTGTATCAATGATGTAAATAACATAACAATTCTTTTTTGTTTTAAGACATCAGATATAGAAGAAAGCTAAACTGACAGTTTGCCCACCCCTATTGCTAAATGCTGATAACATGTTTATATACGTACTAGCTTTGCACACAGGCATCTGTATTTATTAGGAAAGAAATGTAACAGTGGAGGGACCATGTTTGGGTTCATGGGCTTCTTGCAGAAAGTATAGTATGATGAGATGCATATAGTCCAACATATGCTCCCTTTCCAGGTGTGTTGTCTTCGTGGTGTGGGTGCAAACATATTGTTTTTTAGAATGCACTAGGGATGGGGAGTTCATTTTGGAAGTTACTGGTTCCGAAACGACACACGGGAGCTCAGCTGGTGTTCAGAAGCCTCTGAAATGCAATCAGCCAATCCCTTACCTTGCTCTGCGCCCATGTGGGGCTGAGCTCCAACAAGGAAGAAGACTCCAACATCATCGTCCCTTCTCCTGGCGCTGGCCAATCAGACAGGGAGGCAGGATGATGCATTTCCCTGGCCAGCTCCTGATTGGCCAGTGCCAGGGATAGATAGGTAGATAGGGTTTTTTTGTGCCTGTAGTCATATCATCTTTGCAATCCCCTGGGTCTCCTTTCTCTCTGAAAATAGCCCTGGAGATGAGATGGAATACCCAGAGCATGAAACAAGGACATATGTGTGCACATCTGGTTCTTCCATTCAGAGACACCTGCCAGGTTTTGTAGGCCAGAAGCCTATTGCCAATTTAGGCTTGCTTAAGGGAAATTTGCATAAGCAGCAGCTGCTGCAAATTGCTGCTTGTTAAAGAGATGCTGGATGCATTCCTGAGCACAAGCCTGATCCCATGGTTGGGTAGATGTGCTGGAATGCAACCAGCACCACACTGGTGAGAACAAATTTGCTTCCAAGACTTATGTAATCATAAATTGACAGTACGGTTCTAGCTTGGAATGCCTGTTAAGCACAGAAGAACAAGAAGGCAATGGGGACACGGCAGTCACATTGGAGATAGGGACTTGAGGCCATACACTTGTGCCTGTATGGGCTGGGGCACACTTAAGGGTATAATGTCTGCATTATTTAGCACATTAGATCCAGACTCCTGCCATCCGAGAAATCTCCCTATTATGGAGAGGGGGACCCCAATGCCAAGTGCTAATTTATCCTCCTGTTGCTCTTCTTTTGCATTGGTCTTCTGTGCACCTACAAAAGTGGCTAAGAAAATCTAGAAGGAAGCAAAACAATCAGTGCAGCAGCAGCATTAAAACAGCATAAAATGGAGAGAGAAAAAGCCGCCCTCCATAAGAACCTCCGTTTAAATGTGGCAGAACCGAACTGTGCCTTGAAAATTGCAGTCTGTGCATTAAAAGCAAACAACAATGTAGGAGAAAGAAATTGCCTTAGGATTGAAAATCTGCCTGCTTTACACCCAGAATGTTGATTATATTAAAGGTCAAAACTGTGCCCTTGATGATAATGAATCAACACGAAGCTAGTAATCTTCCCTATTCCTCTGAGCACTGGCATCCAGGAATTGGGGCGGCGGGGGGGGGGGGAGCCCATTTTAGCACTTACATTTTTAATGAAGATGGCCTTCCTGATATGAACATTAGTTATTCTTAATATGATTTGGTCTAAATGTAATTACAGTAACATGTTTTCCATTAATCATCCAGAACTTCTTGGACAAACAACAGCAGCTGTACTGTAAGAGCATTTCTCAAAGCAAGTACAGTGGTACCTCGACTTACAAATTTAATCCGTTCCGAATGCATGCTCTTAAGTCGAACTACTCTTAAGTCGGGGTACCTAGCTAAAAAATTGAAAAAATAAGTTTAAAAAAAAACAAAAAATGAAAAAAATTGTAAGTCGAGCAGACCATATCTAAAATTTGTAAGGTGGCAGTTAAAATGCCAACAGTTTTCCGCTCTTAAGTGAAATTGCTCTGAAGTTGAGCTGCTCTTAAGTCGGGGTACCACTGTATATCAAATGCCCAGGCTGAAGGTATAAGCTGAATTCCCAGGTACAGTCCTACTAGTACAGCTGCATCCTTTCCCAGGCACAGACCTACAGGTGGGAGTCTGATTAAACCAAAGCCAATCTGAAGGCACCATCAAAGATACGGCAGAGGAGGTTCCAAAAGGAGCAAAAGGTTGCGATTGAAGGTAGACTTCCCACAAAGCAAGGAGGTTCAGGTTACAGAAAATACCACACGTACACTATTCAGCACGTATATAGATGGACTCTTTGTATGTCTCATCTTCACTGGAAGTGAAACAGTGCAGTTTAACCCTGCTCCCTGTATAGTACATCACTAGTGGTGTGAAAGAAGTGAAACAAAATGCAGATGTCAATAGTGTTAGTACCTACATAAAGCAGATTTGCTCTGTGTGTGTGTGTGTGTGTGTGTGTGTGTCTGTGTGTAAATCAAACATAAAAATAGAACAACAACAACAACAACAACAACAATCATACAACAAACACAATCTGGCAAGAAAAGGGCCGGGATAGGCAATACAACCAACTAACAACATACCATCTTACACTCAGCAATCACCAAAGCTTTCCCTAAAGATCCAGGTTTTTAACGCTCTCCTAAAGGCCAGCAGGGACTCTGCCAGCCTAATCTCCGCCGGCAGTTTGTTCCAAAGTGCCAGGGCGGCCACTAAGAAGGCCCGATTCTGGGTAGAAACCCTTCAGGCCTCCCTCAGAGTGGCCACTCAGAGCGAAAAGGCAAGTGAAGCTCTCGTCGGTCGGGACGAAGCTGACACAGTATTTACTTCTCCTGACCAAGTGATCTATATTTGGTGGAAAACCTCCCATGTTGTTTAATGCGTTTAGTCCCAGGTATGCCAAGGTTTTCTCCCTGAGCCCCCCCCCCCACATCCCCAGGAATAAAAAGGTACAAGATGCTATCTTGTCAGCAGGGGTGAAATTAAATTTAGCTTCCAGTACGGTTGTTTTGTGTATGTTGAATAAGGAGCGGCATGTATTGGCACAGTCCTATTGCTTACTCCTAGTTCCATGATGATCACTAGCAGAGCAAACTAATGTAACATTTCCAGAAACAACAAGGATATTGTTATATTTGGGAGTTTACCAGCTATGTGTCTCTCCCCCACTGCCCATGGGAATCCTATGTAAAGAAGACCACAGAGAAGCTCACTAGCTACCCAGTCCTACTGTAAAGGGTTTTTTTTAAAGAAAGACTTTGTCCACCTCATCTACACACTGAATGTTTATCTCACCATTAATCTGGCTCTCTGGCTTTTGTGGTGCTGAGTACACATTGAAGGAGTAAGATTGAAGTCGGGCCAGCATCTAAATTCACACTGCACTTCCTTGCAATTTGCACTGAACTATTGCACACACTGCACCATCATATAAGCAGGGGACAAGAGGTCAAGCTGACTATAAGGAGGTCTCTTGCACTAGCTACACTCAGACCGATGAAGCTGTTTGGATGAACAGCGAAACGTTTCTATCTCTCAAAAAAGAAGTCCAGTAGCCATGACTCAACTCCCAGATAAACGTACCTGGATGACTGAGAATCTTCACAGAATCATATAAGCAAAATTGTCATAAAATAAAATAAAATAAAATAAAATAAAATAATAAAAAAAAGCTTTTTAGGAACAAGGACATGGCTGTAATTTTATTTTTTAGAGATACCATGGATATCTAAGGCAATGTACAATTCCTGTAGGTCATTCATGCTATGGGATAAAATTCTGTGCAAAGCCTCTTATAGTTTTTACACTTTCTTTGTATGAAATTCTCCCAGATACAGAAGCCTCCCCAGCAGAAAAGGGTGGTTGTGATTGTATCTGAGTTCATTCTAGTGTTCTTAACAGCTGGCTGGTGGTTTGAATAATTTTGTACAGCCATGTGTTGAGCCAGAATATTGCTCATAATGGCTCAGTTTATTTATTTATTTATTATTGTGCTTATTGACTGCACCGACTTTCCCACAGGGACTCTGGGCGGTTCACAAGGCAAAAGAGCCAAATAAGCAGATAAAACAAAGTAAAACAGCTTAAAAACAACAAACACAAATAATCCCAACAAGAGGGACGGCAGGGTAACAGAACCAGAACAAAGCAACAACAGAGAACATCAGCGATTACCATAAGCCTCTTCAAAAAGCAAAGTTTGTCAGTTATACAGTACTAGGAGATTCAATACTGCTTCATGTTTCTGTAGCTGACCTTCTCTCCCCCCTCCCTCCCCCCTCTCTGTGTGTGTGTGTGTGTGTGTGTGTGTGTGTGTGTGAGAGAGAGAGAGAGAGAGAGAGAGTACTAAAAGAGTGTGTTTGGATCACACTTGCATTAGTCTTGGTACAGTAATGACCTGTATAGCAGGACCAACCTGTTAACCTTGCAGTTTCTTACCAAGACTTTTTTCTCAAATGCAGATTGCTCAAATGGGATCTGAAGGCTAAGTCACTCAGATCCCAGCAGGTATGCGAACTTCAAAGTGCAAGTAGGCTGGCCGACTGCTGGCACATTAAGAGGTTGGGGGTGGAAAGCCACCATGACTCCTGATGCTCAAGAACATGTCCATGTGAACACTTGTATATTGATGTAGGAAGGTAGTTTTTGAAAATTACCCACAAATTTCCCTCTGTTCTCTCCACTTTTTGTTGCTTTGCTACTATAGCATCACCTTGATTTTTACACATTTAAATTGACATGAAAAATGCTAAATGTAACATATGTCTGTGAAGATTCTCAGTCATCCAGGTGAGTTTCTCTGGTAGTTGAGTCATGGCAACTGGACTTCTTTTTCTTGAGAGATTGAAACGTTTCGCTACTCATCCAAACAGCTTTGTCAGACAGAGAAAGCACTCATGAGATGGTCTCCATAATGTGAATTCTGTAGGAGAGGAACTGTGCTGTTCCAGAGTTTAAAAAGTTAAGTTTTGGGAGTATCAGTTCCAGCCTGACCTGTATAAGCTGACGCACCCGGAATTAATTTTTCCAAACTCTGGTTGTGGGCCAATGTCATCTCTGGCTTTTGGAGGTCTCAAGGTGGACCCTCTGACCTTTTTCTTTGGACTTGTTTCTACACATTTTCAAAATAAAACAACCTTGTTTATAACCAATGACAGTGTCCCAAATAGATTCCAACAACATTCCTTTAGCTCTTTTAGTATTTGGTATATTAATTTAAAAAAGAAAAGAAAGGGGTATTTTTTAAAATGTGCTCTTGGGTTGACTATCCATGGTTGGTGGAAAGAATATTAAGTTCCTCCAAGTGTGTTTTCATGATTGGTTTTTCAGCCCCTTAGTAAAATGTTCATCCATCCTACTGCTCACAGTGCGATCTGTGATAAATTGGGTTATAATTATCTCTGACAGATACGGCTGTAGTTAAATGACTGGATTGCTGGCGCTGGACTCAGGTTTTCAGTGTGCAGTGGTAGAATTAATTTGAACTCATGTGTTATTTATATGGTGCTGTCGAAGTAAAAAAACAGGTATATCTGCCTTTAAGGAGCTTACATTCTAACACTAGGGACAAACAGACAGTAGAGGAAAGGGGAGTGAGAGAGAGAGAAATCTGTGGATCACAAATTGGGATTGCAGAGAGGTGGGGGTGGGGGCTCCAGATCAAATGTACAAGCAGCTCCCAGAAATATAATGATATGTAACAGCTGGACTTTGGGATTGTGGCTTGCAAGAGTATAATTGGATTGGTAGAAGGTCTAGGGATGTAAAACTGGTTTGACTGGAAGAGATTTCCCTGCCCCTTCTCCTCAGAACAGGCCCTCTAACTCCCACCCCTCAGAAGATCCAGAAGAGACTGAGATTCTCATATAGGCAAAGCGTTGGAATACCCTGAGCAACAGCCACCGAAGCAGTGTGTCGAGGCACCTTGCTTGAGAAGGAAGTCTATCCAACATCCAAGCAGTGGAGGGCCATGACTCTGGTTTTATGGGTATGCTTAATCCATTCTATGTTGAATGAATGAATGAATGAATGAATGCTTTATTACCAAAATGCATGTATACAAATAATACCAAGTATCCAAAATGCATGTATACAAATAATACCAATTAAAACAAGGCCAGGAAGAACAGGGGAGGGAGGATATCAAAAAAATTGAGCCATACTCCACATTTATCCTGAAGTTTAAAGGAGACTTCAAGCTTCTGCACCTATTTTTGGGTACAGTTCAGTACCTTGAGTAGCTCCTGTCCTCAAACTCAAACTAAGAAGAGTCTGAGCACCTCCAGACAACTGGAATCACCAGCCCTGCTGTATCCAAGCTGTTCTATTGATAGTTCATTGTAACGTTGGTTTCTTGACCACCGATTCCCCCATCCTGCGTGAGACAAAAAGCCTGTGCGTGGCATTGTCTTATGTGCATGTTTGAGGGAAGAGGAGTTAGAGAAAAGAAGAGTGAGAGAGTGTGTCTGTGTGAGAGAGAAGGAGCGTGGGAGAGAGAGAGGAGTAATAATGGGCTTCAGTTCAGCCATATTATGAGAGTCACACATGACCACCCTTGCTTTAGTTCTACCTGGAATACACATAATCTGGAAAACATGTGTCCACAGTAATTTACTGTTTTAATATGTTCTGATTTAGTAATTTCAAGTAAGACTATCATAGAGATAAGATTCCTTTTAGGAATATCCAGATTTGCAGCTCAGTCATTTTAATCACTGTGCCCCACGGAAGTGTATCTAAGATAGCCCGAGGTTCCTAGACAGTGATGGTCTTTTAGGAATATTCTTGCCCTCACGAAACGTTGAACATCAAGTCCTAGCAATGTATTATGTATTCAGATGAATGCATTTTGCTCTTGCAGTTGTGGACTTTGAGATATGATTGGCAGTTCTCAAGTAGATCTATTATTTGCATGTGTAAGTGCTTTGATGGTACCTATTGTGTATTAAAAAGCGTTCTTTCTAAATGTTACATTGTTATTAACTTGTCAACTAATAAACTTCCTGTTGAAAATAATTTAATTCTTCCACATCCCCACGTAAGTGCTCAACCTCCCTTTAATTCAACCATTACCATTTTCAGTATCTCCTTAAAAATTGCTCCCAATTAAAACTACAGGTCATGAAAAGCATTTTAATGCATCCAGCCAACATTCCAACCTCCGTTCTCATGAAAGAGAACAATTGCCTAAGCAGGAAATGAGAACAGGGGAAAACAGGATGCTGGCACACCAGATACTGGGTAGTTGAAAATCATGTGTATATGATTCCCGTGTATGTTTCTAAATCTCTCTTCCACATTTCATATGGTTGTATTTCTTAGACACCTGGACCCTTAGCCATGCAGCCTTGTGGATATTACCTCCTCAGAGCAGGCACTGAATTGCAGTATGCTACATCCATATAAAAATAAAAATAATAATTATATATACTATATTTATTATATTAAAATTATATTAGTACCCCCAATCTGGCCACATGGCCACTCTGGGAAGCTTACAACAGAAAACAGTACAATGGCAAAATACAGCATGAACCCATAACATAATATAATAGTAGGCTAGATATCAAACCACAAACAGCAAACTAAAAATCTAAAATTTATTATCACTGGAGCAATCTTTGTAAGCATCAGTACAATAAAGGAAAAAATAAATAAAGATTAAGACAGCGGGAGAAATTAAATTGGCAGGCCAGCAACTAAGATGTAACTAAGCTGTTAAAGAATTAATAGAATTAATTATTATTGGGTTTAATTGTGTCTTCCATTTTATTTCACGTTCACCCTTTCAGACCTGCCATTTGGCAATGAGACACAACACCATGGGTGATTCTGCACCAGAATTCTTGCACACACACTGGACAACTATCTTCCTGAGAAGCTATAGTTGCATCCTGCATTGGACAGCTTGCCCTCAGTGGCAAGTTGGACTAAATCTTTGGAGCTACTGGCTCTGGAGATTGGGGGTGGTGGCAGCTGTAATCCTAAACATCGAGCAGGGTACTGTTGAGAGAGACTTAACTAGATGACCTCCAGACTCCTGACTGTGATTCTATGCTTTCTATGGTTGCAGCATTGTTTGTTCTTTTCTTATTATTCTTTTCTAATTATTTTATTTTATTGAGTATTTTTTACCTCACCTTTCTCCTTGGAAAAGGAGCCAATGCGTTGGAGTACATTGTGATGTCAAACTTTTAAAAGACCATTTGCCATATATTTTGAAGACGCATTATGATTGCCTCTAGAGTTCAACGTGGTCTGGATGTTTCCAGAAAATGTGCTCTACACTGACTCCACAACTCTCACAGCCTTCCCAGCCATTACTATTGCTCCACGGCTTTAATTGCAGTACCCAGTACACTGAGTATCTGCACCCATTACATTTAAGTTTGAGATGCTGAACCTACAGGCTTGACCTGTAGCTTCATTGTTGCCCATATCAAAATAACTGATCAGAATTTAGTCAGCTAGAACGCTTCAGGAGAATACATTTTTGAAGGCACTAAGGTTCTAAATTTTAATCCTCCGCTTGTCCTACTCCTACTAATAAGCTGTTATCCTGTTTACAGTTCAGGTGAGATTTTCCTGACACCTTTTCATTCAGGAACAGGGTTTATTTTTATTTTTATTTGTCCAGAGGTTTGTGTTTTTTTCAGAAGCAATACGTTTGATTTTAATCACTAGCTGTTCTCTGTTGCACTTTTCATCTTTTTGTTTTTTTCTTTTATAAACTGGGGTTTACTTTGCAATAGCATATTTTATATGGTATTTTAAATGTGTTATATTTCCCCCTGTGGCTTTGGCTTAAGTACAGTTGTTACCCATGGAATCAAAAGAACCTGGTAGCTCAACACTGTTGTAAGTTCTGCTAATTCAGTGGGTCTACTCTGACAGGGCTAAAAACGAAGTAAGATTAGATTAAACATTGGAAATGTTTTAAGTCCTTTTAAAAATAAAATAAATATCTAATTAATCCTAATCATTTGGGTTGTTTTTTCTTCTTGCTTCAACTTAACATCTGTCTCTTTTTAACATTTCTGAGTGCAATTTCACAAGGATTTGCTTGACTCAGCACACACTGCTCCAAACAAAACTGAACTAACTTTCACATCTTGTTCTTTTCACGAAGTGATAGCTAGCACTGCTGCCAGGAATTATGATTAATATGGACAATCCAAGAGAGATAAAGATGAACTGTGCAGCACTTTTATAATTCTTTCTGATAATTAAAAAAATACATGGTTGCTTTTCTGGGAACGTTATGTACCGAAAATATATGGTCAACAATTTAAAATGTTATAGTGATTCAGAAAGTATAAACAAGACAGTAGCAGCAGGGAAAAAAGCAATAAAATAAGAATATGGAGCATACCAAACTAATTTCAGTCTTTAAATAAACAAACAATGCCTAATAGGTATCATTTCATCCAACTAGTTCGGTGCATTGAATTCTCACATTCAGTGAACCCTAGTGACTGAATTTTAGATGTTCGTTTTTGGGACAGAATGTGTCTTCATTGAATGCGGATAAAAATGGTAATACAAAAATTTTATATTTCTAAATAGAGGGACAACACTTCTCTTCACAAAAGGTCAACATTTTAGAATTGTTTATTCTTCCTGTGCAGTTGTACTGATGCACGTTGCATGATTGCTCCTGCTTGTCATTTCAGTAACGTACTAAGAAAGAAAACCAGAGTTTTACATCTGAACTCAATTCCTCATCTGTTGCCAGATAAACTGGAATTTTAGTCATCCTGGCTTTAGACTTTATCTTGCTCAGGCAGCAACAAACCCAGAACCTACAAATTTATGCAGTTTAACTTGTTTTTGGCTTCTTCTTTCTGTAGAATCCTAGGTTCTACCCTGGAGATCCTGCTGGACTCCTCTGAACTATAGGAACTGGAAGTGTTCTAGAAGGCTTTCAAGGCCGGGATCTGGTAGCTGTTGTGAGTTTTTTGGCCATGTTCTGGAAGTTTTTCTTCCTGATGTTTCACCAGACTCTGTGGCTGGCATCTTCAGAGGGCAAGGAGCTCAGGGCACTAGTGTTCCTTGCCCTCTGAAGATGCCGGCCACAGAGTCTGGTGAAACGTCAGGGAGAAAAACTTCCAGAACACGGCCAAACAGCCTGAAAAACTCACAACAGCTATAGCACTAGAGCTTTCTGGCAAAAAATTCAAAGTACCTGAACTCACTAGCAGGAATGGGCACTCAAGTTGTGGGACTCACTGTCAAATCAGATTTAAATTACACTGGTGACCTGACTCAGATTCATTTATTAAGCCACTTGGTTATATTGGCAGAGCCCACTTCCATGTGAAGGGTCAGGCTTGATTAGATTCTTCTAATCAAGCATGACCATTTCAAGCAGACCACATGCTTGCTCACTATAGCTGGTGTAGCTGCACCTTTGGGGTACTTAAAGATTTTAGCATTCTCAAATGGCTTATAGTTCACCCCCTCCCTCTTTTAAAGCAGATGCTTGCCTTTTATATTGCCCCTTGTTTGCCTCTCCAATAACCACAGTGAGATTCTTGGTGCCCTAAATATAGTTGTTGGAAGCAAAATGAGCAGCAGGATTTTATTATTTGTATATTAATTGTTTTTAAACTGCTTGTTATTTTTGATGGTTTTAATATGTTCTTATGGTTTTTAATATACTGTTGTATGCCACCCAGAGACCATTTGGTAGTGGCCTGGCTAAAAGTTATGTAAACAAACAAACAAACAAACAAATATTGGGCTTAGTGAGAAACATGTAGGTCATTGCAGTGTTCAAGAATTCTCCTGTTGGGTTTTGTTGGTTTGCAAAAATGTTTTATATTTCCTTCTGTCTGTGTTCTGATGGCCTGGTTTGCCTATCTCAGAGTGGCAGCCCTGTTCACATGTTGTACTGTGAACTTCCATGTGGATGGCCACACATCTTCTTTTAGGAATAACAGTCCTCTGTTGAAAGGGCAATCCGGCGTCCTCCGTAAGGCAAGAGATCAGGAACTTTTAATGTCCTCCATCCACAGTTAGCAATCCCTGGAGAGCAGACTCAATAAATTTCATGATTCTCTCCCCCACGTGAATGAAGTGCTTTGTTTGAGTCATAAAAAAACCTTTTTAACTCTGACCCTATACATGTATATTGTTAACATTTGCAAGGTTATGCAAATTGCTACCCTCTTTTATTCACCTTTATTGGTGATATTTTAAAGGGTTAACCATCTCTTAGTGAAGACTAAGACCTACACCATCATCAGGCAAAGTGATACACCCACCTTTGAGCAGCAGGTTTGGATATCATGACACTGAAGCAAACCATGAGTTTATTGCTCTGTTGCTACAGCAGTTACAGCAGATGTGGAGATGTAGCTGTGGGATTTTCTCTTTTGTGTACTGAAACAATTTATCTCGCTTTGTATGCATTGCACCTTCACCATAATGGGTGGATAGGGCATAGTGCGCAGCTTTCCTCTGGTAAAACAGTGACTTGCCCTTACTTAGATTGCTGTCAATTAAAATTGAATGGGTGTGCTCTAATTGGGTTCGCGCAGATGTAAACCCTACAGAAAATTCTTACATGTCTAACAGCCATTGTTGCCAAGGGAACTGATAGCCATTATCTACAAGGCAAGAGACCAAGAGCTATACATAGTAAGACATTTTACTTCTCTCCCCAGTTCTGTTCCCATCTGAATTCACCTCACCATACTTGAGTGTTGAATATTTCTTTTCCTGGGGAATCTTGACAAAGAGCGTTTTCCTTTTGACTTCGAACATTCATGGCAAAAGCTTACTGATGGCAGGCAGGAGCCATAGTTCCACATTTAATTGCTTCCTCTAGAACAGCAGCCCATTTATAGTGCTACAGAGGATAAAATGGCAGCTTTATGTGATCAGAGTGGGGAAGGCAGTCCCTCCAGAACAGCCTTTTATTGTTTTTAAATTCCTCCCCGAGATTTCAAAGAAATCAATAAATAGCTGAAGCGTGGTTTCATTCCCTGCAGCGCGTTGACTCATGTTTGTAGTGTTTTTTTTCAACAGTGTGGCAATGACAACCCATAGCATACTGATCAATTTACAAGCTACACAAATGTCTCGCAGAAATGGTATAGTACAATGTACACCCACTTTAGAACATAAGAACATAAGAAGAGCCGTGCTGGATCAGGCCAAAGGCCCATCTAGTCCAGCTTCCTGTATCTCACAGTGGCCCCAACAGATGCATTTGGGAGCGCATGAGACTAGATATCTGTCTCCTGATACTACTCCCCTGCATCTGACCCTTGAAGTACCCTGGTTTTAAGCCTGGAGATTACACATCTCCATCATGGTTTGTAACCTGTGATGGACTTTTCCTCCAGGAATCTGTCCAATCCCCTTTTGAAGGCATCCAAGCCAGATGCCATGACCACATCCTGTGGCAGGGAGTTCCATAGACTAACAACGTGCTGGGTGAAAAAATATTTTCTTTTGTCTGTTCTTACTCTCCCAGCCCTCAATTTGAGTGGATGTCCCCTAGTTCTGGTATTTTGTGAGAGGGTGAAGAGCTTCCCTCTATCCACTTTACTCATGCCCTGCATTATTTTGTACGTCTCAATCATATCCCCCCTCAGGCGCTTTTTTTCCAGACTAAAGAGCCCCAAATGTTTTAGCCTTTCCTCATAAGGGAGGTGTCCCAGCCCAGTAATCATTTTAGTCGCTCTCTTCTGCACCTTTTCCAGTTCCATTATGTCTTTCTTGAGATGCGGTGACCAGAATTGTACACAATACTCCAGGTGCGGCCTTACTATTGTTTTGTATAATGGCAATATAATGTTGGCTGTTTTATTTTCAATCCCCTTTTTGATAATCCCTAGCATGGAATTGGCCTTCTTCACCGCTGCCACACATTAGGTAGACACCTTCATGGAGCTGTCCACCAACACACCAAGATCTCTTTCCTGATCTGTCACGGATAACTCAGAGCCCATGAGTTGATAGATAAAGTTTTGATTTTTTGCCCCAATATGCATTGCTTTACATTTGGCTACATTAAAACGCATTTGCCATTTCGTAGCCCATTCCCCCAGTTTGGAGAGATCCTTCTGGAGCTCTTCACAATCTTCTCTGATTTTTACCACACGGAAAAGTTTTGTGTCATCTGCAAACTTGGCCACCTCACTGCTTATCCCTGTCTCCAGGTCATTTATGAACAGATTGAAAAGCACTGGTCCCAGGACAGATCCCTGGGGCACACCGCTTTTCACCTCTCTCCATTGTGAAAATTTCCCATTGACACCTACTCTGTGTTTCCTGGATCTCAACCATTTCTCAGTCCATAAGAGGACCTGCCCTCTTATCCCCCATGCAATTTTCTCAGCAGCCTCTGGTGAGGGACTGTGTCAAAAGCCTTTTGAAAATCCAGATAGACTATATCCACCGGCGGAGATGGGAAGAGATGTAGACCATGTTCACTTTGCGTGGTGTACCCATCCACCAGAGCTGCAGAAAGTGCGGGATAATCATGACTTCGACCCAGGGTGCCAAAATTTGCTCCTAGAAGTACATGACCCCCACATGTTGGTCTTTACTAATGGAAGGGAGCAAATCCACCTGCATTCAGTGCACATGCTTTTCTTTCCTGGTTAGAAGAGCACAACATGGGAGACCTCAGTGTGGAACCAATGGGGCAGCCCCACCCTCTGATCCAGGTGTTCTTTTATCCCAGAAATCCTGGCCAGCACAGCTAGTGGTGAAGTCTTCTGGGAATTCCTGTCCAAGAAAATCTGGAGACCCAAGGTTGGGAACCACCAGTTCTAATGAGCATATGACTTCCAAGATTGATTGTTTTCAGTGTAACTGCTGTTCAGCCCCAGTTTCCTCTTGTTAGATGCCATTTGAGAACTCCAAGTACTTTTCCAAAGAAAGCTGTTGTCTCATTTGAAGTGGGCCATGTGATCAAAATATTTATTTATTCATTTATTTTATATAGCTTGTATGCCGCCCACTACCCAAAGGTCTCTGGGCGGCTCACAATCAAAGGAAACAATTCAGGTAATTAAAACATCAAATTGCAATAAAATTAAAACAATAAAACATTTAAATACAATAAATACAATATATTAAAATACAACACTAAAATCGCCATCAGGACCCACAATAATCAGTTAAAAGATTTCTGGAACAGGAATGTTTTTACCTGGAGCCAGAATGTCATCAATGTTGGCGCCAGGCGGGTCTCTCTTGGGAGGGCATTCCACAATCTGGGGGCAGCTGCTGAAAAGGCCCTGTTCCTACAAGCCATCCCTTTCACCTCCTTGAGGGATGGCTTTTTCAGGAGGGCCCTCTGGCTAGATATTAATTGCCAGGTAGGTTCATATGGAAGGAGATGGTCCTTCAGGTATCTAGGTCCTAAGCCGTTTCAAGGCTTGGTGTGTGTGTTTTTTAAAAAGAGGCAAACATTGTGAGTTTTAATGAAATGTGGATTGCAAAGAATCCACCCACAGCTGTTCATACTTGAAGCTAAAAAAATTGAACTAATAAGTCATCAAGTGTCAGACTCAGACCTAATTAGAAACTCTCCTCACTTTATAGTTAATTCAGTTCCATAACACTATGCACTGTTTCTTTCCCCTCCCCATTCCCCATGTGCTATGACTATTCAAGAAGTGGTATGATCAATTTCTCTTCCTCGCCATATGAGCTGAACGGAGCATTGGGCCCCATAACATCAGAATGAAGTGCCTGCTTTAGGCATATTTTTGTTCACTGCAGGAAGAATGCCACCACCTGTCAGAAAGCAAATTGATTGCTCATTAAGAGGCATTAAAGAAGCATTTTCTTGGGATGTGAGGACATATAAAGGGGAGAACAGAGACTCTAGTAAATATGATGGTCTTCGTCTCCAAGTATGCATCACCCCACCCCTCCAAAACAAACAAACAAACAAAAAAGCCAAATTGTTTACCTTCATTCAGGTAAAGGTAAAACTTCCCCCTGCACGTGTGTGCTAGTCGTGTCTGACTCAAGGGGTGGCGCTCATCTCTGTTTCTAAGCCAAAGAGCCAGTGTTGTGCAAGTCCGTGGCCATGTGGCCGGCGTGGCCAAATGCATTTCTGCACATGGAACACTGTTTACCTTCCCACTTTTTATGGCAGTACCTATTTATCTACTTGCATTTGCATGCTTTGGAACTGCTAGGTTGGCAGGAACTGGGGTTAACAACAGGAGCTCACTCCGCTGCATGGTACCTGGGATTCGAACTGCTGAGCTGCCAACTTTGCTGCCAACAATTTCAGCACTCTAGCCCACTGAGCCACCACGCCCCTGGAGCCCAGTGAGCCACCATGCCCCTTCATTCAAGGAAGTTGTAATTCATCAGGGGAGAAATTGTGAGTGTGTTGGCTGATTTATTCCCCGAAGTCACTAGGCCTAGTAACAGTATGGGGTATGTCCAAAATCTCAGGTAGGCCTTCCTCACAGAAAACAGAGATGGTTGGTGGGGCTGATAGGAGCTATGGGTTCCATTCTCTGAAATGCCATGAAGGAAATGTGGTAGCATTTTCTGAGCTTCACTGATATAGAAAAGTTACCTCAGCTGTCATATTTCAGGTTCATTCTTGAAATTACAAGATGACGAACTATGCTTGCCTCATTAAAATGAATGAAGATGGATCTACTGCGTGGAATCCTGGCTTTGGCCTGAGCAGTTACAAAGTGATGGATTGGGTCATTTGGTGTCCTCACAGAGATGCTGAGTGACCTTAGAGTAGTCATTTTCTTTCAACCTCAGTTATCCCACAGGATTCTTATGAGAACAAGAGATGTATGGGTGGGTGGGTGGGTGGGTCAGGGAATCATATACACTGGCTTCAGTTCACGTGAGGAAAAATGGACTCTGTAAATAAATTGCCAAACGATGTGGTGTTGAAAAAAATTTTATTCCCAAGAATGCCAGAGATTTGTCACAGCTGAACTTTTTGCACTGGGAATGAAGGGTTTTTCGTCAGATCATTCTGGTAATTAGCAGAATTTGGGAAAGTATTGCATGTGTACCTTTAGAGAAAGCTTTGACATATTTAAAGCGAAAATGTAGCATCTCTCCTGGCACTGCAGTGCGAGTCATCACAAGGAAATGCCTTCATTATTAGTTCCAGTAAAAGATCAACTGCTCTGTTCTTAAGAATATTGCCTCATTTCTTACTGAATTTTACAGACACCAGCAAGTCATCCTGTACTGCCCAGCTGTTTATAATTCCACCCCCTTTCTCACTTGTGTGTGTGTGTGTGTGTGTATTTCAGAATCATATTTATCTTTGAACTAATCTTGCAGGGCTTCACTAAGAGATATGCTGCTTGAAATGAGGGAAATATTCCGTTTTCCCTCTCACTGGGACTGGCAATGTGGTAGCTCCCTCCCCACACCAAGAGCACCAGGTCCGTGCTGAGATTTGAGAGACCATGTGTCATAAAACAGTTCTGTCTTTTAGAAAACACAAGCAGCCAAGGAACTCAGGGAAGGGGCAGGAGGCCGCCAACTCTGCACACATAACATACCCCACTTTCAGCCTGTTGACTTTGATTACTCCTGGTAAGACCTGGCCAGCCCGTCTGACAACACACACTGTATATGGAACTTGAACAGCTCTGTTCCATATTTTAATATGTTTTCATGCTTTACACCTGGCCTCATTATTTGTACATACATTTCTGCACTGAGGGTGCACCTATAAGATCAGGCTCACCGGTTCCTGGTGGATCTTCTCGTGGGCCTCTGCCAACACAGCAGGACTTATGTGATCAGCCGTTGTAGATTGTGGATAATCAGAGTGTTCCTTGTTCAGTTTTAGGGCATGAACAACTATATCTCACTGTGCCCAGGTTGTATGCAACTTGATCTCATTGTGCTTGAGTTGCATGCACACTGAAATTGAAAAGAGTATTTTTTAAAATTAGTGGCCATCTGTTGCGCCCAGTGATGTCTCCTCCTAGTGATCCCATTCCCAGTACACAGGTGGAGCTTTGGCCCATGTGGCATTGACAGTTTGAGAGTAGCAGGGCAGGGGAGTGGGGTAGAAGAGATGAGACATGGGAACAAAATAAACATTTTCTGGACAGCTTCTCTTTCCCCTTTCATTGCAGTGGTGATACATTTCTTTAACGCTAGCCAAACTCAGGAAAACCCTGGATGCACTTGCTTCTAACCCACTGTGGGGATAGGTTTCACAAACAGATACAGACAAAAAAAAACTTATAAAAATATCAACTGAGATATCCAAACAAAACTGAACAATAGTGCTATCAGTCTGGTATGTCTCAGACTTGGATGATGGCCACAATTATAAACAAGACCATCCCCCCCCCTTTGCTCTTGAGCTTACAAACCACAAGATCTTGCATAATCACATAAACTGCTTCATAAACATTTTTTTCAAGTAGGACTGTGGAGGTTTTATATACAGTGGTACCTTGTATAAAGGAATTAATTCGTTCCAAATGAAATTATGTTAAGCAAATTTTCCTTTATACAAATTTCCCATAGGAATGCATTGAAAAAGGAATGATCCCATTTTTATGTTGTAGGGATTCGCCCCATAGGCGATTCTGTTAAGCAAATTTCCCCTATTTCCGGAATGTTTTATGATGTGCAAATTTTATGTTATACAAACCATTTGTTATACAAGGGTCCACTGTATATATATATTCCTTCCTTCCCTTGCCACACCACCAATCAGCTGTTGAGCTTATTTCTCTGATCTCTAGCCGTAAGGTGTCTAGCTTGTTTACAGAAGTTTCTTTCCTTGAAAGCAAATTGATTGGAAGGTTTGAGGGCCTTTTATTTAGGCCAGTGGGCTCCCTGTTAAATAATAAAAAAGGAAAGCTCCCCATAATTTATAGCCTTTCGAAGCATTTCGTTTCGTTCTGTGATGAAAATTCTTTTTAAAAATCCATTAACAAAATGAAACAAAATGAAGACTGAAACAAAACGAAATGAAATGCTATATTTCTGTTTCATGCCCATCTCTAATAGGCAGACTTCAGTGACAGATAATAATAGTGTGCCACTAAGCTGATTCCAAGTTATAGGAGACTTTTACAAGGATTTTCTAGGTGCAGAATACTCAGTAGGGGGTTTCCTGTTCCCTTCTTCTGGGGGCACTCTGGGACAGTGCAACTTGCCGAAGGCTGCACACAGCCTAGCTGTTCCTCTGAGAGGTACATGAGGGAATCAAATTCCCAAACTTTGGCTCCACAGGCTGATCTCATTGTGCTGTCCAGCCAGCCTGCACCTACACATGATCCAAATGAAACTGTTCACTGATCAAGGTTCTGCAGTTCAAACCTGAGGATTGGAAAAGTTGCTTTTTTAGAATATCCAGAGTTGCTTGACCGTTGACCATACTGCCTGGGCAATTCTGGAGGTTGTGGCCTGAAAAAGTAATTTCCCAAGCTCTTGGCACAAGTGGGTTGTTATTGCCTGCTTGGTGTGCACAGTGACAAAGAGTTGTGTTTCCTACACTGAATAGACTATTCGTGTCATGCGTAGAGAAAATGTTGGTTCCCAGATAGCACAACCGTTGCAATTATGGATGGCATGTTTGCATAGTGTGTCACTCCAGAAGCATTTGGTGTGTTGCTGTTTGTTGGTATAAGCCAAGAGCAGGAAATGTGTTTTCACCTGGCAGTGATTTCGGATTTGGGATCGGTGTTGGAGACTGCATTCCAGCAGTGGGCAGCGCTAAGGGCAAAGGGTGGAACCAGGATGAAATAGGTGGGATTAGATAGATCCCTTACCAGTTTGATTAAGGCCCATTCAATTACTAAGCTTATTGATTTCACCAAAACTTAGTCTGACCATAATAGGGCAAGGAGCTACTGTATAGCTAATGTTCTTTTTAAAATTACCAGCAACTTAACGAATAGAAATGGGCACAAAGCACAATACGTGCTTCGTACTGAATCTCACACACAGCACTAGAAGTGCTGTGTTTACTCTCCCCCATTGCTGAATGGCCTACTCATTCTCGCTGGAGAGCTGCTGGGGGTCCTCCTTTGCCAATGGCAAGCTAGTCTGTGAAGGGGCTGAGACTGACCTTCCCTGACACTTCAACCAGCCAGCCAATCCAATGAGGAGGCAGGATGGGGATTTAAATGGTTCACCTTGCTTAGACCTTGAGAAAATATCAGACTACAGTAGGACCCCAGTATCCGCTGGGGATTGGTTCCAGGCCTTCCTGTGGATAATGAAAACCGTGGATAAGACAGAACACCCCCCAAAGCCCCCCACTGTTTTGTGACAGTAGCTTGCTTTGCAGCTACTGAATTATTTAATATTTTCCTCTGCCAACCATGGATAACTGAATCAGTGGTTAATGAATCAGTGGATACGGGATCCTACTGTAATTATATTTTTCAAAAAAAATTATTTGCTCCCAGTGACTGAGTTCAGCAAATCTGATAGCATGACATTTATATGTTTAGAAATTCAGTGGCACAAGTTTGCTGCCGGTCAAGATTATATGACAGACAAGACCTTGAGCATTCTAATTTACTAATTAACCAAAACAGCACATTTTATCAATTATGCAGAAATTGATGGATTAACCTTATGTTTCAGGTTTTTAATGCTTGCATATTTTCTTAAACTTAATTTTTAAAGTTTAAAATATTGTAAGATGGACGAGTCCCACAGACACATTTAATTACAGAATCTTAATGCAGCTAAGGATCTTTCCTAGTAAAGTATCACGGTCATAAGTTGAGACGAATCATTCTTTGGGTAATTTATTCCACCGACCTTCGTTTTGGGGTGTTCACATTGCTAAGTAAATTGACAAGAAGGGCACAAGGTCTTCCAAAAGAGCACATTTTTTTAAAAAAGATGCCAGAGTTTCCATCAAATACTTCTTTTTTGGGGAGGAAGGAATGGGCTTGATTTGCCAGATGTCACAATTCCAAGAGCAGCATCTGTGGGCAGGAGTGCATAGTAAGTCACTAGCCGCACCTCTTGGCAGCAAAGATGGTTTCTTACATAACATCTTGCAAAGGTTTGTTTTGTGGAAGACTACAGCCAAGTCTCATAAGCCATTTTAAAGGGTGTTGTGTGTTTGCTTCAACCTTGCATAGGCATAACTAGTGTCTCTCCACCACCCCCATGCCCGGCCCCTTCCTTTGATGCTTCTAAGCTCTACTGGTCAAAAGGCAATGCCCAGAAATTCAGTTTTTCTCTGCATGAGTGTCTCAAGGGAAAACAAAAAAGTGGGAAAATACAGGAAGATTACAACTGGAAAGACAACATTGCCTGGACACCCTATAAAAGCCAACGGCAATTTTACAGCAATGACATTATCTGCAAATATCCCATTGGATTCTCCATAATATCATGGATGTAGAACATAGTGGCAGATGAAGAACCCTTAGCCTTCTGAGTGACCTGGCGCCTACCACTGGCCATGCCTAGTGAGGCTCAGAGATTATAGGCTGAAAGATCTGGAAGTCCAAAATTCCCCCCACACCTCGGATAAATGAAAACTCAAGATATGAAGGTAGCAAATGAAATGGAAAGGTGGAAATTACCTTTATATTCTGCTTTTTGTGAGCTCAAGGTGATATACATGGCTCCACTCCGTTCCTTCCTTGAACCATTGAACCACACTATGGGGGCAATCATGTCGTGAATCACAACTACAGTAATCCCGCTGAATTACTGTGGGCTTGCTGAGTCAATCTCTCCATAGGTTCCATTAATTCAATGGGCCTACTCTAGTTGCAACTTACTTAAGCAAGGGTTTTAGCACATGGTAAATCTCACAAGTCTTATATTACTATCTGCACTGATGTATATGTTATCTGTCAGAATGGCTCTTACCGCAGAATACTGCCTGAAGCACTCAGTCATCTCAGACAAAGCATTTGAGGGTGCCATCGCTGAACGAGGCTTGTAAATCATTGACAAGGAACCAGGCTTTCTTGGTGGTGGCCCCTTGACTTTGCAACCAACTCCCTCCTGAAATATGTCTGCCCCCCTTGCTGCCTGTCTTCAAGAAACATCTGAAGACAGGGCTATATAGAAAGGTTTTCCACGACTATTAATTTCTCTGCTATTATTCGATGTTATTCATCTTGTCTGGCTTCATCTTTAGCCTATCTTTGCCCTCTCCTTTGATTATATGAGACTGATTTGCATATGTTTATTATGTTTTATTACATCATGCTGTTTATTGTATAGTGTTTATGTTTATGGTTGTGGTTTTGTATTTGTTTAATTTCAGTAAACCACCCAGTGTGGCCTTGTTGCTAGATGGCGAGGTATATAAATCAAATAAATCAAATAAATAAATAAATAAATAATCAGGCTGTTTCCTTTTTGTTGAAAATGCTAGTTTTACACTTCTGTTTTTGGTAGTTTAGCTTTGTTCTTGTTATTAGTAGAGAAATTAGCATTTGGGTTTGTCCCTCTAGCTTAAAAAGAAATCTGCTGGAGCATAAAGCTCCAAGCTCAGCTACTTTTCTGCTGACTGAAGAGGTGGGAATGATTCCATTTACCCAAGCAGCATTCTCCTTTTAACAACACACTTTCATGGGAGGACCTTTTAAGAATCTAGCAGAAAATCTCTTGAGAACGCAAACACTAAATTTTCAAGTGAGCTATAGAGCAGCAAGGAAGTCAGCAAAGTGAAAAAGCTGAGGGTGTATTTGTCTGCCAGCTGGTGAGAATTCTCCTTAGCAGTAGATTTGCTGAGCAGAAGGGGCCAAGATATGGAAAAACACAAACAATCTGAGATATTCACATCATTTTTCTCAGAGGTGCCATGAATGATTGTTGATGTCGTCTCTGACTGCTGGCTGTGCTCGATGGGAGTTTTGATCCCAAGCCACCTGTTGCTGAAAATGTTGTTTGGCCTCCTGGAAAAAAAGAAGTCCTTTACTGGCCCAGACAATAAGTTCTATTCTAGCAACCTCCCTTCCCTGCCCCAAGAGGCAACGATACCTAGCCAGGCTCCTGTCATCCCTGGAAATACAAATGACCAATGCAGACAGGCCGTCTTTTTGGTTGTTGTGCAAATCTCATGTTTCAGGGTGCAAGAACTGCTCTTGGCAAGTAGGACTGAAGTGCTGAACTACATTTGACACACTCATTCTGCAAGACAGCATACAAAAATATCTTCATTGCTTTCCCAGGTGAAACCGTAGGGTCGACTGGATTCCTCGTCTTTCTTCAGATTTCTGCAGTCATAGGGAGTCGTCGCAGAATCAAGTTTTGCTGGTCCCTGGAAAAACATCTCTAGAATTGCTGCTCTGTTTGTTCAGCTCTGACATAGCAATGGTATTCTTACAGTAGGAAGGTCCAAGTTCCCATTACTGCAGGTGTGTCTCCTTCAGCGTCATACCATGAAGACGATTTTGCTGCCTAATCCTGAGCAAGCATATGACATGTAGATTAGTCCCTGTTATTACAACAGTTGTATTCCCTAGCATCTGGTTGATGCAATGAGTGACTTAAGTTGCTTCACAGCTTAGTCAGGCACCCACAACTCAGTCAGCTCTTGTATTCTTGGATCACGCCTCCAAAATTACTTGCTATGGAAACATTTTCGGAGTGCTTTGGGAGATGGGATTTACAAAAACACTTCACTCCACGCTCCCACTGTAGCCTTCTAAAAATCACTTCAAAGAGAACAGTTTTACATATGAAAGAAGAATTATCACAGCTCCTTACCTTAGATACTCAATTGTACAATAGTCACATTCTGTGGATATATTCTTCTCCAGGTGCTCAATACATATTCAGAAATGTTAAATAGAATGGGACAAGTTAACCCTCCTAGGCTTTGTATTTCCTTAACAATAAACTCAGAACAGAAGATGTTCTTATTAAGAGTCCACACATAATGTCCCACAGCATTAAGTCAATACCTTCAGCTGTATATTGCCCCATTTTATTCAGAGAATAAAAGCACAGATATTCAGAATTTAAGTCTTCAGTCCATAAAAAGGAAGAGCCTCTCTGTATCAAAAACTTGGTAAAAGTACCTCTCATGACCACAGTTCTAGAATCCTTTCAGCCATCCTGGCCACTGGCTGGGAATTTTAAGGAGTTTTAGTCCAGAAAAGCCAGACCTAAGAACAACCACTTTCTCCTACTATTTTTCCCAGTAGATTGTCACAGGCAAGGTGTTTCTGTTCCTAGACTAAGGGTACTATATCCACGTTGTGACTAATACCCATTGAAAGCCCCAATCTCCATAAATATAGTTATCTCTGAAAGCCACCTGAGGTAGCGGCTATCACAATCTTGAGCCCTTTAGATCTGGGCGCCCAGGTGAGAGGAATGCATTTATTTATTTATTTATTTATTTATTTATTTATTTATTTATTCATTTAGCTTATATGCCACCCACTACCCAAAGGTCTCTGGGTGGCTTACAATTAAAATGAACAATCCAAACAATTAAAACGTTAAAATTTCAATAAAATTAAAACGGTAAAAGCATTTAAATACAATGAATACAATACACTAAAACAATACACTAAAATTGCCATCGGGACCCACAATCAATGTTATCAGTTAACAAACTTCTGGAACAGGAAGGTTTTTATCTGGTGCCAAACTGTCATCAACATCGGTGCCAGGCGGGTCTCACTCAGGAGGGCATTGCATACTCTGCGGGCAGCTGCCGAAAAGTCCCTATACCAATGTTGCCAAACCTATGGCACGGGTGCAAGAGGTGGCACTCGGAGCCCTTTCTGTGGGCACCCAACATTGCCCCTTCACAGCCACCCATATTCATGTTAAACTGCTGTATTGACACTTTGTGAAAAAATAGTGGGTTTTGAATCACAGTTTGGGCACTCAGCCTCTAAAAGGTTTGCCATTGCTGCCCTATAGCTTCAAGCCATCCCTTTCACCTCCTTAAGGGGTAGCTTTTTCAGGAGCCATCCCCCGCTAGATCTTAATTGCTGGGTAGGTTCATATGGAAGGAGGGAAGGAGGAGTATGAATTTCCCTGGATTGTAACATCCTGGTATTCTCTCTGCTCCACCTTTTTCCCAGGCACTTTTGATCAGAATGCAAGAGGAGGCCTTTCAGACATGCATTTTCAGCAGTGGCTCCTTCTGTCTGGATGTCCTCTCACAGGATATACAATATTTTTAAGACGCTCCTGCAGCCTGAGCTTTTAAGGAAAGTTTTTTTTTTGGGGGGGGGGGAGGAGGGGGGCTTCTTGGTTCAAGGAGGATGGGGGAGGAAAAAATGGAATGCCTTAATTTTACTGCTGCTTACTCTGCTACACTGAAGGTCATTGTTTATGTTTATCTTCATTATTTGTATGATCCTTGTTGTTTAAAATTAAAACTTAACTATATTTTTCAGTGTATCTGAATTTAAATTATTTGAGAAGTGTGCTGGATCCCTACATTGTGAGAAAGGCTGTGTGGAAAATAAACAAACAAAATCATAGAAGCAAATAGAAATTTTTCCCACAAGATAGTTGCGCTAACTTGTTGCACAAAACCAGCAATGGGTGAAACGTCTGGATGGGAGGGGAAATTATTTCTTGTTTCTTGTGCCTCCCCCACCTACTTGGTTATTGATCCAGAGAGGGTGATCTAGTTCTCATATCTGCAAGAAGCTAAAAAAAACAACAACCTGGAGGATGATGAGGGGGGAGAAGAACGTGAGGTTGGTTTTCTCCTGTTGCTCCAAAGGGAGTAAGGAGACTGATGCTGAATGTTTAGCAGTATCTCCAGAAGAAGTTCAGATGGAAAGATCATAAACAGATCCAAGGTATTCTGTTTACAAATAGAGAGGATGGCAGAGAGGGGCTCCCTCTGTGTGTGTGTGTGTGTGTGTGTGCGCGCGCGCATGCACATTCATAATAATCCATTACAACTGCCCCTAACAGCTAAAGTTTAATATCACTTCAATTATCAGAACTTCTTAATAGAAAAACAACTTGGACTGGTACTTAACAATCTAAGGTTACACAGATTCAGAAATGTGAACAGTAATTATGCAAAATATATCATGATTCACCCATCAGAATAGGGTGGGAACAGGACAATCACTGTCTTCGGTCACTTCCCCAGCGCTAGTTTTCTTTAACTCTGCACAGAAAACAATGAAAAGTCCACAAAGCAGGACCAGATGGAGGAAGGAAAGAAGGGAGGGCTGTGGGTTGGAATGTTACTCGCATTGCAAAAAGTACGAACAGTGAACTCCGAAATCAATCTGCAGTCCCTGTGCAAGCACTGCTTACGATGTCAGATATAATATAGAATGTACAAGACAAAGATTACAAAATGAATTAGCCTCAACCCCCCCTCCCAATCCCCAGCCTGAAAACAAAACATTCTGATATTAAGTGTTACTTCATAAGGGAATTGCAAAACCCTTTCCTCCATAACCTAAAATTATATTAATTTTTGATGTAGCAAGAAACATCAATTCATCATTTCAAAAACATTTCTAATGGTGAATGGGTGGGGGATTTGTTCACTTTTCCATTTTTATGGCTTAGTTTTTTTTAAGAAAATGTAGGTAACACAATTGTCATAACTTAATGAGTAATGGAATCAGTAATGCGGTGTCTAAAGGAATTACTGTATCATAGAATAATTGAGTTGGATGGGGCCTATAAAGACATCAAGACCAACCGCACTGCTCAGTGTAGGAATCCAAATCAAAGCACACCTGACCAATAGTTGTCCCAATTTTCTCTTGAATGCCTCCAGTGCTTCAACTGTGGTGTCCAGAACAGGACACAGTATTCTGTATGAGGCCAAGCCAGTGTTGAATAGAGGCGGAGTAGTACCTTACAGGATTTGGAGCAGCACATTCGTTTTAAGAAATAATGTTCCAGGCTCTTTCCTGAAGTTACCACTGGCTACAATTAATCCTTGTAAAGCAGAGTTAAAAAAAAAAAGAAATTCTGTTTTAAAGGAAGATTAGCAGAAGTCCAGACATACAGTGGTACCTTGTATAGAGGAATTAATTTGTTCCAAATGAAATTATGTTAAGTAAAGTTTCCTTTATGCAAATTTCCCATAGGAATGCATTGAAAACAGAGTAATCCCTAATCATGACCATTTTTATGTTGTACGGATTCGCCCCATAGATGATTCTGTTAAGCAAATTTCCCCCAATCTCTGGAATTGCTTATGTTGCACAGATGTTATGTTATACAAGCCGTTTGTTATATGAGGGTCCACTGTACTATGCTTCTGTTGCTATGCCCAAAGCTTTGGATCTCCTTGTTGTACAAGGCTGGGCTGACTTTTATCTCTGTGGTTCTCCCACCAATGGTCAAGCTTGTTTTCAATTCATATGGGCCTTGAGAATTTCAGTAGTTAATGCTGAATGGGGCTTTTGATTTGTTGGATGCTGTTGTTCCTTTTTATAATAATGCTTTAGTTTGTTTTCGGTTTATTTGTAGGTCATGTGTTAGCTATCCTGAGTACCATTTTCACCAAAAAAGACAACTTATGAATCAACTGTGTGTATTATGCATAATGTGACTAGAACTTAAGGGTACAGTTGCACCATGCCTGAGCTTAGTAGCAGGAGTCATACTAAAAGAAATGTCATGACTAGTTCTCTGCCAGGGTGAGATAAATACGGTTTTTAACAATATGCATGCTATGGTTTTTAAGTTCCAACAATTTTCTGTAAGAAATGATCAAATTATTCCATAAGACTTTATTTTGTTTTTGTAAGAAGCTACAAAGCATGAAATAGTTCTTTTTTAAAAAATACAAACATTAAGTGGAAAGAAGTTCCAAAGTGCTTATAAATATATGAGAATGCACAGACACCTCCTTGGTTGCACCATTATGGTCGAAATCTGATTTTAGTTCATCTAAAGTCAACTCACGGAAATCAGTGGAATGTCTGTCATTTGTGATGGATAAGTTTCATTTATTTTTTTGTGTCTCCTATGAAGATATTAAAAATTGGATGGTTCCATATATGTATAGAGAGACTATAGCAGTACTGTGTAAAAGAGTGTGGAAATGTTTCCTTTTGTTTTGACTCTCAGAATGGCCCGGCAAACATGATCAAAATTTGACAGGCCTCTCAATACCTTATTAAGGAGATCTTAAGGCTGACTATATCCATAATAAACATCAGATACATTTCAGCTGCATTTTTGTCATGAGCTCTCTCACTGTCAGCAGTAATAATTCTGCAGTATACATTTACGCAGTAAATAATCTGGGTGCCATTGCCTACATCATAGGAAATATAACTGTAAAATATAAAAATCCATGGTATATGGCTCCCATGAGTCCCAATCATTTGGAATGACAGACTGAACTTGCTGGTATTTAGTTAAGCATGTAATGGAAAAGTAAACATTTGGATACAAAATTTTGGTTTTTATTTACATTCCGTAAAATGTACAGGAATAATGTACAGTGTTTTCAACTTGGCCACACTTTTCTCCGGTTCCTTGAAGGGCTTCCATTAAACTGGTTGATGGGAAAAAGCCAAGTGCTACTTTACTTTTACTTCATCCTGAATTGTCTAGTCTATAGGTAGCTACTGGAGCAGGAGATCTCCATAGTTAATAAGCCTTTGCATTTCTTATCAGATGGGTTCAACAGAGGCATAAAGGGCAACCAGGATAAGGTCTATGACAGAATAGAAGTCTAATGACTAATCTGTCATTACACACTTCTTTATATCAATTTAAAAAAAATCACACCTCAAACACCCCATCTTCACATTTTAAAAACTGGCTTGCTCTGTTACATTTAAACAGTAAGTTAATGCACACCTACCATGATTCAACCAATCAAATTAAACACGTATGGCATTTTGAATTGCAAATATTTTGCTTAACTTAGAGAAGTGCACAAAATTAGCCTTATGACAGTGCTGTTAAAAGGACAGTGTTGCACGGCACCTATCACAGCCCAATAAGAGGCTCCAACCACCACACTTGTCTCAAAGGGACAGAAGACTACCTCCATGGGCACTCTTTGTGAGTTGGAACAATCATCTGTTTTGTTAAATTCTGGCCTCAGTTCCCAAGGAAACAGCAACAAAGCAATTTAATGAGTTAGGAAAGTTAATTTTTAAACGTTCAGATTAATATATGTTTTTAACTACAAGACATCGTGAACATAATCGAGTCAAAATGAAGCACATATTCAACTTTGTGAAAGAAGAAATGAGACTTAACAGTACTTGGCTTTGATGAGATCACATCTTTCCTTTTTTAAAAAAAATTCAGTATAACTTCCTCATAACATAAGTGAAATTGCTTTTTTTAGTGGTAGAAAAAACCAATAGATATGTTAGTTTGGAATATGAAGAAAACGTTTCTTCTGCAATATTAGCAAAGTACTTTACCCTTAAGAAGTTGGTCTATTTTTTTGTTTCTACATAGTGCTCAGACTTGAGCAGAATTCTGTTTAAGAACCCTAAAATTTGAGGACATTAAAATAGAACTGTTCCTGGCTGGATAACCATTGAGAAGTGCACAAAACAGAGCCAGATGCATTAATCTGTAATGTAATTTACAAAAAATAATATCATTTGCCATTACACAAGTCCAGAATGGCACTAAGAACTTCACAGTATCTACATTACCTCAGGTGCATCACCTTAGTTTAATAATCCAGTAAATTACAAAAAAGACAAATAGAGAGAAGAGCATCATGTAGCATAACAGTTTTGTCTGGCTTCCTCTGGAGAGAACTTTCAGTCTACCCATCGTGGCACCAAGAAATCCACTTGTTGAATCAAAGTCATTGTCCTGAAAAAACAAAACAGCAGAAAGAGGCCACTGTATTTGAGGTACTCATGATTTCAATTTTCAATAAATAAAATTAAATTGTGCACAAAATGTTTTATTTCCAAGCCTGCACATCCAGAAACCTTTCAAAGGTCAAATGCATCCAAGTCATCTGTTTTGCAGGGGAGAGGTCTCTGTGGGTGTCAATCTAACTCCTCCTCCAAGACAGGGGAGCAGTGGAATTTGTGCTTTTGAGAAAGAGCTATACATTCTCCTTCTCAAAATACAGCTCCTCATACAGCTGGGGATTCAGATCTAAAAAAAAGGTTCTGGATAATCTCCTTATTTTTTTCTTTACTTTACTCCTTATTTTTCTTTACTTTTTGAGAAGCTTGGACCCATTCATGGCACATAATTTAAACTCTTGCCACTGAAATGTCTTCTATAGATACATTTTAAATTAATTGAGCATCACAAAATTCAGTGCTTACTGAAGACTTTTTATGTATATGGAAAGAAAGTAAAAGTATACCTACTCCAAAAATAAATACATTACTGGTTGAAAATTGGAACACTATATCATATTTAAGCAAAAAGCAAAATTAAATTCACAAGCTGATAGTTAATGAAATTCTACATTCTTCTACAAGAATTGACTATTACTACTGGAATACCTACCATTTCAGATAGTAATTTATTATGCTGTTTAACTTCTGCTCCAATTTCAATGGAAAGCTACAAGGAAAGAGAGAGAGAAGATTGGTGGATTACTATTTGTATTAGAGTAGGATTGCACCATGCAAAAATTAAGTGTGCTTGGGAAAAACTTTAAAGATTCGTGGCAGAGGAAAACAATGCTAAAATATATATAGTACCACAAAGGAATATTCAATTCTAGTCTATGCTTCTTTGCTTTTGAAACATACAATCTCTCAAGAGACTATGGCTGGGACCAATAACAGTTATTTGGGGACAATCTAAGGAACCACCTTAATTCTCACTCAAGTTCCTCCTGGTTGCAGCACTGGCCATACCAGAAGAACCTAGTTTCAGTCATTTGACTCCTCCCTACATCATTAAAGGGTTAAATTTAATTCTGCAAATATTCTGCAACATATTTGCTCTCAAAGGTCACCGTGGAGTTCAAACGGTATATAAGTCCTCCTTCCTCCTCCAAGTACCTGCCAGATGTTTTGATGGCTACTCCCACCAATCCAATTATCATGATCCATGGCCAGTCATGATGGAAACTGTAGTCCAAACATCAAAAGGGCGGCAGATTGGGAGTCCAGTTTAAGGTGGACGGAGGGGCAGGTAGTAGTGGTGAGTGCTAGACAAGACACTTTAGCAGGCATTGATAGACACCACTCATCAATAAGAGCTTGATTTCATTCCCACAGGAAGAGTTTGGCTCTAGGACTTACTGGCAAGTCTGTTAACTGTCCCTGGTGAGGTGTAACTCCCATGGACACTTAGTTCTTAGTCATGGTGTGCCAAATGATCTGGACTTTTACGGTCCTTACTTACAACTATGCCTTGATTTTAGAGATGGGCACGAATAGCCAAAAATGGCATTTTATTTTGTTATTCATTTCCCCCACCCCCATTTCGCTTCATTAATTACAAAATGAGTTTTTGTAAAAAAAAAAATATAGTTTTGTAATTTGTTTTATTTCATCTCCATTTTTTACTTTAACTTTTTCTCTTTTTATTTTTTTATTTTTAGCGTGATTGGGCCTTTTTAGTTTTTTTTTTTTTAATACTAAAAAGTCCCTGATGGCAGGGCTTTGTTTTGTTTTGTTTTGTTTTTACAGCTGAGAGGCACTGGCTTGGGGCCAGCGTTTTTTAATTTTAATTTTTAATTTTTGTCTCATGTGCTGGCTGGGTCAGCATTGATGTTTTTCCTTTCCATTTTTCTTTTCCTTTACTTGCACTGACCATGTGGCTCCCGGGCTGGGTCAGTGTATTTATTTATTTATTTATTTATTTATTTATTTATTTATTAAAATTCAGTGCAGGGGGTTTCCCCCTTTTCCTTTTCCTTTTCTTTTACTCGTGCCAACCATGCGGCTCCTGGGTAGGTCGGCACATTTTAAAATTTATTTTATTTTTATTTTAATTTTTTTTCCTCGACGGCAGTATCTTTTCCTTTTCCTTTTCCTTTTCCTTTTCTTTTACTTGTGCCGACCATGCAGCTCCTGGGTTAGGCCAGCATGTTTTTTAAATTTTTCTGTTCGTTTTGTGCCCATCTCTACTTGATTTGACAAAAGAAAAAGCTGGAGTGCAAACGCAGTTAGCAAAGGAATGTGATCAATTTATAAGTACACTATGCCTTCTGATGGGCAATATTTTCCCTGAATTCAGTTAATTTGTGGGTATGTTATGATTAGTTGGCTGCATAGCTCAGTGAGTTAGCCATTTGGTTGGGGAGCCAGAGGTCGAGAGTTTGAATCCTCACTGTGCCTCCTGTGAGCTGAGCCTGCCTCTGCAGTGTTGAACAAGCAGGGAGCCCCCAGAAAAAAAGAGAATAGTAAACTAATTCTGAGAACTCTTGACCTAAAAACCTCTCAGAAGGGTTGCCATAAATAAGACTGGTCAGCACACAATTATTATATGACCACTACACTGATCAAGCAAGCATTATTTATCTCACTAAACCACAACATTATTGCTCCAATGATATACTTACTGATTTGATAGCAGTGACTTTTGAACGCAAGCTTTCGGTTAACTTTTCATTTTCTTCCTCATATACACTGTACCCGCTGTTGGTGTAGCCATAATTGCTGCCAGCGGCTCCTTCACCTGAAAAGGGAATCACATAAAGATACTAGAAATACCACCTGAAAACAGGGCTACTAGAAGGAAAATGCTGTTGGCCTTCATTACCCCACCAGTCATTTTAAAATATTCAGGTAGGCAACAATATCACATCATAGGGAAGTTGAGATGCCTTGCAAATTGTAAGCAGAACAGGAGAAAAACCAAAGAAAGGGAAAGGAGGTAACATAGATCAGAACTGTATTCCCAATCTATCATTACCCTCTGATCACATTCTTCCCTTGTTCAACTCAGTGGCTTTAACCCAGAATTTCCTGCACAGGGAAGAGAACCTGTATCCAATCCAAGCAGTCTTGGGTTGAGGAGCCAGAGGGTGGGAGTTCAATTCCCCACTGTGCCTCTTTGAGAGAGGCTGGATTGGATGGTCCATACAGTCCCTTCCAGCACTGCAATTGTAGGATGATTGTTCATGAACAGTCTTGACTTGGCCTAAAACGGAAAGGGAAAGGTTTTCCCCGCACTAGTTGTGTCCGACTCTAGGGGCGGTGCTCATCTCTGTATTCAAGCCGAAGAGCCAGTGTTGTGCAAGTTCATGGCCACGTGGCCGGCATGGCTGCAAGGAAACACTGTTTTACCTTCCCGCTTTTTATGGCGGTACCTATTTATCCACTTGCATTTACATGCTTTCGAACTGCTAGGTTGGCAGGAGCTGGGGTTATCAGCGGGAGCTCGCTCCGCTGTGTGGCACCCGGGATTCGAACCACCAAGTTGCTGACTTTGCAGCCAACTGCTTTTGGAGCCTTAGTCCACTGAGCCACCATGCCTTTGTCCTAAGGCAGCACAAATGCAGCAGGCACCCGGCAGCAGACAGATGCCAGGACATCAGTTCCCCACCCAACTCCCGTGAAGGCCCACCTCTGCAATTCGAAGGCTGATGTAATGTAATATCTAACATCCTTATTTTCTAACAACATCTTATAAGGGCAATCATTTCAAACCCAACACCTTTCTCGACTTCTGAATGCCACTGCTTTCAAGATCATCTTCTAATACAGTGCTGATGATGCATCATCTTATTTATCTTTTATCTGCTTAACACTGGTCCATCCTCAGAAGGTCATATTTGTACAAATGTCCATGGATATTCAAATACTATCAAATGTTAGGAAGAAAAAAAATCTATAAGCTGTATGCAGCCAAGGACTGCAACCAATTACAGTGGTACCTTGGTTTATAAGCATAATCCACCCAGGCGCTCTGGCAACATTTTGCTTTTAGACAAGCACAATACATGTTTCTTTAAAGTGCTATGAAGACCATAACTTGAGATTCAATGCAAGCACAATCCTCAAAAACTCCTCAGCTGCTCTATGATGTTCTCCTAACTTAAAGCAATGCTACATTTCATAAAATAAGAATACTGCATGTTTCTTAATAGTAGATCTGGATTCATGTGTATGCTCACACATGCAAAGAAAAGTGAGTTAGTGGAGATTACTTCAGATCAGCAGGACTACAGTCCTAGTCCCAGTGAAATCAATGAGTCAACTTAGTCTGACCAATGTATCTCCTATGGATTTCAAAGAAACTAAAATAGGCCCAAGAATCTGGTTCTACCTCAGTGTTTATAAATTTCACATTTATAAAACTACAGATTTTCAGAGACAGACACTTTATTTGAGTATGTACAACCAAAACAAAATAAAACAAAAAGTGCCACTAAACTTGGTTTTGTTAGTTTTGGTATAAAATTATAAACTAGGAGTGCAAAATTAAGTATAACTGCATTTCATTTTCCAGCTTTCAGAAGGAGCCAAGGAAAGACAGTCTGTTTAAGTGAAAAATAAATGCTCTGGAAAATTGTTTGACTCTTGATAAGGCAGGTGGATAGGGGAGAGGAACACATCTCATCATTTGGGGTCAGGAATAGTTTATCTGGAAATATCTGTACATCTCACAAATTGGAAAAACAGAAACATCAGTGGTGCTCATTATGCAACTCGTAGATTAGCTCCCTCAGTTTCTGCAGAGGTTGCATGCTTTATAAAGTCAAAAGTTCAGAAGCTATGCATCAGAACCGAGAGATGTTTCCCACAGGGCCAGGTGTTATGAACTTTGGGACTCACCCACGTGCAAGCCATGGTCAAGAACACCATCAGTCACTTTCAGAGAATAACGCAGACTGGTACCTTTATCAGGGCTGTTTCCAGGGCAATATCAGCAACTGTGGCAAGGTTCATAAATTCACTCGTTTAATCATCAGCAGCAAGTGTACCCTCTCTACAATCCTAGTAAAAGGAACCACTCTCCTGTTATCTCACATAACTGCAAACATAAAAATCGGCAAAATAGCCCTACCTCCCTGCACTCTCTCTCTGTAGTTCATAAGAACTCAAGTGGGGGACAGAATTAACCCCTTCTCTACTAGATTTTGCAGGAGGTGGCTAAGAGGGAAATCCCAGGGGTTCCTGTGTTAACAATTCTATTTTCCAAACTCTTCTGGAAGAAGTACTGTTGGTACCTTGG
>JAHTLZ010003542.1:61324250-61346821 GCA_023846285.1 Phrynocephalus versicolor | reverse complement strand
GGAAGGCTGAGTGAACCTTGAGCCTGCTACCTGGGACTGAACCCCAGGTCGTGACAACAGTTTTAGCTGCAGTACAGGCATTTAACCACTGAGCCACAAGGCAACCTGTCCTCTCCTCAGGGAGTTTTGGAGGTGCACTTATGAAAAACAATCCTGTTTTTCTGCTTCATCAGTCAGCTGAAGCTATGGAAGCTTTGCACCAGTATATCCAGGGAACCCGGATGGACTGGGTAAGAGGAAATAAACTGAAGTCTGTTTCAGAGAAGATAGCGGTTCCAGTACTTCATTTAAGCAGCAGGTGCTTATCAACCTCTTCTTAACTAAGCTTCACTCTTAAAGGCTAGCTTTGACTGTAAATTCTGCTTGCTCAAGTGGCATCTCACCAACACAACATCTCCTGGTGAGAGAGAGTTTGGCCTTTATTGTCCATGTCCTGGTAACCTCTTGAGAAGACTGCAACAATATGTCCTAAAGTCCTCTTTATTCTATTGAGCCCTGTCGCTCATAGACCATCCTAGCTTTTCATTAGCCCGCTGATTAAATTAGATAAGTTCTTTGCACATTACATAATATTACCACTCTAATAATAAGTGGTACTGTATTTCTGTCTCATTTACAAAAGAAAACAGCATTCAGTGGGTGGCTGCTAAAAATGGAGTTTATTGCTAAAGATCACAGATTGGAAAATGGGGACTTAATGATACAATCTTATGCACAACTATCCCAAAGGTAATTTCTCTAACCCTAGTGGGGCTTTATTAGCTAGAAAAGACTACACAACATGTGGAGAATGCTTATATGCTACACTGCCGTTTCGATAATGCCTAAACCTTGTATAAAGGAATTAATTCGTTCCAAATGAAATTTTGTTAAGCAAATTTTCCTTTATACAAATTTCCCACAGGAATGCATTGAAAACAGAGTAATCCCTAATCATGACCATTTTTATGTTGTACAGATTCACCCCATATGCGATTCTGTTAAGCAAATTTCCCCTATCTCTGGAATTTTTTTTTATGTTATACAAACTGTTTGTTATGCGAGGGTCCACTGTAGCCCATTCTGTTGTCAAATGGCTCTTAATGCCAGCATGTTCTGTTTAGTGTTTAGTCAAAATCTCCTTTCTTGTAATTTTAATTCACCCAGATCAGGTCCTATCCTCCATGTTCCACATAACTTTTCAAGGACAGTATGTGAAGATGACTGTCTTATCACATCTTATCAACTGCTCAGTCAATTTTCATAGAGCTGTATCAGCCCTCATCACAAATCCATACAGGAGGAATGGAAATTGCAAAGCTCACGGACTTCGTCTCTAGACCTTCTGGCCTTTTTTTCTGGAAGCAAGCACAATTCTTTCTCCTAAAATCCCCTAGAACTAGTGATGATCTTTTAAAACAAAGGGCAGCATCTCATGCCTGGTTCTGGTTCTTTTTGGTGTGTGTGTGTGTGTGTGTGTGTGCACGCGTACACACACAGCACTCCTGTGGGCACTCGGAACATACAGTATGCCCCCTCCTGTCTCAATTGCCATTCATTGTCTTACCTTTTTATTGCTTTAAAGCAGAACAGGACAGGAACAACTGAACAGAAAGTAACAGCTGGGCAGAATATAATTTCCAAAACAACTTTCCCTGTACTTCCTTACTGATTGCAAGGGAACAGAAGAACACCACTGCGAAATGAGACCAAAGGCCTAACCAATCATCATCCTTTGGTGCCAACTAGAGATGGGCACGACTTAGCGGTATTTTCATTTTCGTTTTCTCGTTTTCGTTACGTAACGAAACGAAAACGAAAAACGGTTCAAAAATGGACCGAAAACGGAAACGAAACGACTAATTTTGAGCCAATTTTCGTTTTTCGTTACTGGAAAAACACGTAATGGAGCTAAATGGGGAGAAACGAAAGATTTTTCATTTTCGTTTTCGTTACGTAACGAAACGAAAATGAAAAATTTTGAAATTAGCTCACGAAAACGGAAACGAAACGGACCCTAGCCGAAAACGAATTTTTTTTTCTGAGTCATGCCCATCTCTAGTGCCAACCAAAAGGTTTTGGGAAATCAAAAGCAGGACATGAAGGCAACGGTTGCCTCCAATGCCGCTATTCCTTATCAGCTGGTACTGAAAGGCATGTTGACATCATGAACTAGTGGTCACTGATGGCCTCACCTTTCTTGAATGTTTCTAACTGCATTCAAAACCATCTAAATTGATAGCTGCCAGGAGACAGATCATAATTATTTTCTCAAAATGAAATACGAGTTGGAGATAATTAGCTGGAAAACAGGGCAAAGTGTGTGTGTGTGGGTTCTGTGCAGTATTCAGATGGAATTTACACACATATAGTAAGTGTAACAACAAAATACTGTGTGTGTGTGTGTGTGTGTGTGTGTGTGTATAAAATCAATGCACTATATTACAAGGATGCACAAGATATTCATTTAAACTTCAGATCAAAGAGATTATTAACCCCAATTCACAAGATTAAAGGAAGCCTATCACGAATGATGTAATTGAATCACAATGAAGAGTGAAAATGGGTATGAATTTTACCATGACAGTAATATTTCAGCAAGATTTTAATACTAAACAGGAAGTTTTTGCTAGAGACAACTTTTTGAGGAAAATAATGGGTACAAATTGGGGTGAACAACCACACACATTAAGAACTTCTGCACTAGCCCTATGTTACTCTGTAGGAGAATATGCTACCCTTGTTTGGTATAGATCAAAATATGCAAAACAGGTGGATGTAGCCTTAAATGAAACATTGTGACTGGTCACATGGTGTTTAAAACTGACCCCAGTACAAAAGCTGCATTACTTAGATGGCTTTCCTCCACCAAAATGCCACAGAGGAAGTGCTGCACAGAAAGAGTATGTCAAAGCCATGTCCTCAGAAACACACTTGTAATTTGGTCATCCACCACCAACGTTGACACTGAAATCAAGGTATAGTTTCCTCAAGACCTCTGCCCTTCTCAACAATCAGCCCCACAAATTGCCCTAGAGATATGGAAGGTGAGCATGGAGCTACCAGGTAACTGGGCAGAATCACATGACTCTCTGCCACCTGGCCATGAACAACCTCGACCCATATGGAAAGTATTAAAAACATTGTGCCAGGGTTGGCAGATCAAAGGATAATCTGAGAAAACTGGACTTCCCAAGAGAAGACACCTTGTGCGAATGTGGAGAAGAACAAACCATCTCACACATGTTACAATGCCCTTCCACATGCACAGAGGAAGATCTTATGTTCACATGAGAGAATTCTGTACACAGTATTGGGCAAAAATCATCTAGCTTTAAAAAAGTCATTTTCATTTTATATACTTTCATATATTATTACTTATTTATATTTTCCTTAATAGTGTATGTTTATTTGTCAATATAATTTGTTAGTGCTTCTGACACAAATAATGAAAGCAGCACTTTAAGGAAAAAACATCAAAGAAGACAACAAAAATGCAAAAAAGGAGCAGCACTAAAGACCAGTGAGTCACATTCAGCAGGAATAAACATCTTAAGCAGGACCCCACTCTAAAGGAACCGTTATCTTAAAATGTTTTTTATTCACTAAAAGAGTCCAGTGCATTTGAGCCAATCTGTTGTTTTCTTCACTGACTATTAAATGGCTGAATTGGGAACTTTTGGTGAATAAACTTCATTCTTCGACACGTTAAAGCTTCTCTCGTTTAGATTGGTTTTCAGCAAAGGTTTCCCATTGGTTTAAAAGAACATGAGACAGTTCTACCTATACTGGAAATATCCGCACAGCTGTTTGGTCAAATGGTTTAAACTTGAGACCTACCACCAGGAAGTGACAACCTTTTTGTAAGGATTAAAACCAAAAGAGAATAAAAAATATCGTAATCCCTTTGAAATTAATCCATTTATTTCCACGTGAGATTTCTTGAACTGCAGTGTGGCTGAAGGAAAGAGACTCCAGCCCATGAAAGCTCATGCGGACACCAATTTATTACTTCCTAGGTACCAGGAAGTAATTGATCTGTTGCTGTTACTGCAACAGATCAATACAGGTACCTCTCTGAAAACATTTTTATAATAAATGCTGCAATTGTACGCACACCTGTTTGTGAGCAATCCTTACCAAGGAGAATCATAGAATCACAGATTTGGAAGAGACCTCAATGGCCACCCAGTCCAATGGTTCTCAACCTGTGGGTCCCCAGATGTTCCTGAACTGCAACTCACAGAAATCCCTTCCAGCACAGCGAGTGGTGGAGGCAGTCCAGGAACATCTGGGGACCCACAGGTTGAGAACCTCTGATTCAGTACAATGCCCTGCTATACAGGGATCTTTCTTCAAAGATGGAGCATGCTTAGGGTTGGGATGCAGCCAACAAAACATCTGGGGCAGTTGTTATATCAAGTAATCCAATGATTCTCAACCAGTGGATCCCCAGATATTCTAGACTGCAACTCCCAGAAGCCCCCACCACTCGCTGTGCTGGAAGGGATTTCTGGGAATTGCAGTTCAGGAACATCTGGGAACCCACAGGTTGAGAACCACTGAGTAATACCATATTGACAAACCAAGAGTCCATCTGGGGCAGTGAGGGGCATAATGGTGCCTCTGTACCTCCCACCTTTTTCTTACTGCTGGACGACAATACGTCCGCATTGAGGAAAAGAGGGAGTATGGACATCTAACTCCCCAGGGGCTTTCTTCCTTTGGGTCAGTCTGCTGGAGAGCTCAGTGATGGAGAAGAAGGCAATGAACCCCTTGACGGGGGCTCGACTGGATGACCCACAGGATCCCCTTCCAGCTCTGCAATTTTAAGGCGATGATTCATTCCCAGTCCTGACTTGGCCTCAGGCAGGCAGTACCAATGGGGTCGGCGCCTAGCAACGAGAGGCCCTAGCAACAGCTCCCCAAACGCCACGGGAGGCCGAAGAGGCCCATCTTCTTCCCCCATCCAGAGTGTTCCATCATCCTCTTTCAGACGCGCACGTTCCCTCTCCGCCCCCTCCACTTACCCAGCCCGGCCCGCCTCATGCTTGCTCGTCGTGGGGTGGTGAAGGTGGGGAGAAAGGGGACCGAGATGAAGCCTCGCCCCGCCTGACACGCAAGGCCAGCGTTCACACACACCACTAGACAAGCGAGAATAAAGTTGATGGAGGGGGGGAGGGGAGCGAGCGGCTTCTCAGACTCTTCCGATCGCCTCTCAAAACGTCACGACAGCGCTGGGCGGCCGCAAAGCGTTCCGGGTAATGTAGTTCTTGTCCCGAGCCTTCGCGAAATCTTCTGGGTAACGTAGTCCGCCAAAGGATAAAAGGGTTTTAGGGAAACAAGGTGAGACCCGACCGAAGGGTTTCTGGGTAATGTAGTTCTAAAATCGTGGGTGGATGACGTCACTCCAGGCGCTCGGTCGGATCCTATGTGTCGGGGTTTTTGCTGAAACCACGAGCCGCAGATGATTTTTAAGGCGTTTTTGCAGAAATGAAGGAGAAAGAAATACTTTAACAATTTAACATCAAAACAAAAGCCAAGGCTATTTAAAGGAAAGACAGTGAATGCTATTAATTTGCTGTCTTCTTTTTCTCCTCCAATGCGACCATTCCTAATTGTGGCTCCTTTTAAAAATGTGTTGACGATTATGAGAATCTGTAGCGATAATTACATACATCCAAATGGTATTAAAACCGCGGTGAAAATCGTGATCCAACGCACAACCCAAGGCTGTTCTTCGGTAAAAATGCCACTTGCTCCGTTGGCAAATGGCAAATGGGACTTGCTTCCTCCCCGTTTCATGTGGCCACTTAAATTTGATTTTGAATATCATCAGTTCGCTTGGGCCTTATGTTTTGTTTTCTAGATGTGTTGCTCTTTTCTTCTTAGGACGGGAAAAATTCATTTAATGTACAGGAAGATGTTTGTGAAGATTCTCAGTCATCCAGGTGAGTTTATCTGGAAGTTGAGTCATGGCAACGTCTTTTTTTATATTTGTGTGTATATTTGTTGTTGTTGTTCAGTCGTTCAGTCATGTCCAGCTCCTCGTGACCCCATGGAGCAGAGCACGGCAGGCCCTTCTGTCTTCCACTGCCTCCCGGAGTTTGGTCAAATCCACGCTGGTTGCATTGATGACACCATCCAACCATCTCATTCTCTGCCGTCTCCTTTTCCTTTTGACTTTAATCTTTCCCAACAATAGGGACTTTTCCAAGGAGTCCTCTGTCCTCTTGAGGTGGCCAAAGTATTGGAGCCTCAGCTTCAAAATCTGTCCTTCCAGTGAACATTCAGGGTTGATTTCTTTCAGGATGGATAGGTTTGACCTCCTTGCAGTCCAGGGGACTTTCAAGACTCTCCTCCAGCACCACACCTCAAAAGCATCAATTCTGCAGCGACCAGCCTTCTTTATAGTCCAGCTCTCACTTCCATACATCACTACTGGAAAAACCATAGCTTTGACTATCCCGACCTTAGTTGGCAAACTGATGTCTCTGCTCTTTAGGATGCTATCTAGGTTTGCCATTGCTTTCCTCCCAAGAAGCAGGCGTCTTTTTATTTCGTCGCTGCAGTCACCATCTGCAGTAATCAAGGAGCCCAAGAAAATAAATTCTGTCATTGCCTCCATTTGTTTCCCTTCTATTTGCCATGAGGTGATGGGACCAGTGGCCATGATCATAATAATAAATGCTCTTTTCCCTCTTTTCTAGTAATGACATCATGGGGATACATCAGTCTCGCAAATGCTACAGTGTACATAAAGTGGTCCCTGGCTCCTACTAGTGGCCAAATTCTAGTAATTTCATTTTAAGAAATAAAAATTTCTGGGATTTAACAATATTTTTAATATTTTCAGTCTGCTGATAAGTGAATCAGTTAATGCTGATTTTGTGGATAACAGGATTCCGATTGTACTTACAGATGACACTGGGCAAGTTTTAGACAGGAGTGCTCTTGCCATCCAGAAATATCAAGGGTTTTCTTTACAAATATTCTCTGGTACAACAGATTTGGTAAACTGAGTGACTTGGGTTTTGTGGATCTGGATGAGGGCAAAAAATGGGTGGCAAAGACAGGAATGGAGGATGTTCAAAGAGGGCTGGAACTCAGAAAAGTAGCATTCTGACATTTTCTTTCAGTGCAATCTACAGTCCACTGAAATAGGACCATAGGAGCAGCAATGCTAGATTTCATGATGTTTTTAATCTCCTCTCAGCTCTTAACAGCTCTTTGGTAAATATATAACTGTCATGCTCACATTATTATCAGTAAAATTCCCAGAAATACTAGGCCTCAAAAGCCATGTTCATTTACAATGGATCAGTGAAGTAAACAGTTATTATCACGTTAGCACTTTCTGAGAATCGTTTTTACTGTACTTCACAGAAGGTTTAATTTGTTGCCAAAGTTTAATTGGTTGGGAGGGAAACTTTCTCCCAGAAATAATGCCCATTTATGGCATGTTATCTTTTAAAATGCCCCATTCTTACTTGTCAGCAACATTTTCCCTCCAGTTTATTGTTAAGTGAGGAAAATTGGTCTAGTCTTCAAATGTCAATTCATTCTTAGCTGATAGAAATCCACTGCTATGGTTTAAATCTGCCATTCTCAATCTTTTTTGGACCACGGCCGTAAACACAATATGAAAGAAATATAGGCCAAGTCAGGATTGTATAAGTTGCATAACAGACTTCATAAGGTGGTATATGAAGAAGTGTTTCCAGTCTGTGGCTCCCTTCAATGTGCAGAGGAAGCACGTTTTCGACATGACTGCTCTGACAATAAGAACCAAGTTTAGAAGAATTAAAAATGATTTAAAATAAGGTGACTACAGAGGCTAAAAGGAAGTACAGATTTGTTTGTCTGGAAAATGTGTTATTTTGATCCAAAGCGTATTTTATTGTGGTAGCAGAGGATTATTTATTTTAGCATGGATTTTAAAATTAATTATAATCATTTTGGCATGTGTAGATGCCTTCGTCAATGTAAACTGGGTAGCAGTGGTACCACTGTGCCAGCATCGCAAGAGCAGCTTGGGGGAGGCAGAGGCGGAGGAATTACAGGTCACACAGGAACTCAGGGGGAAGAAAAGGAGGCACTTGGGAGGCCCCTTCTGGCTCCTGCTGTTGTTGTTGCAAGAGACCTTGCAGGGTGGGTCCCAAGATTCACCCTTGGAGCAAAAAGACTTTGTATTAAAAGAATTCTGAGACCAGGGATTTTGAAAGAATTCTGAGATGAGGGATTTTGGAGTGCACAGCATTTTCTGCAATAAAAATAATAAAAGTAAAAATAAAAATAAAAATAAAAATAAATCCTAGTTATCTCATCGCTTTCTTTGTTACAGCAATACAGTCTGAGGAGTAGGTTAAGAGACTTTCTGCTGCCCTAATTCAACCTGGCTCCTTTTGTTTAGCCCAGTGTTAAGTTATGGTGATCGGATGACATCAAATCAGATTAGTTTTTATTATACCCAATAGATGACATCTTTCTTGGAACAAACCAGCCTGCCCTCAGAGTGGACCTGTCTGTAGCTTTCTGAGCCTCCATCACGGGCATCTACTTTTTTGGTGCAGATAGGATCAATCTGTTTTGAATTGGTTCCAGCAGGCTGGAATAGATCCATTTAGTCTTCTGGTTTGAGTCTGCCAGTATCATGAAGTGGCTTACTACGTGAGCTACTGTACTTTGCGACATTAACAAATTAATCACTTCCTTTGCTCCTTGGCAGAGGTGCAGGGGAAGTGGTTGTGGTTATTATTATTATTTAAACTATATGAATTATCACTTATGTGTTGCATCAGTTATTTTAAAAAAACAACCCACTAGTTCAAAACAAACATGAAAATCAAACCAAAACAAAGCAAAACAAGAAAGAAGAAACCATTATGGCTTTAATGTACTGAGTTCACTCCCTTCACAGTGAGACTAATCATATATGTATTTATACATGGCTCAGTGACCAGGTAGGGGCACAAATAATGATAAAGTGGCAATGGTTCACTAGTAAAGGAAGAGGCTGTCTGGATGTGAATAACAACAGACAAGTGGCAAACTGTGAATCATTATGGCTGCTCATTTGAAAACTGCAGCCATGCGTGTAACTGATTCTTGTCATTAATATGGGTTCTTATTTGGTCCCAGGCCAAGACATTGGATGATGGACCTTTGGCCTGTAGTACCAGTGCTCTCCTCTTGAGCTCTGATCCTCTTCTTGAAGAACAGCTCACAATAAATATATGCATGCATCTTGTCGTCTTTGCATTTTTCAAAATTTTGTGTACGGTATTCTTAATGACTCTTCTCTCTGTGTCTGTTTCCTCCTTGCATCTTAACAGGTGTTGTGCGACTTCATTAGTGAAGCACCAAGCTGTTAGCTTCTGCTTTTATACGTTTGAATCTAAATTTGCACTCAGTTTGCTTTTTAAGTGAGAAATTGGTTTTCTTCACCCCACCTCCCTCCCCTTAAGAAGGCTTGCTAGTTAATGGGCAATCCATCACTGTAATTAGATAACGGCTGGCTGAGATTTTTTAAAATAAGTACAATCCTCTACAACACCCGCCTAAGCAAAGCAAATCCCGTTGAAGCTGGCACGGTTAGATTCCAGGATGGAATTGTGCAAGGTTTTGTTTTCCTGCTATTCATTTAACATCTTATAGCTGTATGAACAGAATTGGGTAATCCTAAAGAAATAGATTCCTGTGTCAGGAGAATAAGATCAGAGTTAAAACGCCTGCTCTGGTGTTCTTTTACTAAGATGAAATGTCCTTTGACTTGGGGGACATCAGGATTACTCAGTAGCTTTCATATTGATATTGGCAACCAGCCTAGGTTCATTTATATTAAAGGTATTCCATTGCCTTATATGGGTTCTCTTTCTTAAACACACACGGACACTGTAAACTCTAATGGGAAGATACTTTCAGCCTAGCAAAATGCCTACTGAAAACTCTGAGGAACAACATGCTCCGTTTGCCATTGATTACATAGCTCAACACTTGCCACAATTTCTCAGCTCTCAGTTTGAGCATGGATGTTTCAGGGTCATGTGTTCCTTTTAAAGATCAGTGCTTGAAGAAAAAAATGCTTTCTTAGACTGGGATTCCCAGAATCCCTAGCCAAGCAAACTCCCTCAAATCTGGGTAACATTTCAAAGCTTTGTTAGATACAAGATGTCTAGTTCACTCCTGAGGGGAAAAATTACAATCAGTGAGAAGGGAAATATAGTGGAGAATCCTGAGAAGATACATGCCTAGACGGCTGGAACTCTAAGGTGGAAGGCTGCATTATTTCATCACAAGATCACTTCTTTCAGGGTTGAAAGAAACAACATGCTCCAACTGCCCCCCCATCAAATATTCAGTGATTCGTGTTTTCGCACACACACTAAGACATATAATTGGTTCAAAATTACACCAGATATGGTTCCTTTCTACTGCAGTTTTTACAGATACAACATAGTTTTGGGCGGTACAGGACCGTTGTTGCCTACAGCTGAGCTTCCCTTAACAGTAGATTGTAAAATGAAGAGGCATGATCCACACTTTTGGGTATAACTAGGCCACAACTTTATTTAATACAGCAAACAGTACTCTGGCTAGGCAATTGGGTTGGATCCATCACATCAAAGGAGCACCCCCATCCCTTTGATGTTCATCAACCACTACGGGACACCCCAGGATGCCCACCCCATTGTTATCCTGATCCTCCACTCCAGTTCCAGGTTCCAGGTCATAAACCAAGTTATTGTTAACAGGTCATAAATCATTGTCACTGGGTCATAATAAATCATTGTCAACAGGTCATAAATCAATTGTAAACGTTTTAATTTTTGGTTTTGAGTGTGGGTCCATCCCAATGCCTATAGAAAAATGCCAGACCTCTCAACTGCGACAAACATACTAACAATCATCCTATTACCTATGAATGCAGTTACCCAATCAGTATATAACGAAAGAAGAGGGAGGGTGGGAGGGGTTGCTGTGTGCTAATGCGGCTGCCCCCTCCTGGTGCCCATTTCCGTGTCCGGAGTGCCCCCCCCACTTTCTATGCTGGATCCCTGGCCCCCTTGATCCCACGTGGGGGTCACCATCATTCCTTTGTTTAGGGATCCACTCGGCAACAATCTTCGGCTGATGAATACAACCCTCTCACTTCCTTCTCCGCATTCTATGTTTGACACACACACACACACACACACACACACACACACACACACACACATGTTTCTTCCTGACTGCTGCCCTCTTGTCTCTGATTCCCTCCCTCCTCTTTGGTCCTCTATTCACACCTGTGGATGTGGATTTTTAAAAATTGTAATTAAAATTGCACATCTGAAAATGAACATAGCCTTCATTAGTTTAATAAGAAAAGCAAGTGGGAACAGGGCACAATTTTCCTGTCATATGATATCACCCCAGCCTCCAACATGTCCACCCACACTGGATTCAACCACAGAAAAATGTGCAGCAACTTGGACAACCTGTTTGCAGCTGACTCACAGCAAATAACACTTCCCCTGGTTCATCACAAAGATGTAATTCCAGCCTAGGGAAACTCATAAATTTGTTTCTGGTGAAGAAGATCTGGTTTGATTGTACAGCACTCTATAAAGCATGTATTGGATGGCTATATTTTGTTCTTGGACCTCTCTCCAATTCCTATAGTTTGAAGATGTTCCTGAAATGCAACCTAATTAAAATTGGCCTTTTAGCAATTTCCTAAACTTGTTTCTACCTAGCTCCTAACATTTATTTATTTATTTATTTATTTATTTATTTATTTATTTATTTATTTATTTATACAGTATTTCTATATCACCCCCTTAGTGCAAACCGCACTACCCAGGCAATTATTTGTTAATCTCACCACTTTCTCATTATTTAGCCTTCATTTATGAAATGACAATCCCCAGACAGTAGGAGTACAACACTATTCAACATCTGGATTCTTTAGACAACACAGCTAATGTCTGAATTCTTCATAACAGCTGAACACCTGTATGCTGTTGGCGATTTCCGCCTGTGCAGCCAAGGCTGAGCAAATGGTTGTGCTATCTGGTGAGGTGTCATCACCAACAGCCACACAACAGGCATTTTGCCCAAAAGCGCAACTGCTTGTTAGCTATTTGTGGGGAAATCCCTAATGGGATAGTGGAGAAGTAAATTAAAATAGTACAAAGTCTTGTCTCATTATGAGAGCTTTGTAGTCTACGTTTTCACAGACAAGGCTGCTTCATTGGACACCCACGATATCCTGAGGTGGCAAATCTGTCTACCCATCTATTACCCAACTTGGGGAAATTAGTGAATGGTAAATAGTGGGATTCGTAATCTATATAAAGTCACATAGTAGGTAGTTCCTCATTCAGGGAAAAGCTTTCCTGAAGAGGAAGGTCTTTGCCTGATTCTGGAAAGTCAGCAGAGATGGGGCAGTCCTGGCCTCCAGTGGGAGGGCGCTCCAAAGTCTGGGAGCAGCAACAGAGAAGGCCCTTTCATGTGTTCTTCTGAGACACACTTGTGAAAATGGTTGGATGGAATTGTGGTCCAAAACATCTGGAATGCAGAAGGTTCATCACCACTGGTAGGGCAAATCAAGAGTGAACTCAAGATTCTCTGGAAAAGACAATAATGCTGAGAAAAGTTGAAGGGAGTGGGAAAAGAGGCAGACCAAATGTGATATGGATTGATTCTGAAGCCATAGGCTTGACTTTGTGATTGCTAAGCAAGGCTGTTGAGGACTGGACATGGTGAAGGTTGCTCATTCATAAAGTCACCATAAGTCAGAGGCATCTTGACAACATATAACAGAGGCAAGAAGAAGAAAGTTGATTTTTAAAAAGAAAATCTGACAAATGTTGACTCAGTTTTAAATTGCAATACATCTTGCATCGTACAGCTCCATCTTTCAGGAAGTAATACTGGCCCCAACTCCCTGTGAATAAATAGTAGTGAGCACAATTCCTGTTAAAAAATGACATCACCTTGCTTATTCATGACTTAGTCACATCCCAACTGGATTAGTGCAAATACACTCTGCAGCAACAGGCCTGGCCCGGAATGATGGACTACCATTATATGTCTTTTATAGGAATCCATAGGTTTACATAGACTTTGTGTTTATAACTACTTATAACCTTGTAGATTTAATGAAATGTTATCTATTAATGCTATACGATGTCCCTCAATTCCTTGTTCTCAATACTTGAACACGTCTTAATTGTACTGGACTGTATATTATCCCTCATTACTGTAAGGTGCCTTGGGTCTTTTTCCAAGAAGAAAGGCAGGGTAAAAAATACTCTAAAATAAAAAATAAAAAGGCAAGTGGGCCACCAGTTGTCATTTCCATCAGTTGAAGTCGTGTAGATGTGGATCACTGAAAACATCCAGTATAAGTCAGGAAACAGTAGCATTGGATCCAAGTTTGGTTCAGGGAACGTTTAAAGATATTGTACTCAAATAATGTCTTCCCAGTGACATATTTCCTTTGCATTTCCTGGGAAAATGCTCACATGTCCTCTTTTATGTTTCCTATTGATCTGCTGATGGAAGGAAGCTAATCAGCTTTCATGAACAGGAAAATGAACTCCTCAGCTTGACAAAGTGTGAGTTGCAACATTGTGCTCATTTCTGAGGGAACAAACTCATTTGGTTCCCTAGCTATCACTGTTATAGTAAAAGAGATTTTTTTTAAAAGATTAATTAAAGCTACTTTTGTCCAGAAAAATAGCATACATGTTGTAATCCTATCTCTGCACTGCTACATCTTTGTCAAAAAGCCTTTCTCTCCCCCCCCCCAGCCTTTGCAGACAATTGGATAGAGGCAACTAATGTACTCGCTAGCACCCAATAAACCAAGCTCCCCACTTTAAAAACATAAAAAAGAAACCCATAGAAATCTGATTAATATATGAGGTGATTACAGCTTCCCAGAATTGGACCTCATGCAGCAGAGATAAGGTGCAAATGATGTAAGATGTAAATGGCATAAAATAACGAAATATAATATATTTTTTTAAAAAGCATCTGTTAAGTAAATTTCTATTTTACTTTTGACAGGAGCATCCACAAGTGATCTCATATCTGAGAAATCATTGAACTAAGACCTACTTAAATTCAGCCACTTGGCCACATCATATACCTTCAGATCACCACTATGCTGTGCTGCTGTTTTTAGTAGGGCAGTTTTGTGAGCCACCTGTACTGTTATGCAAAAGAAGGCAACTTTTTCCGGTGACAGATGTTGGAGGACAGCCAACCAGGTGTTTCTCTCAAAATCTCCACCTGTCTCTCCTCAGTAGCTTAAAAGAGCTAGGTATACATTACTGTTTAACTTGTGCTGTTTTTTCTAAACTAAGGGCACTTTTACACGACCTCTAAAATCTGGTGGCAACTTAAATTCGGACCAGAGATCGTGGGGGTTTGTCACTCTTCCTGTGTTCCCACCCCTCCGCACTCCATTGTTCCTGTCTGCGTGAGGGGAGGAAGAAAAAAAGTGAGAAAAAAATGCAGGCTCACCTCCGTCTGCCCGTCGAAGCAGCCCCGAGCAGCCCCATAGTGATTCCTGTCTCTTAAAGGGGCAGCAAGGACAAAAAAAAAAAAAACAGAAGGCGATGGAGCCCAGCATTCACAGCTTTACAATCCGCATCGGAAGATTTTTTACCTCCTGGAGGCCAGATACTTGAAAAGTGCACTGGGACGCGCTTAGGTAGGCATGGCCATACTTAATTCCCCCCCCCTATCAGCTAGCAGTGAATTATGTTTCAGTGACCACCAGTACAATCAGCTTGTACATGTAGAATGGGTAGAGTGAACCATCTTGTCCATCACCTCAAGCTGAAGAAAAAAGAGGTTTTCACTGGTTATGGAAACTTTTCCAGGTGCAATCTTATAGTCATTTAGTTCATTGGGTCTTTTGCTACACTAATAAACTGGTTTTCTTCTCTTTTCAGCTATCATAAATATAATCACATGAGTGAACCACCATGTTCCCAGAGTGTTCCTACCCACACCTTTCTGGGTCCCTGATAGAGGCTTCTAATTTTTGTGTGTGCCAATAGGATGGATTTGTTTTGTTGCCAGTATGTGCAATCACTGGAAACAAACCAAAGCAAACCTTCCTCTTCCAGTTTCCCATACTGTGAAGTGGTTTAAGAACAAAGTCATTATATGACATTGGCAAATTAAACACTTCCTCTGCTCCATAGTTAATTTTATTTACAATGTATAAGGGTTGGGCTGTATCACTTAAAAATGAAATTTGAAAACTTCCTCTTGGAAGTGGCAGGAGATTAGAAGAGGCAACAAAGGGGGATTTTTTTTCTTTTTGTGATTTATCTTAAAACCTGATAAAAACCTGTCCGTAGCCAAACCTATATTAAGGAATAGACTTTAAGTTATGTTCTGTTGGCCATGTCAGCCCATTTAGATTTCCTTGGAATCAGCACAGATTGGCTGTAATAATTATTGATACATCCCATTTTTATTTTCCAGTCTAATAAATATTTTATTAATGTTTAAAAATATGTTAACAATTTGATTTTTGTTAAAGCTAATTATGTAAGTTGAAAGTTGTAAAATGCTTTTAAGTTTTTATTTCCAACCTTTAATCTGTGCCATCAAGAGTTTGGCAGCAGTGCTTGTACAGATGGTGATCTGATATCCACTGTAGTTAGCACGTACTCAAATAAGTGTCTAAACAGCATTATATCACTTCAGTTCATTGATCAGCAGCAGTTCTTCAAAAACTCCCAAGTCCTGCTACGTGAGTTACTAGGACTAAAACGTGTGACTTAGTTCATTGAAAGATGTACTGTACTGAAAAGCAATGGCTTTATTATCAGATTCTAGGTATCATTGCAGGCATTTTCATGCACACTTTATATTTCATTACTATCTATTATGTTAGGAGGAAATAATGGTTTGTAAATTGGACTGGCCTTGGATGCTGAACATCATTTTTTAAAAAATTTAGTGTCAGTGCTGGCCTTGAAAATGTTCTCTCTTACCTAAAGCTGTGTTTGACTTCATGGCATCTTCCTTTATATAATGAAACAAAGTTGCAGTTACGGTAAATCTCCGTAACACAGCTGGAGTTTTATGTATATATGCTCAATTGCAGAAGTATATGCTTCCCAAGAGAAAGGTCTAATATAAGTGATGCTTTTTCTATTGATTTTTAAACTGACTTGCTCCCAGGTATTTAATTATTATTTTAAGATTATCTGATCCTAGTCAAATTAAATGCCTTTGTTTCTTCAGTTAGCTAAGAGGATAAATAACTATTCTAGCCGTGGCTGTGTATGGTGCCATGGTCCAGTGCAGCATAAAATAATGAATTTAGGTGGTTGCATTCAGTGAGTTATCCATGTAAGTCTGTTTCAGCAAAAACAGGAGCAAAGTAACAACAGAAGGTATTGTGTCACTTGTAAAACTAACCTATTTATTTCAGTGAGATCTTCATCGATTACATCAGATATTTATGTATTGATTGTAATTCACAATAGCTCACCCTGAAATGTCTGTTCGTTTTAAAACTGCCATCTTATCCTTGCTTGTTTGTATTCATTTGTTCTTATTCATGGTGTTGTTGTCAAACAGCTTTTGATGCAAAGTATAAATAAAGAGCAAATATTTTGATTTTTTTCCCAAGCAAAAGCTGATATTAACTTGTAGGTGGTGCCTTCAAGAAAGAAGCCGAAATAAGAAGAGGCCTTCCTCTTGGAAGATCTTAAAATGAAACAAAGTTTGCCTTTCATAATTACAGTAAGACCTCGCTTTACAGAAAGAATCTGTTCTCCACGATGTTCTGTCAAGTGGAAATTATGTAAAGCGGTTCCAGATGGGGCGCAATGCAGTGCAATGCTCTTTATACACATCCCCTAAGCTCCGCCGCAAATGGCTGCAAGCTCCGGAGTTTCCCCACCAGCTCCGGAGTTTGTAGACAATTAAGTGCGACCCCGCCCACCTAAGCGCGACCCAGCGCACCTTTCAAGTACCTGCTCTTGGGAGGTGAAAAATATTTGATGCAGAGAATGCCTGAGCTCTCCTCGCTTCTTTTTGTTGTTTTTCTTTTGCCTCCCGCCCCTTAAAGAGGAACCAGGAAGTGAACGGGGGTCGGAACAACTTCTACCGGCACCGGAGGTAAGGCTTTATTTTTTTGTCCCTGTTTAAGGCTTTTTCCCCCTCCCTCCCCTCACGCAGACAGAACAAGGAAGTGCGGAGCGGGTGGGGACGGAGGAACAGCAACGAACCCTCAAGATCTCTGGTCTGAATTTAAGGGACCAGCGGATCTTAGGGGTCATGTAAAAAGGCCCTATGTCCTTTGGGGGAAAATGAGTAAAGTGGGTTTTTATGTTTAAATTGTGTAAAGTGGCACATTATTTCCAAAGGACTTCCTTATGTCCTATGGAAATTACGTAAAACGGGAGGTTTTTAAAGCAAGGTCTTACTGTATGTTACAAACTGCCCAGAGAGTGTCGTAGTCCTATAGGACAATATATAAGTCAAAATGACAAGAACAACAATTAAACAGAGAGGTCCAGATTGGAAAACAACCACTCTCGCAAAACTATAACCCATTTTCTCCCTCAATCTTCTCTTGGGCCTGTCATTTTCCTTACACATAAGCTTGAAGAAGAAATACATCTTGGACACCAACAAGTAGATACACGATGTCAGCCACCTCCTAAATTGCCCTCAGGCACAGTAGAAGATGAAGCTGCCTAGATGCCCTAAGCACATCCAATCTCACCTGATTTCGGAAGCTAAGCAGGGTCAGTCCTGGTTAGTACTTGGATGGGAGACCACCAGGGAATACCAGGCGCTGTAGGCGACTGGAGTAGGAACTGGCAAGCCACTCCAGTATTCCTGCCAAGAAAACTCCATGGACGTGGGGTCACAAAGAGTCAGTCAAGACTGTAATGAGTATGACACAACACAACACACACACACACACACAGAGTAGAAGATGAGAGAATAAGAACATAAGAAGAACCATGCTGGATCAGGCCAAGGGCCCATCTAGTCCAGCTTCCTGTATCTCACAGTGGCCCCAGCAGATGCTTCTGGGAGCACATGAGACAACTAGATACCTGTCTCTTGATACCATTCCCCTGCATCTGGCACTTTGAGGTACCCTTCTTTTAATCCTGGAGATAACATGTATCCTTTCCATGGCTTGTAACCTGAGAGAGACTTTTCCTCCAGAAATTTGCCCAATCCTCCTTTAAAGGCATCTAGGCCAGATGCCATCACCACATCCTGCGGCAAATAGTTCCACAGACTAGCAACACACTGTGTAAAGAAATACTTTCTTTTGTTTGTTCTCACTCTCCCAACCCTCTGTTTGAGTGGATGACTCCTGGTGTTGGTATTGTGTAAGAGGGAAAAGAGCTTCCGTCTATCCACTTAATCCATCCCCTGCATGGTCCTGCCACCATTATTCAACTTTCAGATGATCTATATTAGAAATGGGAAGAGGGGACCTCTTATGCCTTGCTTCAGGTAATAAGACATATTGAGCCTGTCCTGGTAGTTTCTTTGTTTCCCTTGATGAATTTGCTTCTCCCATTTAAAGTTTCAACCTGAAGCTGAAATAGCAGGCAGAAGGTAGTGCTCTTATTTAAAACTGCAAATATATTTTCCAAGAATTGAATTACACCTTTCAAAACGCAAGATGAGTTTCTTTACATTTCAATAGAATGCCTTTAAGCACAAGGTAATTTCTTGACACTATTTACAATCTCGGAGCCTGAACCTGATTAGCTTTGCAATAAAAGGCATTGTGAATTCCTGCAATAGCTTTTAGTTCATTTTAAAAATGAAAAGAACAAAGAGGGTGGTATTCCCCCCCTTCTTTGCTGATTTAATTGGCTGCAGGTACTCCTAGTTTTTCACAGCAGACAAAAGTGGAAGACTAAAATACTCCATAAATATAAAATGAAGCTTCCCTGTTTCTTTATTTGCAGAGGAAAAAACTGGCAAGTGTTTATCACTGAGCAGCAGAGAGTTCATGCCCATGGGTCATTGTATCTAAGCAGAGCTTTCCATAATCCGCTCCCCCTACCCCGCAACCCCAGGCCCACTCCCACCAACATGGCCAGTCTCTGTGTGTCTGAGGAAATACATTTTACCATATCAAGCTTCTGCCCTGCCCCCCCAAAACCTGTACCTAAATGATTACATTGACCATGGGGCTTAAGGTCTTCTCAGCCTCTATTTCTAAGTATAGCAGACCCTCATATAACGAATGGTTTGTATAATATAAAATCTGTACAACATAAACAATTCCGGAAATAGGGGAAATTTGCTTACCAGAATTGCCTATGGGGCAAATCCATCCAACATAAAAATTGTCGCAATTAGGGATTACTCTGATTTCAGTGCATTCCTGTGGGAAATTTGTATAAAGGAAAGTTTGTATAAAGGAAATTTGAATAAAGGAAAGTTTCGTTTGGAACAAATTAATTCCTTTATACAAAGTACCACTGTAAATATATTTACCATAAGCCCAGGTTTGGGCGGAGAGGAGAGCATAAAGGATGCATTGAAAGAAATGCAGAGATGGTGTTTGTTTGTTTGTTTGTTTGTTTGTTTGTTTAATACCACACTGTTAAAGCACAGACTGTTACTGTTGAGAGTTTTAAATGTCCAGCTGTCCATGGGGCTTTTTAGGATCCTTCATTTCATATTTCCTCCCACACCAGTTTCTTTCCCTCCCTCAGCAGTGCTAAGGCCATGCTCAGTTTCCTCTGCACTTTCCCCAATATTTTCTGGCATCGGCTCAGCTCCACCTTGGGCCAGGCAATGTAACAGTGATGTGACCCCCTTTCTCTATTTTTAAAGAAATAATTCCTTCCTTTTTCTTGCCTTTCTCCAGTTTCCCGCCCTGCTTTTTCTCTTCACTGCTGCTCCACCTGGTACAAAATGAGGAAGGGGGAGGGGAGAACATTCATCCATTCCTTCCCTCTTCTTTTCTCTCTCTTCCATCTGTCTTCCATTTTTCTCACGCCTATAGGAAATCCTTTGCACAAAACCATTTCACACAGGGAAATGCTGCCCCAGTGTTTGATTGTTACCATAGTGACCACTGAAGTCTCTCCCCCACCCTCCGCCCATCCTATCTCTTGAGCTCATTCAGCTGATTAATTTTTTTTAGCTTTCCCTAAGGTGTGTGTGTGTGGAGGTCTGCCTTTAGAGACTGTCAGGCAGAGCACTTACTGTTCAAAATTCACCACTACAACTCTTGCCTAAAGATACATGTCTTTTGGGCCACAACTACCAGAGTCCTTGATTGCTGCCAGTACAGGCTGGGAATTCTGGGAGCCACAGTCTACTAAAACTTTTGGAGTACCAAGAGTTCACCACCCCTGGAGCCTAGAGGAAACAGTGAAAAGAGGAAGCAAATGCTTATGCTTTGTTATGATAGGAGTCTAAGGGTTCTGCCAATAGCATCACAGTAGCTTCATCAGGGATATTTGAAGCCAATAGAAGCTGTGTCGTCATGGAGGTACTCTTCTTGCCTATGTGTGTGTGCGCGTTTTGTCGTTGCAGTCGTGACTGACTCTTTGTGACCCTGTGTGCAGGGAGTTTTATTGGCAGAAATATTAGAGTGGTTTACCAGTTCTTACTCCAGGCGCCTACAGCACCTGGTATTCCCTGGTGGTTGCCCATCCAAGTACTAGCCAGGGCCGACCCTGCTTAGCTTCTGAAATCAGGCAAGATTGGATGTGCTTAGGTCATTTGGCAGCTCTTCTTGCCTATAAAGGTCAGCAAAGGAAAAGGGGCATATTCCTTTGGAAAGACTCAGAGGACAAGTAGAGTTGAATTAAGGGATGCTCAATGACAGAAGGCCAAACAGGTGGAGATTTTCCAAATATAAGACCAGCGAGCAATGGAAGGGGAAGTCCCTGGAGGGTAATGAAGCTGAGAATGTGCAGACTGGGTACAGCTTAGCCTTGTGAAAGATTGGAAGCTAGTATGGAGACTTAAGGACGGACATCTCATGATCAACGTGACAACAGAGTGAATGATTTCAGCAGTAGAATCATGGGAAGAGGTGAGACCGTGGTAAGAAGGTTAGTCAAGGACAAGAAATTAGGTGATCTGAGCATTGTAGTTGGCTTGAACTGGATTCATCAGAGTGGCAAGTAAATATTTCCCATGCTAGTGAGGAAAAAACACTTAGCTAACTATGAAATGGACTTGCTTTGTGTATGGAAAATAGGTTGCAAATGTGTATAATTGCTTCTTTTCATGGTGAACATGGATTAGAACTTTGGCAGGGACATTTGACATTTCTCTGTTCAACACATTTGCTTGTGATCATTATTTTCCACTTAACTGTATAAAATGGAAATTGGCAAAATGTTTTCTAATAATTCTGTAACGCATAGCATTTTTTGTAGCGAGAGTTATATGCTGTAATGTTAATAATTAGCTCATTTATGCAATAATTATTTCCCAAGATGAAAGTGGTAGGAATAATGCCTTATGACTACATTTCAAATAAGGTGAATAGCACATAAATAGGAGGGAGGAGGGGTGGGAAGCTGGAAAGCAGGAGCTGTGGAGAGAATTAAAAAACCTATTCCAGTCTAGCAGTACTGGAAGTACTCAAGTGTTTACAACATCACAGCAATGGCAACACACCTGGGATATGCAATGAGTTGAGTGCGCATTAGATGCTATTCAAATGAAAATGTTATTTTGCTGTGGAATGTCTATAGTCCTCAGAAAAATAACAGGATCAATGTGTGAGCTTTTGCAGTAGCTTGCTTTTTGTTTCACAGAATGCACATCTTGCCAGGAATAATGAGACTTTTTTCTCTTTTCTTCACATAGTTTCTGAAACCCATATTTTCCAGTAGGCAAAGGTATATGAATCTACTTTTTGCCAAGACATTATTTACCTCAGGAATATAGGGTTCAGATTTGATAAGAAAAATATATAAATCCTGATTTTGTTATATATTCTGGAAATGACGGGAATGGTCAGTTCACATTATCCCCAGTGGAAAAAAAGAGACTGTGGCCATTATTCATCTATCAGTTAGGGGTGCATTGTTCCTCTCTTCCTCTGTCGTCCCCTACTTCCAGAATTCTCCCAGAATTCCCAAGACATAATTTTGGAGGTTTCAGGCCATATATAGGCTGCTACAGAAACTTATATTGGCCTGCCTTTCTGGCTGCTTGGCTACCTGGGCCTACTGTTGTTACTGCACAAAAGGAAAACAGCCCCAGTGCTTTCTTGGAAGGCTCCGTCTTCTTGGGAAAGGCAGTTCTTTGGATCTCAATGAGTATTGAGACAAGTAACAGCATCTTCATTTTACTCATATTCAGGGGAGTGAAGGAGGGGTCTGGGCAACCACATGTGTGTCCCCACCTCAAAGGTAGAGGAGGTTCCTTTTTTGGGCTGTCATCCTTGGAATCTCTAGCCAACATAGCTCATAGGCATGCTAAGAGTGGTAGTCCAAAAATGAACATAAACACCCAAGTTCTAGCCTGCACCAGTTCTATTCATTTTGAGTAGTGCTGCTCATATTTACTGTATATACTCAAATATAAGCCTAGTTTTTCAGCCCTAATTTTGG
>JAHTLZ010003542.1:61306737-61316923 GCA_023846285.1 Phrynocephalus versicolor | reverse complement strand
AAATAAATAAATAAATAAATAAATAAATAAATAAATAAATAAATAAACCAGCAACTAGTTCAGCTATGTTCAGCCACCGATCTACTGTGCCTATTTACTCCTATTTACTTACCCCTGCCAACATATGTGCTGTCACATTGTGGACTTTTAAAGAGAATGTAGCTTAAAAGGGCCAGTGTGGGATAGAGAACAGAGTGAGGGACTGAGAAGACCAGGGTTCAAATTTCTGCTCAGTCACCGAGGCTCACAGAAGTGATGGTGACACTGGTCAAATGGCTTCTTAAACACAGTATCTCACATAACCTTGGAAATCTTGTTGGGTTTCCTGTAAGCCTGATGTGACTTGACAAAAGAAAACTCAACAATATGCTATCAAAATGCATCTAAATGTACCTTTTGAAAATCCATTTTCAGGTAGTATCGAAATAAAAATTAGGGAAATATAACTAAAAAAAATACTTTTTAAGGTAGTAAAGAGGCCCGGCTCCGCGGCGCGCATGCGCGGCGGGGCTTCTTTGCCCCCTTCCCGAGCCGGAAAACGCCGCGAGACGAGAGCGGCAGCTCTCGCGAGGCCGGGCAGTAGCGCGAGACCTCCTTGCCTATAAAGCGGGGAGGCGCTTCCTGCCCGGCCTCTTTCGTTCGTCGGCGCAGCGGTAGGAGGACCGGGACAGCGGCGAGCGGCGACGGCAAGAGCGACGGCGGCGGAGGCGGCGTGAGAAGCGGGGAGAAGGCGGAGAGGACGACGCAGCAGCGGTGGCGGAGGCAGCGGCGGCGTCAGCGACAGCGACCCGGCAGCGGCGGCGGACGCGGTCGACTGGAGGAGGCGGCAGCGAACAGTCGAGGCCGGGGCGGTAAGGGCGAGGCGGCGGCGCCGACGAGGAAGGCCGGCGAGCGGAGCTGCCCCCGGCGAACGGCGGTGCCGACGACCCCCGGCGAGCGGCGGGAGGCGGTCGGGCGGCGGGTCTCCGAGGCCCCCCCACCGAGGAAGGCTGAAGAGCGGGCGCTGCGGAACCCCTCCGGCGGACCGGCGAGGCAGCCCAGGAACCACGTGGGCGCCGAACAACCCGGACCCGGTGATAGCAGCGGCAGGCGGGGCCCAGAAACCCCGCCGAGGTTTGGAGCCAAGCGCGGGGGGTGGCGCTTCAGCACCCTACGGAGGCGGTGTGGTAGCTTCCTTTGGGGGTGGGACACCCGGCAGGCGAGCAGGGGAGCCAAGCGGCCACGTGGGGCCCAACCTATCTTTCTCTACATCAGACAAGAACACAAGGGGGGGAGAGGCAGCATGGCGCCGGGGACCCGCAGGGGGAAGGGCAAGCGCCCCGCAAAGAGGGCCCAGCAGTCAGGGGGCGACACCGGGGGCCAGGGGGCGCAGGCCCAGGTGGACGGGGCGGCCCAGCCTGGGCTGCAGGCTCAAGTCGAGGGGGTGGAGCACGAGGATGCCCAGCTAGCTCTGCTAGAAAATTGCATGGCCAGGCTTGAGGCCTTGGAGAGGCAACGCGGGGCAGCGGGCGGGCAGGGGCCATCACCACGGCAGGAGCCCGGGACCTCCCAGCAGGGGGAAAAGGCATGCAAGCGCGCTAGGATTATGGCGGTCCTTAATAACATGTCCTCTAGGTTGGCGGCACTGGAGGGCGATGCGACCCAAGCGGACCTCCCAGGGACGAGCTCTGCGAGCGGGGGTGTGGAGCAAGCCAGGGCAACCCAAGAGGAGCGCGAGGCGCGACATCCCACTCCCAAAGCGAACGGCGGACGCAGTGCACGCGATGAGGCGGAGGCGGGCCGCAGTGATGGTGAGCAGCCCCCCACTAGAGTTAATGAACGGGAGCCGGTGGGAGAGAGGGCTGACACAGGGACCGCAGGAGGGGCCAGGGTAGAGATGGGCCCTTGGCCATGGGACAATGCTGACCGGGGGGGACACCACTGGCCACCGATGAACACCTGGCCGGCGGCCTCGGTGTCAGCCAGCCCATCTCCCTCACACACAGGATGGGTAGCGTCGGGGGGCCCAGTAGTACAGCAGCTAATGGTGGGCTGTTCAGGAGGAACCCCTCAGGTACAGGGATGGCCAGCCCAGGGGGCGAGTCACGCCATAACCCAGCCGTTAGCCAGCTGGGGGCAGCGTCCCGTGAACATGGGAAGCTTAGCAGCGCCACAGCAGCCCGTTTGGCCAATGCAGGGTATGGGAGCGCCAGCCCCCGGGCAGTGGGTTACCCCAGGGACGCCAGGAACATACACAGCCAGCTTGCCCCCCCATGCTATTCCTTACGGGGACCAGGCCTTGCCCTTGGGAGGACACCTAACAGCAGCAACAAGGGATAGGATTCTCAGAGGGGAGTTTGTGGACTTATTCAGTCTGCTGAACACTGAGGTCGAGCATAAGGAAGGGGACAAGGAGGACGAGAAGGACAAGGAGAGACGGCTTAAGAGAAAGCCGGATAGGAACTGGAAGAACTGGCTTCCGGCCTATTCAATTTACATGTCGGTCATTATAAGGGCGCAGCCTTGGCGGGCACAAGCACTAGTACAATACCAGGACTTGATATATAAAGCCTACACGGACTTCCCGGGGTACACGTGGCTCCAGTATGATGAACAGTTCTGCAAGCGCGCGGCACTTGACCCTACACTTAGATGGGACGAACCCCTGGCTTCACTGTGGCTACAAATAATGACGCCCGCTAGGCCTACAGTAGGAGATAGGTTTGATAGCGGTCATCTTATCACAAAACCAGCTCAGGCTAGCACACCCAGGGGCAACGCAGGGCAGGCGGTTCAACCCCGCTTGCTTTGCTGGGATTTCAACGGGCAAGGGGGCTGCGCTAGGAAGATGTGCAAATTTAAGCATGAATGCACTCACTGCGGAGGAACCCACGCCGCGGTTAACTGCAACCGCGGTAGGCACCAGAGAGCGGGGGGGAGAGAGACAGGAACCCAAGGTAGATCAAGTCAGGCAGGTGCAGGGTTAATCTAGAGGCCATGTTAGCAAGGAAGAAGGTCACGCTTAGCGAACTCCAGGAGATGGTGGGTCATCTGAACTTCGCCTGTAGGGTGGTAGCTCCGGGCAGGGCCTTCATTAGGCGACTGTGTACAGCCATGCAGGGGCTGTCCAAACCCTTCCATAGGGTCCAGGTGACCAGGGGTATGCGGGAGGACATTCAGGTATGGCTGCAGTTCCTCCGGGACTTCAACGGCATATCCTTTTGGCGCACGGAGCTAAGACTCCAGGCCGAGTTCCAGGTCCAGACCGACGCAGCCGGAGCCCTGGGATACGGCATATACTGCCGGGGCCGGTGGTGCTACAGCAAATGGCCGCCCAGATGGCACGACGAGGGGATTACTAGGGACTTAACATTCCTAGAGTTCTTCCCAATCGTAGGCGCTCTCTGGCTGTGGGCCGAGGAATGGTCAAACTCCTCGGTCCGCTTCTGGTGTGATAACATGGCTGTAGTACACGTGATCAACAATTTGTCAACGAAATCAGAGAGGGTGATGCGGTTGGTAAGGGCCTTTGTCCTGCGGACCTTACAGTTTAACATTCTATTTACGGCCAAGCACGTACCGGGCCTTGACAACAGCCTAGCCGACGCTCTTTCCCGCCAGCAGGTCGACAGGTTCAGGGAACTGGCACCGGGATGCCACCCGCAACCAGTGGACCTGCCGGACGAGGTATGGGCGATTGGCGAAGCGAGGCAGAGCACGCCATCGGACTAGCATTAGCACCCAGAACACGCCGAGCATACAGCGCGGCTGTACGGGACTTTGAAGGATTCAGGGACCAACAAGGGTTTAACACGGTTTGGCCAGTCCCGGTGGACCACATACAGTGCTACGTGGTCCACATGTACAGGAAGGGCCTGGCCCCGGGGTCAATGCAGGGCAAACTAGCGGGGCTAGCATACCACGCCAAAACTTTGGGTTGCCTGGACAACACGGGGGATTTCAGAGTGCGGAAGATGGTGGAGGGATACAGCAGGGAGAGGGGCCCCCAGCGGGACACTAGGTCTCCAATCACACCGGATATCCTGGCCCGGATGATTGACAAACTGGAGGAGGTGTGCGCGAACAAACACGAATTGGCACTGTTTAGAGCAGCAGTAGCGGTAGCCTTCTTTGCGGCGCTCAGAGTGGGGGAGTTGGTGGCATCGGGCAAAGGGGACGCATCGGGTAGGGCCCTCCAGGTCTCAGACGTAACCATCCAGGACAACACTTTAAAATTGCGGGTTAGAAGATCCAAGACGGATCAGAAGGGCAGGGGGACGGAGCTGGTCCTGGGGGCATGCTCATCTAAGAGCGTATGCCCGGTGGCACTAACGGAGCAATTCTTGCAGCTAAGAGGGGACCGGATAGGTTACCTATTCTGCCATATGGACGGGGTGCCCCTCACGAGATACCAGTTTTGGAAGGTCACGTCTGAGGCACTGGAGCGGTCAGGTATCAAGGGAATCAGGTTCGCTACGCACTCCTTTCGCATCGGTGCCGCTTCTACAGCGGCGGCCCTGGGTTACACACCTGAGAGCATTAAGCGGATTGGTCGGTGGAAGTCGGAACGTTATAGGACGTATGTACGCCCTTTGCCGGCGCTGTAAGGTGGTAACCCGTGCACCTATCTCTCGTTGCAGGTAACGGGCATGGTGGGGCAAGGTTGAGGGTCTTGATCCTGGGACACAGTTTCATATTTTGGGCGGCGAGACATGCCAACAGATCGCCTTGGGGAACCCATTTGGGCCTGGGAGCATACGCAACGATCGAATGGCACGGAAGGCGGGGAACGCGGTGGGCAGAGATCTTCCCAGAAGCCTACCGGCTGTCGGAAGGAAGACCACCCGACATACTGGTGATACATGCGGGGGGAAATGATATCGGGAAGCAGACGGGCAAGTCCCTCATATTGGAAATCTCTAAAGACTACGAGTGGTTGCAAAGTACCTTCCCTGCCATGAAGATCGTGTGGTCAACGATCATCCCAAGGAGGTGCTGGGCCCCCGGAGGTGCAGGTGGGGGCTTGAATCGGGCCAGGCGGAGCGTGAATCGGGAGGTGTCACATTTTGTAATGCAGAATGGCGGAGCAGTGATCGGCCATCCGGGTATTGGCTTGAAGGACGAGTCCCTCTTTAGGGACGACGGAGTACACCTTAACGGCAATGGGCTGGAAATCTTTATCCAGGAGCTTAGGAGGGGGCTGCAAGCTGAGGTGAGCAGCTTGTTGGGTGGGCTCGGTGCATAGCAAGCTTGCACCTGCCATGGCGGGTAGTGCGGATTGGGTTAGCAGGAGGTGAGTATGTAACTGTAATGATAACCTTTAACTCTGAGCCCGGCTGCGGTGGACCTAGAGGTCAGCGGGCGGGGGAGGCGTTAGACGTACAACCGCTGAGCAGGGGACAGGTCACGTGATGGCACCCCCTGCCTCACGGGTGTTATTTAGTGACCTCAACCCAGGGGGAGCCAGCTAACACCGGGATACCCCTGGGCGGGGTCTAGAACTCGCCCAAACCTGCAATTGGATCATACGTCATATCCGCACTACGTCAGCCCCCTCCTTCCGGTGACGTCAAGAAACTGCTTTATGGTGAACCGTTATTGCTTGCTGGTTGTATTGCATTAAACCTGGCCCGATGTGTATCCCAATATGGTTGTCTCGCGTGTTTATTCCGGCTCTGGGGGGGCAAAGCATTATTACCCCCTCTTAAAGTTACCATATATTTACCAAAATCCTGTGGACGTTTTTTATATTGCTGCAACACCATCAGTGTAGAACTTTTGTTATAAGCAACCATTTTATTTTCACTCATCAGTCCCAGTCTCTATGACAGAGAGGTGAACAAAATATCAACTCTGTTGTGTGATATTGGAGAGTCCAGGCTCTTCTTCGCATATGGGTACAAACCCAAGGGAGGCTGAAGTATTTCAAATGCTTTCACACACTCTTGGTTTGAGAAGCACTTGTCATGGCCAACAACAAATTCAACACGTCTTCTCTGTTCCTTATTAAAACCACCACCATGTGAAATCCTATCACCGTGCGCCACTGAATACACGTACGGATGCCAGTTCTATTTCTTCTGCAGTGGTTTCACTGGGACAGTTCAAGGGTTCCTTATATGAGAAGCTGTGAAATGACAAAGGCTGAGAACATTCAGAGAGGAAAGAGGTCAGTGTCTCGTGTGGCTTTGCTGAAAGCACCATTCCTCCCACGTGATGTTGACAGGCTCTGACACAGAGACGTCCCTTATCAAGAGTTTTGTACACATCCAATTCTAGATGGGCCAGTGAGTCACTGGACAGTGACGGTAGCTTGTCACCATCCTAACATATGTGGTGTGTCAGATTATGAGCTTGTGGCATGGAGCTGTCGAGAATGTGCCGTTGGACCAAATATTAATGAAATTTAGCTTGCAGTTCAAGAAGAAACGTTTCAGACAATTTATCACACCCAGTTTCATTTTGAAGGGTGAATTCATGTCTGCTGCTCTATTTCGTCTCAGAGAAAGAAAAAAATAAAATCAAACAAAACTGCCTGAAGGCTTGATTGAGAAATATAATTATGCTTCCAATATATCAGCCTCCTTTGTTTGATTGTTTAGGAAAAATGTCGTTGATGTAAAGTTTATATGCCTTAGGAGATTCTCTTTGCTGGTTGGTTACAGTTGTAAGAATTAGTTATTCGTTGGTTTCCTGGTTGGCTACAGTAACCCACGGTGGCATGGGTATGCCTCTTCCTCCAGTTACCTGCAGAGCAATCCTTCAAAGTAGATGAGGCAGAGATGAAGTGTTTTCTATGAGGATTTTTTTTTTTGGTGGGGGAGGGAGGAAGGAGCATATTAACATCTATATACAGTGGTACCTTGTATAAAGGAATTAATTCATTCCAAATGAAATTATGTTAAGCAAATTTTCTTTTATACAAATTTCCCATAGGAATGCATTGAAAATAGAGTATTCCCTAATCGCGACCATTTTTGTATTGTACAGATTTGCCCCATAGACGATTCTGTTAAGCAAATTTCCCCTAGCTCTGGAATTTTTTATGTTGTACATATTTTATGTTATGCAAGCCGTTTGTTATACGAGGGTCCGCTGTAATTAACAAGTGAATGCATTCAGTTATCCAGGGGATCAAATTTGTGCCTGGAGAACATTCTGCCAGTGGCATTCTTTTAACTACATCTAAGCCTTGTGGGAAGTAAATCCCTCAATAAATCCAGCAATTATATAGTCAAATCCCTTTCTACTCAGTGGATAAGTGAGAAGGGAATGGAAAGCATTTTGCACCCTTAAGGTATAACTCATGAATAGCATCTTCCATCTGGGAAAAGTCTTAAACCGAAATAAGCAAAAATGTGCTAATAGGGATTAATCCAATGAAATCCCATCATTAGCTACTTTAAATACCTGTAAATGGAATTCCTGTACATGGCAGAGTTGCATAGTTTGTTGCAGCAGCTCAGGAAGCAGTGGTTGATGATAGCAGTACCTGGGATGTTGGGGGAAATTGGAGGAAATAGGTTGGAGAAGAGGGTACAATTTTGGAGTAAGCAGCAAGAACAAAAGCTTGGCCAGAAAACAGATTCTGCACATCGTGGACAACTTCACCAACAGCTGAACCTGAAGTCTTAGGGTGTTTTGTGGCTTCCTGATTGACCTGTTGAAGTCCTTGTTTTCATTGAGGTATGTTCAGGATGTATTATGACAATGCCCTTGTTCTATGACCCAACAAAGATATGGCGAGAGAGGAAGCAGTTCTGGCAAGAGGTGTCGGAAAGAGGATCTTCAAGTGAAGGCAATTGTACAACGTTGGGGATTTTAACAAAGTGGTACAGATACAGGGGTAGTTGCTCTGTCTCCACGGCGTGTGTATGCCAATTCAGGTTTCTGTGAATCCATGGTTATAAGGTTACTTTAAAAATAGGTTCTTACATTATAGTTTCCCCAAAAGTCATCATTCTAGGTAATATATTTTAAAATAAATATAACATTCTTGTTCCACAAAAGTAACTGAAGCAACTACTCTGTATTTACTCTTTTTAAGAATGTGAATGGTTTTCATTCAGTAATATGAGGCACATAACCTGAAGGATGTGAACCCTTCTAAGTAAACATTTACAACTACATTCCCCAAAGAATAAAGCTATCCTTCATTAAGTTCTAGTAGTAATGTAATTTACTGCTACTTGAGTACTAATTGATGTTCATCATTTTCTTCCCTTGGCACAATGCTAATTATTATTTGCATTTTAAACACCATAATCTTGAAAACAAGAGGAGGGTATATGCTGTCATTTGAAACATCGATCTTTCTCAGGAGTCTCAAACAAATTAAAGTTGTCTGAGCTGCTTCCAAATGGATTGGCTACCACTTCAAGCTCTTCAGAATAGTTTCCAAAATCCTCTTTGCACGTAAGACAGATTTTGTCAGAACTCATAGAGAAGTTTGGATCATGTATGAAAACATTCTGTTTTCTAGAACACTTGTGGATTTCTGGTTTGAAGCAAACAGAAAGATTTCAGGGATATGTAAGTCCTGCAGCCATGACTGGCAGGTAATTCCAGGAGTTACTGTCCAAAAAAGGTAACTTTTCTAAATGGGCCTTGCCATGTGGCCAGGAATTCTCTGAAACTATGTTCATTTTTTACAGTTTGAAGACCCATAAAATGCTTTTGAATATGTTTTTCACGTACAAATCTGTATATAATGTAGCTCAGATCTGTATAGCATTTTGAGCTTCCACCTATCTACTTAAACCCCCCAAACTGGAGACAGAATATATAATCCAGTGGTTCTCAACCTGTGGGTCCCCAGATGTTCCTGGACTGCAAATCCCAGAAATCTTCATCACTAGCTGAGCTGGCCAGGATTTCTGGGAGTTGCAGTCCAGGAACATCTGGGGACCCACAGGTTGAGAACCACTGATATAATCGATACAGAATCCCTCCCTTCATGTGTAACTAGATCACTTTTGTGCTCTCAAAGGCTTTCATGGCCGGGATCTGATAGTTTTGAGTTTTGGGGGCTGTATGGCCGTGTTCTGGAAGTTTTTCTTCCTGATGTTTTGCCAGACATTGTGGCTGGCATCTTCAGAGGGCAAGGAGTTCAGGGAACTAGGAGTTCTCTCTGTGCTCTGGGGTATAGAATGAGTGAGACTGTGGGGTTTTAAAGTTGTGGGAAAGGGGAAACATGTCCTATGCAGGAGAATAGGTGTTAGTCATTGTATTGTGATGAAGGGATTAAGAAGTTTCGATGCAATCAGGGGTAGCAACGATCCTTCTGTGTAGCTGTGGGTGTTGTTAGTTTTTCTATTGTTTGAACTGATCACTGTTGCTTGTGGCTGGGTGGGAATCATTGACCTTTTGCACTCTGCAATTTTTAGTACTGGTAGCTAGGCTTTGTTGATTTTTAGACTTTTTTTGTTGAAACTCTGCTTATGTTTGTGGATTTCAATGGCTTCCCTGTGTAGTCTGACATAGTGATTGGTAGTGTTGTCCAGTACCTCTGTGTCCTGGAAGAGGATTTCATGTCCAGTTTGTTTCAGGGTGTGTTCAGCTACTGCTGGTTTGTCAGATTGTTTTAGTCTGTAGTCTCTTTCATGTTCTTTTGTTCTGGTCTGGATGCTGTGGTTTGTGGTCCCAATATATACCTAGCCACAACTATAAGGTATCCGATATACTCCTGCAGTGGTGAGGGGGTTCCTTTTGTCCTTTGCTGACCATAGATAGCATCTGCTGTATTTTTGTGGTGGGTCAAAATAAGGTTTGTATAATTGGTGTATCGTTCTACCAGTTATTTCAGTTTTGCAATTTGAACTCTAAAATTATTGTACAAGTTTTAATAATAGTAGGCTTAAGTGAAAAAGAGGAGCAATGCCAATAAATATGGTGAAATTAAAATGTTAGTGAAATGTGGGGAGGTTCACTAACCATAATTAGAACAAGCCACAGTTCCCTGAGCTTGAACACAACTCTCAATCTTATCATTGTCTGTTCTCCATCTCCACATTGCATATAAAATTGGTGTGAAGAGAGGGATGCAGGATACAGATGCCTGGAAATGTTATTTAGAAAAAACAATATTTGTTCTTGTATCTGAACTAAGGCCACCAACCTTTTTTAATCTCAGGATCTTATAAGCCTTTATTATATTATATTTTATTTATTTATTTATTTATTTATTTATTTATTTATTTATTTATTT
>JAHTLZ010003542.1:61273000-61306727 GCA_023846285.1 Phrynocephalus versicolor | reverse complement strand
TTTATTTATTTATTTATTTATTTATTTATTTATTTATTTATTTATTTATTAGCTTGTATGCCATCCACTACCCAAAGATCTCTGGGTGGCTCACAATCAAAATAAACAATTCAGACAAGTAAAACATCAAAATTGCAATAAAATTAAATCAATAAAACATTTAAATACAATAAATACAATACATTAAAATACTACACTAAAATCACCATCAGGACCCACAATAATCAGTTAATATTGTTTAGTTTGGTTAAAATCAAGGTTCTCTCCAAGATGCCTGCCTGTGTGGGTATGACTCTGCCTCTCTCTGCACAGGGGTTCTTCTCTCCAGTGCACCTACAGTGATAGTTTTTAGTTGCTTTTGTTCTGGTCATGACTGAACCCGTGTGGGACTTTGTCCCACATGAGAAGAGCAGAACCCTGTCCAATGAGGCTGAAAATTAGAGGGAACGTTGGTTAGAATTATTATGTTCTTCTGTGGCTTTTCTCTCTTCATGATACAGTTTTAGTTAATAAACACACTTCTTACATAAAACATTCCATGGTCCTTAGCTCTGCTTCTTTTTCTTTTAATATGGGTCATTCCATGTCAAATCAACCAATGCATGAACCTTGATGTCATGGTTAATTTTTGGTACATTTGTACCTTACCATGAGATGTTTTAAAATATTTTTTTCCAGATTTTTGGTCCACCCGTTTCTGAGATATTGTATTTTCAAAATTGGAAAAAAGGAGCAAAATTCACTAGCCACTATAAATCTAAATGTCATTTAATAGATACCTGTGATAGCTACATTTGATATACAACATGATGCAATTGTACAATTTCAAAAAAATTACACATTTAAATAAATATAAAATTTGAAGTCTTGTAAAAATGGAATTTTTAAAACATTTCAAAAAAAAATCGCACTTAAAGATACATATTTTGTAGCCAATCAATCCAAATTTCGGAATGGTATCTCAATGGTATCATATAAAACTTAAATTTTCTTGTTGGCAGTGACAAGGAATTAAAGTGATTTAGCCCTGAAAACAGACCAAAATTTTTATACCTAATGATTAAGAACCTTTTCCCCCTTGGCTCTCATATTGGATGCTTTTGCCATCTCCCTAACCTGCACGACCCTTTGAAAATGTTCCTAGCTGGTGTAAGGGACACCTCCTTTCCTCTCTCCATCCTCTGCTTTGGAGGCTGTCTGATACGGAATGTTCCAGACAATCACCCACAATCCAGCGGGGGGGGGGGGGGAGTTAGAGAGAGCCTCCATTGGCTCACTTGTGATCATATGGCCTGTCCCACTGCTTGTATATTAAAACATTGCTTGTTGATCCCTGCAAAATTCAGAATAAATGTTTGCTTGACTTACAGAATGCTGTTAAACCAAGTTACCCTTAAACTATGGTATTACTGTACAGTACAGTAATATTTGACACTGAAAGGGACATGCTCGGAAGGTGATGGAACATGTTCTACTGGAAGTCTGTAAACAAAGTGTGGACAGCCATTTGTCACAGATGTTTTGACTATATATTTCAGGAGATTTCATCCCAATTTGCTCGGAATCATTCCCTATCTTCTATTTTGAATGTATTCATTTGGTTCCTCTCTTGAGGAGACGTAGAAAACAAGGTCACTTCAACATGGAAGCCCATCAAATATTTCATTCTTCTTCACAGGTGAAACAAATCCAACTCTCTCAATTATTCCCCATAGGACTTGGTCAGCCTTCTCTGGGCATGTTCTGGTATCATTCATGGCACAGATGTTCTCGTCAACGTAATCAGTGTGCCCGTGGCTGGCTGCATTCCCCTGTGTCATTCATGCTGGCCGCATGAAGCCAATCTCATTTTTGTAGTGGAAGAATTAAATTATGCAATTTCAATTTTCAGTGGACATGCCAAAACAGAGTTTTATAACAAGTAGAAATATGATTACAACAGAGCAACAATTTATATCTGATGACTGCTAGAAATCATAATGCCAGTTATTACAAGGGAGCCTTGATAAAACTGAGGCCAATGCCTTCATGAAATGTGCCAACTAATGTATGGAGAATCGATTGGAACACACACAACTCTCATCAATTAATACTAGAATCTAATACAATAAAGGCTGTGTACTGTGTTTAGGGGTACAATTGTACTCAAGAGAATGAATGCTCATTGAAGAAGAAAACGCTTCAAACTGAAAGAGTCACAAAGCCACAGAGTAACAAGTCATTCAGTAGAGCAAACATAGAATCATAGAATAATGAAGTTGGAAGGGCCCTTATGGGGGCTGTGGGTTGAGGGAAATGGAATCTTTAATGTCTGATAAGTTATGTTACCAGGACCAGCAGTGGGACCACACACACATGTGCACACACACCCACACACACACACACCACTGTTTCCCCTTTCCTTTTGCCATCCTCCTTTCCAAAATGCCTCTCCGCTTTGCTTTTTGTTTGTTTGTTTGTTTCTGCAGAAATGCAAGCCATCTTTTTGCAGAAATCAGATGGGGAAAGGCACTTCTTAATGGGCTGCTCAATCCCCAAGCCCCCCCCCCCGAAAAGACAACGACAGCTCAGATTTCTTCAAAAAACAAAAAGTGGAGAAGGGTTTTAGAAAGGCATAGGGCAAAAAGAAAGGGGAAACAGAGGTGTGTGTGTGTGTGAGAGAGAGAGAGAGAGAGAGAGAGAGAACAAACTGGAAGGGAAACCAGAGTGGGGCAGGGACACTGTTCTGCTCATTCACTGGCATAAGTTTGCCCCACATTGTTTCCCTTAATTTCTGCTTGTATTCATTCATTTTATTAATTTGGGGTTCAAATAGTGGGATGGGATGCATCTTGTACGAGGCGGTGTCTTATAGATGGAAAAATACAGTACATTGCTTTGTGCTCGCATGACTTCTTGAAACCACTCTGGAAGCCTCACATATGTGTAAATTCTCAAAGAAAGTTTGTTTCCTCTCATAATTAGAGATGAGCACGAAATGCCAAAATGGCATTTCATTTTTTTTGTTTTTTATTGTTTATTTATTTATTTATTTATTTATTTATTTATTTATTTATTTATTTAACTCGCACTGACCAGCTGGCCCGGGGGCTGGGCCAGTGCATTTTTAAATTTTTCAAATTATTTTTTCACCTATCACGCTGACCAGCTGGCCCACAGGCCAGGTTGGCATGGTTTTTAATTTTTTAAATTTTTTCCCTGTTATCGCACCAACCAGCTGGCCCACCGCCCGGGTCGGCACATTGATTTTATTTTAATTTTTTAAATTTTTATCCCCCACCCAATTGCGCTCCATAGTGTGGGGGAAGGGCGGGATTTTAAAACTTTTCCCTCCGCTGAATCCCTGTGTTACAGCTAATTGGTGGTGGCTTCAGCAGAAATAAAAGCCTGCGTTTTCCCCACTTGGGGTGGGGGGACCACCAGCTTTTCCCCATAGGAATGCATTGAAGCAATGCATTCCTATGGGGAACAAAAACAAGCGAACGAAACGGAAATTTCTGTTTCGTTTCATTTTTCTTTGATGGGTCTTTTCGTTATTTGTTTTGTTCTGTAATAAAATGAATAACAAATAACAAAATGAATTAAAAATTCATTTCGGGCCCATCGCTATTCATAATACACCTTGGAAGATGTGAAAAAGCTGCTTTTGGTAAGATCATCTTGTGTAATCAAGTTCAGTTCCATCTCTAGTCTGGCTAAATTGCATCCCAGGAAATTAATCCTTTCTGGGAGATGAAGTCCAAAAAGAAACATTTCCAAGTTTTGTGTTTCGCATACAAGCCTGAATTCAATCCTGTGCATTTTTTTTTAAAAAAAACATAAATTTATACATGAACAGTTTAATTGGGGGGGGGGACACTGGAATTCATGGCATTCTTGTTACAGAGGCTACTTTCAATGCAATGACTGTGAATGGTTCAGTATAGTTTATGCTGTAAAAATTTTAATTATAATATTCATATGATGGATTGAAATCCAATAACAGTGGAAGGACTTGTAATGATATGAAGCCTGCAGATCCTTAACACACACCAAATGATTTTAGCAAAAGCCCAAGAGAGTCAAGCATACAATGAATTATTCTTTCAGTATTATATGTGCAAATTAGGTGAATAAAAATATGAGATGCTCAGCTGCGTTTCATTTCTTTACATTAATTAACATGTTAATGGAAAAGCCACTGATAACAAGAAGTAGGCAACTGTAAACAATTAGAGATGGTGCAAAATAACCACTAAATTATTCTAGATGACTCTCAACAAGTTTTTCACAGATAATGAACTAGGTTTAAACAATAAATGTTGTTTCCCATGCATTCCAAACAATTTAAGCTGGGAAATGTTTGGATGACAGTTCTCAATATCCCTTGGTTAACAAGATCACTGCTCACGCTGGCTACAGATAAATTGCTTTTTTGGTCCCGTTGTCCAAAAAGTAGCTTTTCTAAACCCCTTTCTAGATATGAGCACCATTGAATAAAACAGCAAACTAAAATTCCTGCCGGCTTGATTAGATATTATATGGTACACAAAAAAAATCATGGTTGAAGAAGGCTATCGAGAACCAGAAATCAGAGCTGTTGAACTTTGCTGAGTCAGCTTCAGAATGGAAGCAAGACCTCATGCAGCTAGAGGAGGACAGTGCGGAAAAAAACTTTAGTACCCCAATGGCCAGTGCGGTTCAGAAGCTTCCAGAAGCAGCACAATTGACAGGACAGTATTGGAGGATGAAGAGAGTGCAGTAAATGGGGGGGGGGCATTTGTTCCAGGGTGAGGTGCAAATGCCTAGCCAGCATTTCATGGCTGTCTGAGTGGTAGCTGGAAACAGCTGAATTCCAAGGAGAGGCTGCCTGGGAGCTATAAAATCCATCTGTGTTCCCAAAAGAGTGGTTAGTGCCCACTGTAGAAAAATTATGATCAAAGTTCCACTCTTTAAAAAGTTCTGATGCCCACAAATGTTGTGCTGTGGTTAGGTTAAATTTGTGGAAATTGGGATCAAAGAGATGCAACTCACAGGGACCAGCCATTCTGACATACCTGATCAGGTTGCTGTGAGGACAAAATGAGAGGAGTATACAAGCACAAAGCCCGTTTGAAGAGAGGTGAGAAATGGAACAAATGAATGAATGAATACGTCAGTAAAATGAATAAAGGCCCATTAGAACTTATATAAGTGCAGCTGACAAAGAAGAAATTCAATGGCACTAGTCATTTGGAAGGTTGGCTTCTGTCACTAGAAGACAGTAGCCCTGACAGCATAGAATCAAGAACAAGAAAGCTGTGTAATACCCCTCTGTGCTGATTTATAAATGGGAGCTTTTCAGATAAACAATAAGGAAACAGGAAATCAGTCTGACAGATTCACAGTGCTTGTGGGCCTCTCTAAAAAACAAAACAACAACCATTGGCATTTTAACTGCTGTCTTCCAAATTTTAGATGTGGTCTGCTCTACTTATATTTTTCAATTTTTTATTTATTGATTGATTTATTAGATAGGGCTGCTCTCCTTAAGAGTTGTTCGACTTAAGAGCATGCATTTGGAAAAGATTAAACTCATAAGTAGAGATATCACTGTGTGTGTGGTTAAAGAGATAGATAGATAGATAGATAGATAGATAGATAGATAGATAGATAGATAGATAGATAGATAGATAGATAGATAGATAGATAGATAGATAGATAGATAGAAAACAAATTGTATTTACTTTGCAGCACACACAGTGCTATTAGGAAATAATTGTGCTGTAAATTACAGCAAACAGCCTCTTGGCTGTTCCTCCTAGGATTTTAAAGATGGCTATAAGGATTATGAGAATGGATATGCCGGAAATTAAAAGCAGGAGAATAATAAGACATGAAAAGACATCAGGGCAATGTGTTGTAGGAAGGTTGGTTCGCTGCTTGTTTTATTGCCTTCGCTCTTCCTCTGATGAAATAAGCTCTTGAGACAAAGCACCAGGTGCAGGACTGCAGAAACCTGGGTTGGATTTTGGACACCAAGTAGACAAATATTTAAAGCATCTTAGCAGAAAACAGATAGAGCAAAGAAGACTACGTAGAGTCTGCTTTGAATGATCTGAACAACTCTTATCTATAATAAGTTGATTTCACAAAAGAGTTGCTATCTCCAGCAACAGGATTTTAGTAGGATAGCTTTCAACCTAACCAATAATAGGGCATAAATTTAAAATACAGGAGAGCTCCACCAAGTCATAAACACCCCCAAGCTAGGCCGTTTTATTCATAAGGCTGACAAGGCTGAAGCTTAGGGGCCCCACAGGGTCCAGAGTCCTGTCAATGGACCAGGGTCCAGCAGTCAGCTGTAATGGGGCAAGAGACCGTTGTGCCAGAGAGAGCCTGAAATACCTGAAAGCCTTGGAGTCTGGCCATGGGTTAATACAGCCCTGCCTCTAAGAGCAGAACACATCTTTGCCTCTCATACAAAAATGGCTTATCCTGAGATAGGAGTTTGGGGGAACCACCCTAGGTTGGCCCACAGCTCTGTTTAGCCCAGCATGTTGTTCCCAGAACACTCAACTGCATGTACATGGGCGACCTACAAGCAAGATAAAAGCATTCCTGCCCATGTTCCCCAGTACAGTGGTACCTCGTATAGAGGAATTAATTCATTCCAAATGAAATTATGTTAAGCAATTTTTCCTTTATACAAATTCCCATAGGAATGCATTGAAAATGGAGTGATCCCATTTTTATGTTGTACGGATTCTCCCCATAGGCGATTATGTTAAGCAAATTTCCCCTATCTCCGGAATTTTTTATGGCATACAAATTTTATGTTATACAAACTCTTTGTTATACAAGAGTCCACTGTACTGAGTATTCTGAGGCACATTGCCCCCCCCCAATACTGTCTCTAATGACATTGCTTCCACAGTAGGTGTCCGACCATATAGTATCTTGAGTACAGATATATTTAGCACTGCTGTATTAAAGTCCAGGATCAGAGCTTGGGGAAGTTACACCAATTTGAAGGTCAATGATTTTGACTGGAGAACTCAGCAGAAGCTATCTGTCCTAAGCTCTGTGCTATATGTTCTGTTTCTTACATATAACAATACACAACCTTTGATAGAACATGTTTTGCTTTCCATGGGTTTTCACTTAGACCAGACTGTACATACTATTAGTACAAGACCCCCCCCCCCCGCCTGCTTCTTAATTAGAGTCCACAAATGATCTCAGGGGAAATCATTGACCTTTGCCAACTCACTCTTGAGCTTGTATTCTTTGTTGACATATATGCTTTTGCTCACTGATATGCTCATGTGAATGCTAACAGATCCTGGGTCTTCTATGCTGAGGGCTACTTAAAAACTCTGCCAATGCCTTAGATCCATGCCCAGAATGACCTCCTTGCTAGTGCTGGGGTCTTCTGAATGAATCTTTCTCCCTTTGTAAAGTTCACAGCTAGTTTGTTTACAACTAGTTCTGACTCAGAAGCTGCCTAAGAACAAACAAAAACTGAACTGGAAAAACATTGATTGCTGAACTTGGGTCCATTCCTCAAACATACACACACATATCTGTGTATGTTGGAAACCATGACAAGAGGAATTAAGCCATAATTGATAACTTGTTTGTCTTGTAAGATACCAGAAATGATGGCACAGAATTTCAGTCATTTGAAAATAAATCGTTTTCTGAAATGGCCCTCTTTCCAACTTTGTTTTGATAATCCATTTTACTTATTTTCCAGAAGATTCACAGTAGTAAGGAACAGATTGTATTAAATGTAAAAGGACTTATTTTTGATTAAATGTACCTAAGACTGCACTGTTCATTTCAACCTCCCGAATTTAAAAACTGCCAGAGAATGCTTTGGAGCTCCTTGCCCTCTGAAGATGCCAGCCACAAAGTCTGGTGAAACATCAGGAAGAAAAAACTTCTAGAACATGGCCAAACGGCCTGAAAAACTTAACTCACAGCTATCAATGCTTTGGAAACCTTGGATCTGCTCTCAGTTTGCTATGTTTTTACACGACTTTCTTATTGGTTTTCCCTCACACCCACCGCAAAAAAATATTGACAAATCAAAACAATCTATTTCAGTCGGAGTGAAAGGGCTTTGAGATATGTGGATCTGGCCAACACTCTTGGTTGATATTTTAAATCATAACTCAGTTTTGTATGAACGCAGAATAAAATGTGATAAGAGAGAATGTGTTAAGATCACAATGTGCAGAGTTTAGAAAAGTTATCTTTTCGACTATACCTTGGGAATCCCTCTAAGCTTGCTAGCAGAGAGGTTCTGGGAGTTGTGATTCTTAAAAAGTAACTTTTATAACCTCTCAAAACTTGTGTTGTTTGGCAAAAAGAAAATTGGTCTTCTGCCTTTTATTCCAAGGTCTTAATTTCGTAGCATTTCAGAATGTTGTCTGACAAGTTTTAAAGTGCTCTGCCAATTCTGAAATGCCTTCTCAATGTCCAATATTTCACAGAGGACAAAGGAAGACAAAATGACCCACAAGTGACAGACTCTAAACACTCTTGCTTAATGGTCCACTGGCAGGTGGTCAGTTCTTCCGTGGAGTGACTGGTAATAGTGAGCATTTGAGCAACATAATTTTTCTTTTCTTTTTAAAAAGACCTTGACAGGAAGCATTTTAGGCAGACATTACCTAGCCTTGGAGTCCAAACGGATTTTAGACCTAGGAAAATTGTTACTACATTTCCCTAGGTCTGTGAGCATTTCACAAAATCAAAAATAGCTCCTTGCCTTTAACTAAAAACTCAGGTACAAAGAGATACAACAGTGACCAATTAATACCTCTGTTTTTTTTGCTAAGATGGCCAACCTTCTACTTAAACTACCCAGAAAAACCAAATGTAATGCTGTTTTCAAGTTGCAATACTAGGTTTGATATAGTAGAATTAAGAGTGAAGAACCTTTTTTCATCCCAAGATTCAAATATCTTTCCTGCCATTTGTCCCTTCTCACATGATGGTTCAACCCATGTTTGCATGGCTGTTCTGCCAAAAGACATGTTAATTACAGCACATGCTTTTCCTCCCCTAAATATCTTACATTTAGGGTAAGGTGTTTATGGGTTTGGCCTTTGGAAAGATAACTGGAATTAATTCAAAAGTCTTGTTGTGGAAGAAAAAGGATTAGTTGATGTTCCCCTTTGCGTCAACTGCTCCTACTTCCTTTCCCTCCCTCTCCTTTTGTCAACTCTTGGGACTGCCTTGTGTGTAAAGGCTGGTCTGTTGTCAGCTGAGATTCCTCGGTTAAACCTATAAAGACATTCTTGAATTTAGAAGGTTCTTAACAAGCAGTGAATTACAGTGAAGTCATACTCATGCTGATGCCCTAAGCACATCTGATCTCGCCTGATTTCGGAAGCTAAGCAGGGTTGGCCCTGGTTAGTACTTGGATGGGAGACCATCAGGGAATACCAGGTGCTGTAGGCGCCTGGAGTAGGAACTGGCAAGCCACTCTAGTATTCCTGCCAAGAAAACTTCATGGACATGGGGTCACAAAGAGTCAGTCACGACTATAACAACGCAACACACATACACATGCTCATGCTTAGTTGTTGCATGGGAAGCCAGTAATACTGGGTACCCCTTGTACGTGCTAAGAGACTTCCTTTTCTCAACCCACAGGACAGTAACGGCAACTCACTTTCTCAAAACATGGGTACGGAATGTCGTTCCTACTCTGCCACCATCGGATCTCCTTGAGTTCCATTTTCCTGCACGGGGAGCAAAAATGCCCATCCTTATAATCTTTCCCTGCATGGCTCTGTTGATCTGTCAGGAGCAGCAGAAAAGTACAGTTATGGTGGAGGGAGAATGAAGGATGGTAAGTGGGACACAAGGAGAGGGTGGCTAGATTTTTGAGGTGCTCTTCAGCTGTATCCACTGGGGCAGTGATGGCGAACCTTTTAGAGACCGAGTGCCCAAACTGCAATTCAAAACCCACTAATTTTTTGCAAAGTGCCAATATAGTAATTTAACCTGGATACAGGTGACTATGAAGGGGCAATGTCAGGTGCCCACAGAAAGGGTTCCGTGTGCCACCTTTGGCACCCGTGCCATAGGTTCGCCATCACTGCACTGGGGGCTCCCCATCGTGGCGCAGTGGTTAAATGCCTGTACTGCAGGTAAAACTGTGCTCACGACCTGGGTTCAATCCCCGGTAGCAGGCTCAAGGTTCACTCAGCCTTCCATCCTTCCGAGGTCGGTAAAATGAGTACCCAGCTTGCTGGGGGGGCAATGTGTAGCCTGCACACTGTAATTAAAATTGTAAACCGCCCAGAGACCACTTGTAGTGGTATGGGGCGGTATATAAGCAGAACACTTTGCTTTGCTTTGGACAAGGAGCCTTTTTTACCAATACTCCCTGGAGGATTCTGGGATCTGTACTCCAAAAAAAATAACCATTTCAAGCCTTGCCTTCGTTGTCTACAATTACTTTTCAGGAGAAAACATGATTGAAGGTAACATGGGCCTCAGTATGAGTTAACATCTACAGGACTGCAGTGTTATTTGCTTAGGCAAATACCAGCTCCGGATTCACTTCATCTAAACTTCTAACATGAAATGACCTCCAGAATTTGATTCTCACTGTGCCACAAGGTTGACAGTTGCCATGAGAATTGAATGAAATGTTACATTTTCCCCTCTGTTTTTCTTTCCTTCTTTCTCCTTTTTTCCCTCACATAACCTGCCTATTATTTTTTTAATTTACATATCATTTGTAAGGCAAATGGGAATTCTAGACAACCGTTTCCTTAGGCATAAATTTTTCCCTTTGAATTATAAATGTTGCAAATCACTGCTTAAAATTTCCTGTAGATTTTGCTTGTGGTAATCTCTGGATTTTTTAAAAAATATATACATTGTGGTTGATGTAAGGAAAACATTATACATATTTTATTATGTAATATTTTGGGGGTTTGTGGCAATAAAACATCTCTTAGAGATCTCTGTCAGGTTCTGAAATAAAAAATGTTTTCCCACAAGCAGCGGACTTTTAAAAAAATAAAGTGCGACCATGCCCACTTAAGTGCAACCCAGTGCATTTTAAAAGTATTTATTTATTTTAGAGCATTTTTACCCCGCCTTTCTCCTTGGAAAAGGACCCAAGGCGGCTTACAGTAATGAGGGTTAATATACAGCCCAGTATTGTACAATTAAAACATGTTCATGTATTTGAGAACATGTAATTGAGGGACATCTTACCGCATTAAGTCAAACATTACATTAAAGCAACACGGTTATAAGTAGTCATAAACGCAAAGTCTACGTGAACCCATAGGTTCATATAAAAGACACATAATGGTAGTCCATCATTCAGGGAAAGCTTCCCTGAAGAGAAAGGTCTTTGCCTGTTTCCAGAAGGACAACAGAGATGAGGCAGTCCTGGCCTCTAGTGGGAGGGAGTTCCAGAGTCCAGGCACAGCAGTCGAGAAGGCCCTTTCATGGGTTCCCACAATATGTACTTGCCTACTTGGTCTTGAGGAGGTAAAATTTTTGTCAGTGTTCCGATGCAGATTTTAAAGCAGTACACGAGTCCGTGGGAAAAGGGGAAATCCGCAAAAAAAACCTTTCGCCCCCATTCCGGTGCCTTTCATTGATTTATTTTTAACTGGCAAGTACAGGATACTGATACGGAGAAACCTATTCACCATATTAGCATGGCAAGGAGGCACTCCCTGCCCCATGTGGTGCATGCCTGCCCCTCCTCTGCCTTCTGTATGATTTTCCCCCTTTTAACAGGTAGGAATGCCTAATGGGCTTCCTGTCCTGCTACAATTAGCTGCTGCCGACTGGAGAAAGCGTGTTGGGCAGGTGGAGGTGAGCCTGCATGTTTTTCTCCCTCCCCTCATTAATCCACAGCAGAGAGAAACAACAGAATCGGAGTGTGGAGGGTGGGAACACAAGAACCACCACCACCACCATGTGATCGCTGGTTTGGGGGAATCCGCATTTAAGTAGCCAGCGGATTTTAGTGGTTCTGTGAAAGCAGCCAAAGATAACAGAGGGAGGGTAAGAGAATTAAATCCTTGTTTCTACATCATTTGCTGCTTTTGCTTTATAATCCTCCCATTAATGGGAATGGGGAACATACTCTGGCATTTAATTGTACTGAGCATAAAGCAGCTCATATTTAAAGTGTTACTTGCTAGAAAACTTGTTCACAACTTTAGATGACATTCACTATCTAGATTTAATTTCTGGATTCTTGGTTCACCATCAAGTGTAGAATCTATTTGATGAGATGCACAGAAATGTATTGTCCAACCAGAGGGAATGCAAAAGAGATCATTCAGCTAGAACCAATTATTCAGTCATATTTTTAATGGATGTGAATATTCTTAAGGTTTCTGAAGAAGGGCTATGCCAGCCTATCAGTGCCTATTGTTGGCGTATGCTACTCTCACCGCTCTTGGGCTATTGCAAACATGTGTTCAGATAACTACCATCTAAAACAGAAATAAGAGACCTGTCACCCTCCATACACTACCACAGCCCCTCTCATCTTTGACCAATGCCTATGTCACTGGGGTTAATGGGAACTGGAGTATAACTTCTGGAGGGCCTCAGGTTCCTCATCCCTGATGAAACAGCAAAATGTAGGAAGTACTGCTCCACTGTGGTTCTCATTCAATTCAGTTGAGTTCCTATGAAAGAAAACACTGAAGAACACTTTTATATAAGCCCTGCTGAAATGAAGGTGAGCTACAGTGGATCAGGAAGTGCAGACAGTGTTTGCTGATCTTTCCCCGAGAATCTCTTGTTGGGCTCAGGCGACTAAGTACCAATTTGACCCTATTTTCTCTCCCCTAAAGTGGATCATTTAATTATTTGCTGTTCTTAATTCCATCCTGATTTTTTGTGCGCCATCATATTTCTGATGGAAATGCTGAGGATGCCAAAAGCAGACTTCTTCTTAGCAAAGAGGGACTAAGAAATCTGCCTAATATTACATGCTGGTCAAAACCAAGACCATAAAAAGAAATGCTAGAAGGCAGAAGCTGGTTTATCTGATCTTGCAACCTCCCTGAGGCTGTCGAGTTTCAAATAGTGATGAAATAATGGGACGTCACTGGGACAAACACATGTGATAACACCCAGAGGCCACAAGTCCTTTACAAAGCCAAGACTCCTGAATGTTTCAGAAATGGGCGTATCAAAATGCATCTGCCTTTCAACAGGAGAAACACAAGCCTTCAGCATCTCCTGAGTGCTGATTCCTTCCACTGAGTGCCATCTACTGGAGTGTGAGTGGCATAGTAATTCCTGCCCATGCAAAACCCACTACAAGAAATATGGGCATTGCTGGGCTAAACTTTGGCTTTCCTGATGTTATGGTCTGCAAACCCCCCCCCCCCCGCATCATCTTTAACCATTGGCCCTCCTGGCAGGGGCTGGTGAGATATGACATGCAATAATATCTAAAGAGCTACAACACTTAGTCAAAAAAAAAAAAAACCCGCTGTTTTTCCCATTCATTCCTTAATTTTTTAATTCCTTAATTCCTTCATTCATTTATGTTTAATACATTGGCACATCTGATCTCGCCTGATTTCAGAAGCTAAGCAGTCTGCCCTGGTTAGTACTTGGATGGGAGACCACTAGGGAATAGCAGGTGATGGAGGTGCCTGGAATAGGAACTAGCAAATCACTCCAGTATTCCTGCCAAGAAAACTCCATGGACGTGGGGTCACAAAGAGTCGGTCACTCACGACTGTAACGACACAACACACACACCTATCTGGAAATGATTAATCAGTAAAGCAGATTAATTGGTCTGTTTATATTTAACAATTCACTTGGTTTGGCAAAAATTGATGTTTTAGGAGTATAGGAAACTGTTAGATCTTTGAGAAAGAAATTAGCTGTTTCAACGAAGTGTTGATGAAGGAATCCAACAAACCAAAATCTTTCATATTTGCAGATGAGTATGCACTTTCATACTGTATTTCTATGTCTTGAAGAATTAACTGATGATATGTTTGTTGGGTCCGGTGTGCTTTTACTGAAGCTGAAACACTCTTACTGATCAATAGTATTTTCATTTGTGTAAAGGCTGCTCCTGCTTTGTCAATCAGAAAACATGTCTTCTTCACCCTTCCTTTACATTTGCTACTTCATGTCTCCTTGGTTACTTCAAGCAGTTTATTGAGCCTTCTGAGAAATTTTAACACAGCAGATCAGATGCTGATAGCAAAAAAATATAGGCCAAGCCCATGTGCAACATATGAGAACTAGGAGGTAGAGATGGGCACAAAACACAAAAAACAGCAATTCATTTTGTTTCATTTCCTTTGCTATTTTGTTTCATTTTATTATTAAAAAAATTTAAAAAATAATTTTTAAAAAACAAAACAATATAAAACAATTCATTATGCTATATGGCTATGTGGGAAGAGATGGGCCGCCAGGTAGATCAGTGTGGCGGAGGATTTGATGGTGATTTGGGAAAGATCCCATGCAAAAGATATATGAAATCAAGAGGATATGGTAAGATCTGGGTTCTTTTATCAATAAAGCTCTTTGATTTAAATTTAAAGAGAGAGGATTAGCTGGTGGCTACAGCCAATAGATGGACTGCAATATCTTACTGGTACATCATCCATTCCTAGGTCCCATCTCTCTGCACACCGATTGTAATTTCCAGCCTGTTCTCCTGACTCCCTAGAATGGTACTGGTATATTTTAACAAGGTAGGATGAAACATTTTGTTTCTGAAATGAAAAATGGTGTTGTGCTACTTGATGGAATGCTTGCTTGTGTTTTGTTTTGTCATGTTTCATTATGTAACAAAATGATGAAATAGCATGTTGTTTTTTGTTTTGTGCCTGTCTGTACTGGGAGGGCCATTGACTAAAGAGGCACAACCAATCTCAAAGACCATGAAAGAGCAGATGTGCAACAAGGAACTTGCAAAAACAGGACTTAGGGGGGAACATACATGATTGTCCTTCCATTCCACATTAACTGAATAGGGAACTTGTCATATAGTTTGTGTGCTCAACTCTGCACTTTTACCCAACTTTTAGGAGTAATTGTTCCTGATAATGTAAATTGCTAATGATCAGCAGGCCTGCCAGCAGCCACAGCTACTTCCACTTATTTTTCTTTTACTTTTCCAAAAAGAAATTAAGAAGACTTAATCATGACAGTTGCAAAAGTTAAAAGTAAGCAACCAAGAGAAAGAACAAGGTCAACATTAATCTCTTACTATTGACTGCTTTAAAGAAGCTTTGAGAAGTTGTCCTTTCAAATCACCCACAACAAAGAATTGGAATGAATAATTTTGGAAAGAACTAGAGATATTGGGATCTATTTTTATATCTGTTTCCAGACCTAAAAATGAGGAAAGGAATTTAATTCTGTTTTTCTTTAGGCATCAAGCATTCATTAATCAGTGTCTCGGCCAACAGTGAGTTATATAAGGCACACAAAAAAACCCACCTACATTTCTTTGTGTGTTTCCATTTTATAGTAACTCAACCACAATCTGATTTTTAAAAGTTTGGAAAAAGCAAAGTAGTGCCCATTTTAAATTTATGGAATTGCTATATACACAAGAGCAAGCTAGCATGATTTTGGAGCCAAATCAAAGCTTCTCTCATCAACCTCAACCTTCCTTGCCATAACCTGAGGACTTGCTCACTTCCCAGAAGGCATAAACAGCTGAAGTTCAGCAGAAGTAGTGACTAGTTCTTCCTATCAAATCCAGATCCCTCAACTTAGGCCACGTTTGGAAACTAAAAATTTATGCCAATCAGATCTTTCCAGAATAGTCTTCAGAAACTCGCTACTTGGCTTCCCATACAGGAAATGCTCTCCAAAAGAGACACAAGACCATCATTTGAGTCAAGTTTAACTGAACTTGCCTTAGCTATGGCACTTATAAAATAAATAAAGCCAAATAACAAAAAAGAACAATATGTACTAAAGCTGCTTTTGTGGTTTAAGGGCTCAAAATTCAGTCTCAAACCAAGGCAAATGGGAATCAAAACAGGATTTTCTGACCAAAAAAGCCATTCCAACAATATGTGAGCATGCCCTAATTAAAAATGTGTATGATCTGGAGCAAAATCATCTTCAGTCTGATAACATGGCATGTAGGGAGCTGAAAATTAACATGTATATGTATTTATCCCATTTTACAAAAAGTGTGCAAGCATATTAATTAGGATCTAGAGTTAGTCACATCTAGAGTAGACGTCGGGAAATCAAAAGCAATTTACTCATGGCTTTCTCACCCCATTGTTTAGGAGATCTTGAGGTATCCTTCATTAAGTCTGAATTTGGTCCATTAAACTCTCATGTCATATATTTCTAGTGTAGGAATTGCAGCCTTAATTATTACAGCGAGCAATTAGAACATCTCTATGTATGTCAAGAACTTTCCATTCTCCTTTATTTTAAGGAAAGAGGCACACAAATGCTAATTAATTGTGGTTTCCCAGGTTTTAATACCTCTCGGTAGAATCCTCATCCATGACACATGGGCTATTCATTTCCTGTGCATCAGTTTATCTCACTACCAAGATATTTGGTCAACAGTGGATCCCAAGTTTTGTTTGTAACAAGCATTGGTTCATGTCACTGTACCTTCAGCTAACAAGATGGAGGAGGCACAACCAGAAAATATCCTTGTGTGTCATGTTTTCCCTCTGCAGGCACAGATAAGTTTTGTAGGATGGGACTTAAAAACCGATAAGACCACCACACTGAAAAGACTTGTGATCAGATGACCTATGAACATACTAAGTCCAGGAAATTACAATGTCCTTGCTCTTCGTCTTTGTTATTGTTCTGTTTTTTAAATTAGATTTGAGTTCTTTGCACAAAACACTGGGCCACCCTAAACAAATGCATAATGTGATCTTGTGGGATTGAACAGAGCTTGGAAATAAATTTCTTTTTTGAGGTAGCACCTTATTTCTTGGCAATTATTTTTTGCAAGCAATTTAATGTCACTCATTGTTCAAAATGTAAAAAGTAATGTCAGGGTAAATAATTTTTAGCAGTTATTTTATTGCTTTTAAAAAATAAATGCACCCTAAAATGCAATCAATCAATCAATCAATCAGTCAGCCAGTCAATCAATCAATCAATCAATCAATCAGTCAGTCAGTCAGTCAGTCAGCCTGTCTGTCTGTCAGTCAGTCAATCCAGCATCCTCCATAATAAAACCTCAAAAGTACCATACTACTTTAGTAGTAACACCCATTAAAAAAATTACAGGAAAACAATATCACATTACAAGTAATTTCCAAGCTCTGGGAAAGAATAGTTGCAACCCACAGAAAACTGTGGTTATTTAAATGTCATTGAAATCAATGAGGCTTGATTGTTGAACCTCCTGTGTATGTCTTTGCTGATTTCAGTAAAACTCATTATCTGGATTGTGCAAATTATTTTTCAAGTGGCTTCCTTCCTATTCCTATTTGCATGAAGAGGTTTATTTCTTTCAACAAGGTTCATCATGTAAAAAAGGTCAGCAGAACAAGACACAATTAGCAATAAATATAGTTAAATATCTGGTGGCTTACTGGATCCTCTTTTTCCTTCACAAAGAAAAAGGAACTGTATTTATTGTGCACCCGGTTTATTTATTTATAGCATAAATATGTATTCAAGTTATAAATATCCTTGGTCACTCTTGATTTTGTTAGCCAATAGAAAGACTGGCTTTCTATTCAACTTAAGAGCAACAGTGGTAAGTATTTGTGTGATACAGGACAGTTCTTTGGGATGGGATACTATATTTCTGTCACCAAAATCCTGTTGCTTAGGGTAGTAAATTGTATTAGAGTTGACCCATTGAATCAATGGGGATTTAGTGAGTCAACACCACTGTCAATTCCAGCAATTCAAATGAACCTACTCTAACAGTGGCTGAGAACCATTGTTCTAGGCTAGGGTGTTTCCAGTTCTCAATTGTATGGGCTGGATCCAATCTTTGTTCTATTTAAACGAGAGTGCTTGATATCAAGTGTGACATAAGTTTGGCTAGGTTACCTCCAATTGATTTCATTAAATTCATAGCTCTGCCTTCAGCCTTAACCTTTGGAGGGCTGCTTAAATATAACCATTTAGGCTATGCTTGGGCTGACCAGGCTGTCCAGGTCTCAGGGCTGAGGTCAGAGTCTTATTATACTGTTTAGGTTTCTGTCTAGCCATGCCAAATGTACCCAGAAGACACAACATTATGATTATTCTGTTATTTTCCACTAGCTCAGTGCTAGTGTTAGTTCGGACTCCTACCGCCATATCCACAATATTCCAAATTATAGTCCAGTTGACATCTTTTGTCTCTGGTTGTTACACTACTGATGTTGCTCCTACCCTGGGTCAGATGAGGTTCAGAAGCCATTCTGTTCCTCACAGATCCACAGGCCTCTTGGTCACATTTCTCCACCTTGAAGCCATTGACTTTTCCAGGGGTCAGGTTAAACAGCTGCTATCCAAAGAGTTGGTCACGACTGTAATGACACAACACACACATCCATTTCTTGGCATGGGGGAGGTATTTCATGGTCCCACTCACCAAAATTAATCTGGGAACCAAATGCCCTGAAATATGGGAGAGCACTAGAATCTGTTGCAGAACAGATTTAAGTAGTCCATAGTCTATACTGTGTGTGTTAGGACGCACGACATCAATACATTGAAGGCATCATCAATAAATTAAAGGCATATTACATAGAAAGTGTTCTCCTTCTTAAAGCCTCTTCATGGTGCAACCTTGCAATTAATGCGATGCAGTACCTGGATGTCTTAGTTCAAGTGAAATCACTTTACCAAACCTTGACACCTATCTAGTGTGCACTTGACCCAGTGCTAGATTTTAATTTCCTTGCTTCATTGTTGCAGAGGTTGATCACGGTATAGAATGTCATTGTACTACAATCATTTCCAGAGCTAAATGGACTTGCGACCTTGATGATCTGTAGTGCGCTGAAAAAGAATCTCCCTTGTGTCTGCTTCTAGAGGTAGCTCATTGATTGTGCTCAGGTTGTAATTCATAACCTAAGAGGCAGCCAAAACTATCTTTAGTTCTTGTACAAATTGATTCTTCTCCTCTAAGAACATTTGGCCATTTAAGATCACTTTTTTTCTGCTCCTGCCTCTGCAATCCAAGCCACTAATATGAAGTGGAGCTCGAAATTTAATATCCTATGTCCGTCCCAATTTACTTAGCATTCCAGAAGCAGAAAGATTTCATAGAAGTCCTTGGCGTCATGACTGCACTGATTCCCCTGATCACTGACTTGATGTGTTCTACTTATTATTCCACCTGCCTCATACCGTTGACCACATTAGCATAGCGATTTAGACAAAGGCTTCATTTGGACTCTTCCCAAAAGTATTTCTTTGGAGTTTATCAGTCCAAGACTCCTTTCTTCTTACGTTGCTGACACAGTAAGACCACAGATAAGTGGTCTTTCTGTATTTTCCCAGCTCTTTAAAATGGGAGACAAATTATTGGCCTAATGGAGGTGGAAGATGGCAGTGTAGGGTTTTATGATGTGTTTGGTGGGTTTGAACCATGGGTATCCTTCTTTATCCATTCCTTTTTGGCTCCACAGCTCCAGCACTCACTTCCTCTGCTCAAATCTCTTTGCATGCATGATGTGCTTGCTTTGCTCCCACCCTTTGTCTGCCCCACTCTTGTGACATTACAAGGACCCCTCCTGGTCCCCCTCTTTTCTCCCTGAGGTCTTCAGAAATGGGAAGCTGCTGACCTGTCAAACATAATCTCATTCTACAGTTATTGTGTGCCATCAAGTCAAAATGTACTTACAGCAACCTTGGCAAGGTTTTCAGGGTAATTATGGTATTTATGTGTGATTTTATCAGTTCCATCCCCCTGTGAGGTTCTGTGGCTGAGCAAGGAATTGAACCCTGTTCTCCAAACTCTTAGGGCGTTTATACACGACCCCTAAACTCCGGGGCAAATGGCTCCCAGCTCCGGGGCTTAAAAATGTTTCCCCACCAGCTCTGGAGCATACAGAAAATTAAGTGCGACCACGCCCCCATAAGTGCGACCCAGCGTACCTTTCAAGTACCTGCTCTTTGATGGTGAAAAATTCCTTTATGCGAATCTGCCCGGCTCTCCTCCCTTCTTTTTGTTGTTGCTTTTTGCCTCCCGCCCCTTTAAGAGGAACCAGGACATGACTGGAGGCTCAACTTCCACCGGCAGGGCACTGGGAGGTAAGCCGGTATTCTTTTGTTCCTTTTTTTTCCTCCCTCCCATCACGCAGACAGGAGAAGGAAGTGCGGAGGGGTGGGGACACACAAACAGCAACGAACCCCCAAGATCTCTGGTCCGAATTTAAGGGACCAGCGGATCTTAGAGGTCGTGTGAAAAGGCCTTCGTCTGGCACTCTGTCCACTACACTACACTGGATACACACCTCATTCTACTACTGGCTCTTGTTTTTACTAAGATACATGCTGCTTGGTTTGAATGCAACTGTTTATGACAGTCAACAGGGAAAGATCTAAAAACAGCCATTCCATGATTATACTGTACATGAAAGCTGCTTTATATATTGAATAGCTTGGGAATTTGTGGTCTCAGTGGTGGTGATAGTCCTATTAATGTTGGTCACACTTTTTCAACACTGTTTTTGTGTCTGTGCATGCTGTAGGCGCCTGGGGTAGGAACTGGCAAACCACTCCAGTATTCCTGCCAAGAAAGCTCCATTGGCATGGGATCACAAAGAGTCGGTCACGACGGTAATGACACAACACACACACATGCTGTGGCCAGTTTATCACTGGGTCACCATCCTTTTGTGACAAGCCTCTTTGCTATTAGCCTGTTTATTGAATGGTAGACAAGCAGTCCTCACAGCTTATATGTTTTGTAGAACTTGACAGAAAATGTGCTTTTAGGAGTCCCTGGTTACCTCCACCTCATGCTGATGGGGCAGAATAGGATTTTATGGAGATTTTACTTTAAATGTATGATAAGCTCATTAACATATTAGAAGTCCTATGATTTTTCAAGCATAGCCCGAGGAAAGACACTAGACACAGTCATCTAAGCAGAGGCTGCAAAATCTTTCAAAATCTGTTTCAACTGTTTAAGCATTTCAAATATATGATATAATATATTATATATGATAATAATATATGATACTAATATCTGTAATTGGTATTTGGCAATTTTAAAAACACACAACAAGCACTTTATCCATGCATGTCTGCTAGCTGGTTAACAAATAATATTTTATTGTCAGATATAAGGCAAAGCCCTTATCCATATCTACCCATTATTCCATGTCGCTACCTGAATCCTTTCCCGTTTGCATAAGATGCCACTTGGGGAATTAGCTATGCTGGAACATTCATAAAAACAGCCCCGAGCTGCCCACCGCTCTGTTAATAGAAACCTACTGCATGTCAAAATTCGTTCTTATAGAGGCAGTCTGTACAGAACATGACAGCTAAAAGCTATAAAGCAGGGAAAGCCTCTTACAATAGAACCCTATGCTTATATCTACCTGACAAGGAGGCTCGTCATATTCTACAAGACTTATTCCCAGGTAAGCAGGTTTAAGCTTATAGTGTTAAGTTCTTGTTCAAACTTTAGTATGAAAAGACTGTGTGTGATAATTGCACTGTAATCACTTCATCATACCCATTCGGGTACACAATCCTACATTTTTAAGAACCAAAACTCTTCTGTTTTAGGGCCAGCCCTATCCTTAGTCATAGTGGCACAATCACCACAGGTGGCAAACGCTAGGAAAGAACAATGGCAGCCTCTCAATTATCACTCCTAGACTTCATAGCTATACCATTCTGCCATATAACCTGTTTTTGGCTAGTGCTAAGTTGAGACTGAGCTACCGGTCCAACACATTCTACACATGGATGTGGGGGTGGGGACGTCTTCAGCCTTGCCTCTGGCCGCAAAATATCTTGGTCTACCCTTCCTTATTAGTTATTTGGTTGATTGCTCATGAAAGCTTCAATCGTGAAACCAATGTTTACATTTCTGAAGGATTTTTTTATACACTAATGTCCCGTTAATAATTTGGAACTCTGAATGCTGAGGTCAATTTCAGGATCATCTGGACTGGAATTTGTGCTATCAACTTTATCCCCCCAAAAAACTTGCCTGAAGATGAGGAATCTAACTCCCAACTTCGGTTAGCAGTGAACCCTGGTGATATTGATATCATTGGGTAAATGAATCTGCTCCACAGATTAGTCTATCTAAGCTTTAAAGGAGCTATCCATTGTGCTGAATGCATGTTGGGCATTGAGCTTAATAACTCGGAGGGCTCCAGTAACATTGGAATGAAAACCCAGAGTGAATTTGCCATGCCATGCCACTACATGCTAATACACTACACTACAGACCCATCAGGTTGCACGGGAGGGAATCAACCCAGCACCTGGTGGTAGGAAATTCCATAATCTGCGAGCAACCACCAAAATTCCTTTCTTACATCTCTATCTAAAGGGTTTTCTCCAAAGTTTTAAAAGCCCAAGCTGGCTGACACAGGAATATGACCCCATCAAGCTCAACCTTTCATCAGTCACTGGAACTTTGTGGCACAGTGGTTAAACTGCTGCACTACAGCCAAAACTGTGCTCACAACCTAGAGTTCAATCCCTGGTAGCCAGTTCAAGGTCGACTCATCCTTCCATCCTTATGAGGCTGGTAAATAGAGTAGGGGGTGGGGCAATGTATGACTTCAAAATTAAATAGTAAGCTGCCCACTGAGTGCTTTAAGTGCCGTGGGCCAGTATATAAGCAGTACACTTTGCTTTGCTTTTTGTAACTTTTCTGCAGGGACAAATAGACTACTGTAATATCTAGGTATTTTCTTTTTCTGGTATGAAAAGAGTATGTTGTTAGAGGGAAATGTGCATTTTTCTGAAAATCTGTTTTAACTCTTACCTAAAATTCTGGCTGATTCCTTAACTATCCTGTGTTTGTTCTTTGGGTAAAAAAATATTTGTATTCTGTATTATTAGCTTGTACTTTAGAAGGGAAAGCAGGTGATAATATGAAAGCTTTATTGCCATAGATCTTTTTTCTAGATCAGTCCCTCTCTCCAATGCATAACTTCTAACTGCATCTTAATGTATGCAGAGACTCTTTTATCGATTTTCCTGAAAAGAAATGTAAGTAGTAGTTATAAGGAGCCTGGCATTTACTTTTCCCTTGTAGATAATAAGAAATAAAATCACATATGTGATTGAATGTTCTATCAAGGGTCCATTCAGAACATGCACTGCATCAAAAGCTTATTAAAACAAATATATTTAACTTCCTTCTTTGATTAAATAAACACTGAAACATCGGTTCCCTGCTGTATTCTAAGATTGCAGTTACTTCCTGCCTGTATCTCATGAAATTATGTTTTAGCATATGATGTTAACATTATTATTTTTTGAGAAATCAACTCCAGAGAGTAGTTTATGTTTCGAGGTAGGTTTCCTTTCAGGCAGGGGGCTGGTTAAAGACTATTTTACTAAATGAGCTTGTTCCAAAAATATTTAAAGGGGAGATTAGAGATTGGCCTATAATTATCAAAGATAGCAGAACTAATGAAAGAGTAAACCAACCAAACAATGTAGATCTAACTATTACTTTTAGATGCCCTCAGCTAGCATTCCTCTGATTGCTCTTCTAAACCAGTATGGTCACAGATCTATGAAGCTAGTAGTTGTTCTTCATCAAGGAACATCCACATACAAAACTGAAAGTCATCCATCAGCGCTGGACAGAATTACTTGCAGGATCTGTTTTTTATGGCAGTTCCTAGCCCAGGTGGATATGAATGACTTTTACCAGTGAACTGCTGAACACATTTGATTGAGTTGCAAGGGGGTCTATAAAACCATTGAGTCCAACCTCCCACTCAGTACTGGAATCCAAATCATAACAGATCTGAAAGAAGGTTGTCCAGTTTTTTCTTGAATGCCTCCGCCTCCTGAGGTAACTGATTCCATTGTCATACTGCTCTAATAGTTAAGACATTTTTCCTGATATCTGCCTTCCTATAACTTGAGCCCTGCATTTTGGGATGATGACGTGAACAGATTACACCCCTTGTTACTGCAGGCTTAGAGCTGCTTCGCTCCATCCTAGAAATCAATATGTAGCAGCTCTGTAACTACTCCAGTAACTTTGTAGATGCGTACATGACTGTATTACAAGCATAATTTTATTTTATCAAGGTTTTGGCTTGTTTTGACCCTTAGAAAACACAGACAAATCCAAATAGTCTAATGCCCACACTATATACCATAGACAGCATGTGATTTCTGAAGTGCCATCAACACCCAGTTGTAATGGCAGGAGCTTTTTTTTTCATCTCCAGTAGTCTGAATATTAGCTCCCTTTGTTTTGTGATTTGTCATTGGATGTAAACACAGACTTTGTCTGCAAGTATGGTTGCCCAGCTATGAAGTCTCAGTTAGGTATCTGAGATGCTAATAGATTTCCAACTTTTAATGACACACTATGTATGACATATTGTTTGACTAGAATTTATTTGCTGTAGTTCAAAATACCTCACTATTATATAGGATATTTATTATATAGTTTGTGAAATAATGTTAATGGTTCCCTCCTCATTAATTGGAAATAAGATATCTTATAGTGCAAGAAATTATCTGATTCAGTAGCAGCTTTGATATTGTCATCTTAAGTCGGCAAACGGCCTGGACACCATTTGGTGGATTCAAGGGGCAAGTCCTCAGGGAGTACCCTAAGCAATTTGCCAGATGAGTGCACAATAGCTAGCCTGAGATGCCTACAAATGTGTTTCATTTTCTACAGCTGGGTGGTTTTGGTCAATGGGGAAGGTGAATGCAAGCGAGTCATAAACTGAACGTTTAAAAGGGTATCACATAACAAGGCAGCTGTTAGATACTCAAAGACATCTGCCTGGATTTATCAACCTCTTCTGAAGTTGAAATGCACCAGCTGCTTGCCGTTGGTCACTTTGAAGCATCACAGATGGAGAAAGCAAAAACAAACAAAACAAACAAAACAAAAAGTAATGTGTAAGCCAATGATTGGTTTGGGATGTGTCTTTTCCTAATCTTATCTTCATACAAACACTCCTCTTTTGGTCAGCTAGCCAGGTCACCCAGATGAAATGGGAAATGAGAAGGTCCATTATGTTTCTGGATTAATTTTCATCTTATTACAATGAGATGAAAATTAATCCAGAAGCATCATGCCAATCACTGTGTAAAAAAAAAAAAAAAAAAAACAACAACAACCCCAGATTCCACTATACATGGCAGGGAGGTAGAGCTCCCTTTTCCCAAGAAGGGCTTTATAGTATCAACAGGCATTCTTTTGTTAAACATATTATTTATGGGATAAATGAGGAGAGGTGCAAAAGCAAAAACAAGAGTGACACTTGTTGGTCAGGTGGAAAGGAAGATGAGGAGAAACATGAAATGGCCAAAGTTACCCCTACTGGTAAGACAAAAACTCACAGATGGATCATCTGTGGCAAATAATGAGAACAGAAAATGGCACATTATACAGAGGGACAGCAAAGCCTGATTGTCATGAAGCCCTCTGCCCCACCATGGTTACCTCTGTGACCTATGGTGCATATTCCACTTCAGTGGTTCCCAGTCTTGGGTCCCCAGATCTTCTTGGACTAAAACCTCTAGAAGCGTTCTAAACCCCCTAAAACCCCCAGAAGCTGTGGAGGCCAGGATTTCTGGGAACTGTACTTCAAGGAAATGTGGGGATCCAAGCTTGGGAACCACTGGGCTAACTGATAAGCACTATAGAAAACCACAGTGAAAGCCACAGTGAAAATATGCCAATTAATATCTGCTTTTTGGAGTTTGTTTTTAATCTTTTGACAACTACCTTTGAACAAAACATTTTTCTTTAAGCTTTAATCCTTCAGTGAAAAAGAGGACCAGTGCCTAAATGCATTCCCAATCTATGTTGGATGTGGACTATTTTTATACGCAATGGGAAGATCTATGCCAGAGGAAAATGGATATGCAAATTGCCCCTGACACAATTATCTCCCATTACATTATGTTCACTGATAAGACATTCTGATCCTTTGTATTGTGTAATTTCCTTTGGAGAGCTGTTACATTCTTTTTAATTTGGACTCCCCACCGGATATGTGATAGGAGGAACAAGTGCCATCTTGTCATGTCGTAAAACAAAATGGAAAAATGAATTTATAACAAATTGTTTGAGGCAGACACGCACTAGAGAAAGGGCATTTGTGTTTCCAGATCACAACGCTGCAAGTTCTCCTTTCTGTCAAAAGGTAACCTTAAGGACACTTATGGATTCATCCAGGAAGCAGGGAGAGGGGACTGGAAGCCATGCTTACCTGAATATTTAGGAGTTGAAATTAGAAGACATGCTTGTTCAGTATGAAGGTGGTTCGCTTGTTGGGGCCATTCAGAACTTCTGTTCAACCACAGTGTGCAATAAATTATTTCAAAGCTGTAAGCAATAATTTTTCCTCTTATGTAAAAGTTTCTGTACAAAGGAGGATGGTCTCTTTAAGGGCGTTTATACACGACCCCTAAACTCCGCAGCAAATGGCTGCAAGCTCCGGAGCTTAAAAATGTTTCCCCACCAGCTCCGGAGTTTACAGGCAATTAAGTGCGACCACGCCGGAGCTTAAAAATGTTTCCCCACCAGCTCCGGAGTTTACAGGCAATTAAGTGCGACCACGCCCACTTTAGCGTGTCCCAGCGCACCTTTCAGGTACCTTCTCTCTGGAGGTGAAAATTCTTTGATGCGGTGCAACGATAGTGAGTGCGGGGCTCTCCTCGCTTCTGTTTGCTGTTTTTTGGCTCCTGCCCCTTTAAGAGCTACTTAAGAGCTACTGGAATGTTGCCCCGGCAAGAGCCGGCAAGAGCAAGAGGCAGAACGAGGCAGAACGGAGGTGAGCCACGGTCTTTCTTCCTTTGTTTTCTCCCTCCCCTCATGCAGCCAGCAGCAAGGAAGTGCGGAGGGGTTGGGAACACAGGAAGAGCGACAAACCCCTAAGATCTCTGGTCTGAATTTAAGTGGCCAGCGGATCTTAGGGGTCGTGTAAAAGTGCCCTAAGTTTTCAGTGTCAGTTGTTCCCCATGATGCAGCTCAGTCGTTTGAAATCAAATGGAAAACACGCCTTCCCCAGTCATCCTGACTGGCATGTTGTGCCATCATCCTGATTGCATCCTGATGCTGGAGTAGCCATTAGAAGCACACCACTGAAGAACACAAAGAAAATGGCTTCCCGCTTCTCATCCCTTTCCAGGAGGAAAGAAAACACTCTAGGAAATGAGACTGTGAGGCTCTATGATAGATTGGGGACAGTCCCTTGTACCACAAGGTGCAGTGGTTGAAGAAACCAAGATGACACTCATTGATTTTTTTGTAGTGGCAGTTGCAGTGTAGATCCTCTTGGATTTGCCAGGGGAAGGAGGTTCAGTCTTGTTAGAGTATGCAGATCAATAGTCTCAGAATGTGGTATGTCAGTCACCCTGATCTGACTTACTATTGGTTTGTCTGTACTAACATTCTTTTATGCCCCTCCTTTCTGAAAATTATGTCAGATAAACAGACAGGAAAATGACAGTTTTTAATCTCTCCTCATGGCTGGTTGAGAGAGATAGAGAGAGTCTTACCTTCATGCATACCATCCAGCTTTAGGGGATGGTGTAACAAGTATAGAGACATTCAATACTGACTGTTTAATGTGGAATATTTTTCTATTTAAAATTTAATAAACCTTTTTTTACTTTAATGTGACTCATTATTTGCTCTTGGGGGGGGGGGGTAATTGGACCAAGCAATAGTAAAACCTTTAACAAGCCTGTCCCTTCCAACAGTTAGGAACTTGGCTGACCTTCTGTTAGATCCTGTAAACATGATAGTCTTGTGGAGTAGCCCACTTGTACAATCACGACACTCTCTCATTACAACTGTGTCTGTGCTTCTGACACTGCAAAACAGGCCATATAGCAACTTAACAGGAAAGCTATTTTCTGACCCTAAGAGAAATATTGTACATAGTGTGTGTGCTGTTTTCTCTTTCAAATACACTGAATAGTAGCAATACTACAGGAGAAAGAAAATGGTAAGAATGCTTACCCTGTTTCCCCGAAAATAAGACATCCCCTGAAAATAAGACCTACTTACAGTTTTGCCCCACACTGAAATATAAGGCATCCCCTGAAAACAAGGCCTCCCCATAATAAGATAACAATAAATGTGTACCGTGTTTTTCTTCATGAAAAAATAAGACATCCCCTGAAAATAAGACCTAGCGCATCTTTGGGAGCAAAAATTAATATAAGACACTGTCTTATTTTCGGGGAAACATTGTACTGTGGAAAAATCACTTCATTTGTTCTATATGGGATAAAACAATATAGTGAAATACTGTATATTGTAATCATGCACATGCTCAACAAGATGTTTGGTGGGAAAGGAAGAGGAGAAAGAGGAAGGAGGGAGGAATGCTGTGAGGCATAGCATCAGGTCCAGCAGAAATGTGTGCATGCGTATGGCATCTGAAGAGTAAATGAATATTAACCTTATCATTCTTCAGTCAAAAAGAGGAGTCAGGGAAACTGCCATACTGAAGAAATGTGTTACTTAACAAAACAGGCATCTTTTTTAAGTAAAACATTTGGTATCTAAGAGGCCCCTATCCCACGTCCCTTTACATGCAGATTAAATTTGTAGATAAACCGTGTCCAAAAATGCCATCCCACAACCACTGGGCTTTCTGGGGGAGGGAGAGAAAATCTGGAAATGCCCCCTTAAGCCTGGTTTCCAAGACTTACCAGAGAGGTAGGGAATTTTTTGCCTCGCTTAAAAAATCCACCTTTTAAAGAGGCAGATGTTGTATGACCCCGTAGATGATCTGGTTTTCTTTTTTCTGTTTTTCTCATAGTGCCGACCGGCTGTTCCTGGGGCCAATTGGCACTGTTTTTTTATATATATATTTTTAATTTTCACCCCCCAGCCTCCTAGCAACAGGAAGCTGGATCTGGTGCTGTTTGTTTTAACTTCCCCAAGCCCTAGCGCCAGCCAGCTGGTCCTTTTTAAAAATCCTAGCGCTACCTGCTGGTCATGGGGCTGAGCTGCACTTAAAAAAAACACCTTTGTACATGGGAACTGCTATCCCATATCTTCAGTCACGTGACGGGAGGAAGAGGAAAAGCTGGACCTTCAGAAGATCAGAATCTTCCCCAGGTGAGATAGCAGCCTAAGGGACAGGGTTTAAGACATCTCAAGAAGACAGTCCAAAGAGCTTTGGGGTCTCCCAGAGGTCAGTGTGATTCTCCAGCATCCTCCCTTCAAGTCTTGTGTTAGTGTTCTTCCCCATGAGGTTTGCAAAAAAAGGCTTCAAAGTGGACTATTGAGTTTTTCCTCCATCCTGGTTTTTATTCTTGCCGAGGCAGGTTGCTCTTACTTTCATCCTCTGAAGAGGGCTCTGCCAGGTAGAGCATGATTGTTACAACTTGCATAATACCCTGCCCAGCATGGCCAGTAGTTGAGCTGATGAAGGTATTCTAGCAATGATAATTCAAGCAAAAAAGAGCTTTTTCTTGCTCTAGAAATCAGCACAGTAGTTTTCTTAATTTCCTTTACTGAGACCTAGTTTCACTCACATTTGTCATGTTGGAAGTGGCGCTAAAGAATATTGAAACTCACAATTATATATAAGAATTGGAAGAGAAAACTAACTGTTGGCATTAGGCACATTAATGGTTCAGCATATCACTTGGTTTCTCTTACTCTAAAGACGCACTCAGTCTTTAAGATGAAAGTCAGAAATGGCTAGAGCGGTTTGTTCAGAGGCGTAGCCAGGATTTGGAGTACCTGGGGACAAAGTGGAATTTTTGTGCCATTCCATTGCAATGTGGGGCCGAACCCTGTGGGCATGGAGTGTGTGTGCGTGTGTGTGCCTGTGTGCCTGTGCACAGGTGGACATACGTATGTGTGTGCCTGCGTGCACGCCTTACACCTCTCCCACCAAGGCAAGGAAGAGGAGGAGGAGGGCACCACAGTCACCGCGCTCCTGCCTGCCTGCTTCGCCGCTCGCCTAGCGTGCAGCGGCAGAGGCAGCGGAGGGGATGCCGTCGCCAAGCTTTAGGGCAGGCCTGCCCAACAGGTAGACCGCGGGCTACCAGTAGCCCACAAAGGATTTAAAAGTAGCCCGCTAACCATCAATAAAAAAAGAGAGGGGATAAGTTTTCCACTCCTCCCTCCCTCCACCCCAAGGACGATCACTGCTACAGCAAGGTTCTCGGTCTGCCAGCCCACTGTCTCAGCCGAGCGGGGCAGCTCAAGGGCCATGGCACAGTCCCCTGCTCCCCCTCCTGGCCAGATGATCGGCATGCCACTAGTGCAGAGGAGAGAGAGGGGAGGAGACAGTGTGGTGTCCATCTCAGCGTGGTGATGTCTCCCCTCTTCTCCCCTGGAGAATACCTTCCTCCTACCCTTTCCTCCTCCTCCTCTTCCCCCTCCTCCCACCCCCATGGATGCCTCACAGAGACCATGACCCACCACCACTGCTGCTTCTCCTGCTCCCCTTATGAGCCATTCCCTCCTTCTTTTGCTGCCGTGGCAATGTGATTGCCACACTGCTGGCTCAGCCCACCCCAGCTGTGCAGCGAGCATGGCGGAGGTGAGTGAGAGCTGCAGACGGCAGCAGCAGTGGCAGCAAGGGGGCTGGAAGGGAGGAGGGGGGAAAGAGGAGGAAGAGGAGGCTGGAGGGGGAGGAGAGTCGAGTCAGACCCCAGATGGGTTGGGAGGGGAAGTGCACCTTTTAAAAAAATATTCCAGCAGCCTGGGCAAGCATGCACACATTTCCCTTGCACCTGCCCACACCAGCTCCAGTGTGTGCAAAGAAATGATCAGCCTTCCTATAGGAAAGCATTGAACTATGTTCCCTCCAGAACGAATTACAGTGGACCCTTGTATAACAAACAGCTTGTATAACATATCATCTGTACAACATAAAAAATTCTGGAGATAGGGGAAATTTGCTTAACATAATCACCTATGGGGAGAATTCGTACAACTTCGTACAACATAAAAATGGGATTGCTCAGTTTTCAATGCATTCCTATGGGAATTTGTATAAAGGAAAATTTGCTTAACATAATTTTATTTGGAACGAATTAATTCCTTTATACGAGGTACCACTGTAATTGATTTTCAATGCATTCCTATGGGAAACCACTGCTCTACTTACAATTTTTTAAACTTATGCTCAGAACAGATAACATTCGTAAGTAGAGGTTTTAGTGTAGTAGCCCCTAGGCACTTTGGGCCGGAAAAAGTAGACCTCAGCCTGTTCAAAGTTGGACAGCCCTGCTTTAGGGGAAAAGAGGACTGCTGGGTGGCGGGAGGGTGCACGGCTTTCTCCTCCTTCTCCCCCTCCAGGTACCCCCAGATTGCTGTGCCTGGGTCAAAAGTCCCCTTCTGCTCCCCCCACCCCAGATACGGCTCTGGGTTTGTTGAGGCATCAATGGCTGACCAGTGTGGCCATACTGTTGTCCTTCATGACATATATATTTGAAGCTCCTCAGACAAGCTTGATGCAAAACAACACAATGTCATTCCAAATTCAGTGTTCCACACCGCTGCTCTTGCTGCTTCAGGATTCATTTCCTTCAAAGAAGAGAGTGCTAGACCGTTGAGAGAGAGGTTAAAGTGAGAGGAACGCAACGTGATATAAAAACAGCGACACAGCACAACGGATATTTGCCTGCCATTGTGCAGGCCTATTTTCAAACCACCTTGAGAACTTTAGGTTATAGGGTAGAATAAAAACACCAGACATCGATAAATAAGTATATGAAAGAGCAGCAGTGCATGTTACTAAATCAAATGTTGAATAGAGATGCTGGGCCTGTGGGCACCAGCCAAATTCTGCCACAGGCAATACTAGGCTTCTCTAGGCCTCCAGCCAGAGAGATGAATTTAGAGAGAATAACTGAGGAGAGAAGAAGGCTTCGTTTGGTTCCATATCATGGCTTTAATGCCTGCATACTTACTTTCCTACTTTCAACTGGTATCAGTGTACCAGGTCTCACTGACTTCCAGAAAGAGTTCTACATTTCTTGCACATGTAATATTTGTTTGAGAGATAGTGAAGGAAAATCGAACACTCAAAGTGCCTGTTTTTGCTTTTACATACACATATACAGTACAAACACTGTTTTGGAATAGTGCCTGAAGAAGTGGTCTTATCTATGAAAGCTCACAGTAAAAAATAGAGCGGTTAATCTTTAAGGTGCCATGTTTTTGTCTTTTTATTTTTATTTTGCAATAGTTATACAAAAGACTACACCTCTTTGTGAGTGTGTGTGTGTGTGTGTGTGTGTGTGTATGTGTACTGCCAAGCCTATTTCAAAGAACAACTCCTGGCGGCATACAAAGAAAGTTAAAATGATAAAATAAAAATAAAAATTTACATATATTAAGTAAACATGATAGACATAAAGAGTAAGCAAATCATAATATTCAGGTCATCAGGTATGTGGTGACTGAGTAATGTGCAACATTGCAAAAAGCCTCACTGTGGAGCCAGATATTTAAAGAGCTCTTAAACACTGCCACAGATGGAGCCAAACAGATGTCAACTGGCAATTTATTCCAAAGAGCAGGGGCGGACACTGAGAAAGCCTGGTGTTTCTTAACGGTATTTCAGGCTTCCCTGGTGGTGGCCACCATAAGTTCCAACACTAAAGTAAATCTAATTGGGCATACACAGTGTTTGCGTATGTATAAAGCACAAGTGGAATTCGTCCATTCATTCAAAATGAAAGAAAGGTAACTTTGTGTTATTTTTTTGAAATATTCTTGAATTGTTTGTCTGCTGGAGGGAGGGGAAGCCCAGGTATCACAACTGCATTAACTGTGAGCCTCTTATCCTTTATACAAGACCTACCAATGGGATTTCTATTCTCAGAAAGGATGCTCTTGCGTTAACCGTCTGCCTGTGTTTGTATTCCGCATAATTGTGTCATTAATGGCTGCATTCTCTCATTTCACGGTTATGACTTGGTTCAGTTGCAGGAGTCCAAGTTGAATGGCTGTTTTAATGCAGCTCCGGAGCAGATATCATTTATTGGTCCTCCTCACGAAAAAGAAACTGTTCCTGCTGTGCGTAATGTCCTTGATATGCTCAGCAATTTCAGTTGGCACACAGGAAAGGAACAGTCAGGTAACGACTCAGTGGAAGGATCTGTCAAAGTAAACCTGTCAGGCATATTGCAGCGGAAGGAGTAATCAAGCCTGCAGTGCCATCGGCAATCTTGATCTTCCACCTGTGGATGCCTCAGGGAATAGAAGAAGATAGAACAAACATGTGAAAGTAAACTTTGCTGGCGGTCGTGAAGCAGCAAATCATCAGGTTTGGAAGCCTTCTGGCTTCTGATGTGAGTTGTGCCTTGGCTTGTTTGCCCGAGATCTTGAGTTTATTTACTGAACTTGACCCTAATTGCTAAGGTACAGCTTAGAAAAGTTAGATTTTTGGGCTTCAGCTCCCAGAATCCTACAGCCAGTATGAAGGATTTGGGGCATGACAGTAAAAAGAAATAATGTTTCAAAGCATTATTTACACGTTCCTCCAGTCCTATAGTATCTATCTATCTATCTATCTATCTATCTATCTATCTATCTATCTATCTATCTATCTATCTATCTATCTATCTATCTATCTATCTATCTATCTATCTATCTATCTATCTA
>JAHTLZ010003542.1:61246943-61269636 GCA_023846285.1 Phrynocephalus versicolor | reverse complement strand
ATAGATAGATAGATAGATAGATAGATAGATAGATAGATAGATAGATAACTTAAAGTAAAATGTAAAACTAAAATATGTGTCCAGTACTGTCAAAGTAGCAATGAAACACACTGAAGAGAGAAAATATGCTCCTATTATAATTATATACTGGGAAAGGAAAGCACCAACATTATTTATACTATTTACTAGTAACAGCTAAAGTTGGGACCTTTTATAATTTATTGTAAAAATTCAAATTAACTGTCACATAGAGACAAATTTTAACTGTCAGAGTGATGAACTGCTTGCATTTTAATGGCTGCATTCTGCAGCAACATTGATAACAAGTGCTTTTTTAATATAGGCAACTGCTTTCGTGTAACACAATTTTGAATACCTATATACAGTATTGTCAAACTTTTCCAACTCTCTTTTTATGGTCTGAACAGCAAATTGTTGTTGTTGTTGTTGTTGTTGTTGTTGTTGTTGTTGTTGTCGTCGTCGTCGTCGTCGTCGTCATCGTCATCGTTGTTGTTGTTGTCGTCATCATCATCATCATCATCATCCATCAAGGTGATTCAAATTTATGGCAACAGTTTTCAGGGTTTTCTAGACAGAGGTAGTTGACTATTCCATTCTTCTGGAGGTGCTCTGGGACTGTGAAGCTTGCCCAAGGATCCACAGGCTGGCTGTTCTCTCGTAAGGCACACGGATGAACCAAACTCCCAACTTCCACAGCCAGATATCTAAACCACTGGGTTCTCCAGCCAATCCACAATATGAGGCGTAAACAACAGGGGCACAGAGTCATACCATCACAGAATCATGACTTTGGAAGGGGCCTTTAAGGCCAACAAGTTCAACCGCCTGTTCAAGGCAGGAATGCAAATCAAAGAATATCTGCCAGGCGGTTATTCAAAATTCTCTTGAATGCCTTCAGCGCTGGAGCATTCACTTTCTCTCGAAATAGGTGGTTCCACTGCTGTTCTGCTCTGACCATTAGGAAGTTTCCCCCAATATTCAACGACAACTTGGCTTCCTGGAACTTAAGCCTGTTGTAACTTGAAGCATAACACTCGGAAGATGTTATAGACAGTTTCAGTTCAGAATGCCAGTGACACTGGATATTAACCCCAACTGTCCCACATTTTTTAAAAAAAGGGGAAAGGGAAAATGTCCCATCCTAGCATCAATGCACAGTCAAGTTGCAGGACAGTGCAGTCAGCAGGTATCCCAGTATTTTGTGTACGTGTTTCTCTTATAATACAGGTGAAGAGAAAATATGGTACAGTTTGAATCCACCTGAAATCTAAAACTGTGTGCAGTATTCCATTCCACTCATTTGCCATTATTCTCTTATGTGCTTTGACAGGCTTGCCCTCAGGAGTCTATTTACCTTCTGAGGTGATATATGGCATCACCTGCTGAAGGGGCCTTTCTGCTGCTAAAGAAGCCAAAGAGTTCTGCTGCTATAAACAAATAGAGACAACTGAGACATCAAGATTTTGCAGCATTCAGTGGGAGACCAGTTGCATCTCCCAGGAAAAAAACTAGTATTTCCCTACAAATCAGAGTCCTCCAAAAATTACTTTCAGAGACAGTTAAGCATGGACGTAGTGGATGAGAAGCTAACAGGACATTTTATTAAGTTCTGCAATCAAAATCAATTACAGTGGTACCTCGAATAATTCGGATAACAACTGCAAATTTCCGGGTATAGGGCTGCCTCTGATAACAAATTTTCCCTATGGGCTGCCTCGGATAACGAATCGCAATTCCTAGGTATTGGTCTGCCTTGGAGAACAAATTTTCTCTATGGGCTGCCTTGGAGAACGAATCTTCCTATGGGCTGCCTTGGATAACGAATTTTCCCTATGGACTGCCTCAGATAATGAATTTCCAGCATGCATCAGTAAAAAAGTTATCCCAGGTGAAATTGCATCTGTACCTTTAAAGTGCACTTTTTAAAGAGTTTTGAGCAAAAAAACAGGTGTCTGTGCCTTTTTTCTAGGCTCCAGAATGGATTAAACGGTTTCCCATTCATTCCTATGGGAAACTGTGTTTCGGATAACGACGTGATTCGGATAACAACTAACCTCGGAGAACGAATTACTGTCGTTATCCGAGGCACTACTGTATATTTATCTCCGACCAAGGTGCTAAATTCCCACGACAATTCTGTGAATGTTATATGATGACACACACCCCCTATTACTACTGTTTCTTAAACTGACATTTCTTGGCTTTCTGGACCCCCTGTTTACATTTTCCTCACAATAGCTCTTGCCCCACGCCCGCCCCACGCCCGCAGGATTGCTGGGTGGATGGGATGGAGTTGGGGAGGGCCAGAGGGGTGTAAAAAACAACGTTGGCCCCAGGTGCCCCAAAATCTTGCTACGTCGTTGAGTAGGACCCCCCCATATCTGCTGTTTGCACACTGGAAAGCTCCTGTGACAGATGGTTCAAAAGCTGAGTGAGGATGACACTGACATGTATGCGTTTTCAAGTGAGTTCCACAATGGATGTCCTGCTATGGATAAAACCTTACCCTGTGTACTCATCAGGCTAGCTTCCTAGCATGGTGGGGCACAGCAGAGGTTGTCTGCTGAAGATTTCCAATCCATAAGGGCTGGCCCTTATCCAGAGCTGGCCCTGCTCCATGGGGATTTAATGTGTGGAAGTGGGAGAGGACATCCTGAAATGGAAGTTAGATTGACAGCCATTAAAGAACGTGACACTGTATTTAAGTCTGGCCATCATGTCACAAAAATGGGGAACGAGAGTAATATTCTAACAAATGCATAGGGTTAAGAGACTTTACCATGACAATTGTGACATTTTCTGGGCATCAAAGTTCAGGAAGATAGTTGAAAATATGTACTGGGCACAGAGATTGGCTGAGGGGGTATGAAAAATGCCAAGAGGTGAATCATTTCAAGAAAGGACAAAGGAACGGTGGTGTTTTCTTAAAAACGACGATGAACAAAAAGGATTGTGTTGACAGTTTTCCAATATCTAAAGGGATGTCAGAATGCTAAAGAGGAGGTGTGTAAGGACACGGAATGATATTGTGTGGTGATATTTGAAATCTGTCAAACCTCTGTATCTCAGGGCAGTTCGTTGTGCACTTGTCAGTAAAGTAGGTGATAGCCAGTAGTAGAAGCATGATTGCACAGGCAACAGATATGTGTCCAAGCAATATTTGTTTAACGCCCAGCCACATCAACAGATGGTCAAGCCCCTGTCATAACAAGTACAATAGACAATAAAACAAAGCAACCATAAAGGTACATAGGCACACATAGTTCTCTCACCAATGAAGAGCTACAACTGCACAGCCAGTCACTGACATGGAGGAATGATACTTATCCAAAAAGGACACAGGGAGAGCATCTGATGATGCAATGTGGCTCAAAGCTTCCTAAAGTCTCCCTAAACAATAGCAGTACTGTGCGACATTCCCAAATCATGGGAAAGTTATCACCCACTACAACCATGTTGGCTTGGTAATTCTAGAAGCTTCAGTCCAAAGAGCAACTTTTAAGTTGAGAAAAGGCTGCTTGAAACGCTCCCAAACAAATTCAGAGAACATGCCATGCAGAGCTGCTCAAGGATGAAGACAGGTCATCGAGTTGGCTGTCTTCTCCTTCTTGACTTCCTCTTGCCATACTTAGCCATAGAAATCCTGAATGACAAAAGAGTCATGTGGCACCTATGCTATGCAATGGGATAACATGTTCCTGGGACATTAAATCACAATGATACAGGCAAGTCGCTAACAGAAGCCAAGCTGCTTACACAGTGCCACCAATTTTATCAGTACTACTCCTCTAGCCCAACCACAAGATAGACTGAAGCAACTCAATCTTGTGGAAGGGCAGAATTTAGTTGTTAAATTCTATAGGATTTTCTGAATCAGATGCCAAAGGTCTTATGGGAGGATGCTTGTAATGTGTAGCTTTTCCCCTGGAACCCTTCTACTAAGAATCATTGATCATCTCACATTTAAGAGTAAGCCACCCCTTGAAATTCTTATACTGCTTCTGTAACTTCCCAAATACCTTTAGGCGCTAGACTCTAATGATCTGAGAGCTATTCAGACACACATCTCTCTTAAAAGTACGAGACAGCTCAGAACCTGGGAGGGGGGCAAAAAAAATACAAGAAAGCCACAGGATACAAATATGCCAGTCCACACTGCCTACGGAGAAGTATATGAATAAGTGGCCTCTGGAGGTACATCAGCAGCAAGATGTTTTGTAGGAAATAAGAATTCACCACCGAGGAGCACAGAAGGACATATCAAGAACTTATTTGTATGTAGCCTGTTGGATGCTCTCATTTTTTTTATCTGTAGTTTGTACAGGGGAAATAGAATGAATACTGTAAGTGCTGAGTCTTGGAGAACAGCATCTTCAGTTGGCTAGCATTTTGTGCATTGGCTTGGATTTTTGTTGGGCTTGCTACATTGATAAATTGCTGGTTAGCTCAACAGCTTTGGTCTCTGCCTGCCAAGCCAGAAGCTGAGAGTTTTGATTCCCTGCTGTGTCTCCTTGACAGGATCTAAACTCAGTGATCCACAGGGTCTCTGCCAGCTCTGCAAGTGTAAGATTATTGTTTGTGAAGATTCTCAGTCATCCAGGTGAGTTTATCTGGAAGCTGAGTCATGGCTACTGGACTTCTTTTTTTCTTGAGAGATAGAAACGTTTCACTGCTCATCCAAACAGCTTCATCAGTCTAATGGAGCTGTTTGGGTGAGCAGTGAAACGTTTCTATTTCTCAAGAAAAAAGAAGTCAAGTAACTATGACTCAACTTCCAGGGAAAAGATTGTTGTTGTTGTTGTTGTTGTTGTTGTTGTTGTTGTTGTTGTTGTTCCCAACTGCATATGAAATGAAGCAGGCCTTGAAAATTTATATTCCAACAACTCAGATTAGACATTCTTCCAAACTGCTCTTGACCAGTATAATTTCATTTGGAAGGTAGAGACAACCTACACATATAGGGACCTCCACTATAGCCCACATCTGTAGAAACCCCAATTTCCAGGGTTCCCAGTTGCCTGGAAATAGCCCTACAAGTCTGAATGCAGACGTCAATTCCAAGGAACATATACTGTATGTGTAATTGGGTAGGTCAAGAACAGGACCTGCCTCAGCTCAGTTCTTTCCACCTTGCTGCTTCCTGTATAATTGCTCACCAATGGACTGAAGACCTGGAAATCACTGCTCTATGAGGAATCAGCTGCTCTGGGGGCTATGAAACAGCGGTGGGCCATTGTGACAAGCAAAAAACAGTAGGAGGTCAACCTTCTCATAAACATATGACAAGACATTAGCTTCAACCCTAAGAACATAAGAACATAAGATGAGCAATGCTGGATCAGGCCAAAGGCCCATCTAGTCCAGCTTCCTGTATCTCACAGTGGCCCCACCAAATGCATCTGGGAGTGCACGAGAAAAGATAGCTGTCTCCTGATAGAACTCCCCTGCAACTGGCCTTTGAAGTACCCTGGTTTTAAGCCTGGAGATTACACATCTCCATCATGGTTGGTACCCTGTGATGGACTTTTCCTCCAGGTATCTATCCAATCCCCTTTTGAAGGCATCCAAGCCAGATGCCATGACCACATTGTGTGGTGATGGCATCCCTCTTGCATAGATGGGGAGGGGTGCAGTTGCCAAGTATAGACAAGGCTCTCCTCCTCAGAAACGTGTTCTTCACATGAGGGTAGCAGCACAAGGAACAGGAGGATTAGTGCATTTCATTCTCCTTGCATGTTTATTTGGGAACACCTGAACAGGACACTTAGGCATGCAGTATTTCAAGTGTAGTCACACTACATATTTATATGAAACCATTCCAATGCTACCAAGCTATGTATTGATCATTTCCAATAAATCATCTGCTTCCTTGGCTAATAGGGTTACTAATCCTATGCTGTAATAAACTGGTTTGTCTTTAATGTGCTACAGGAGCCTCTCTCACATGCGCTGCAATACCAAAGTGAAACGTGAAATTTTGTTTTCAGTAGATGTGCCAGCTATCCACTGAAAGCAAAATACTTCTGCTCCAGTCAAGTGCTTTCAGTGATAACATGAGGCACTGTAGGACAGGATGCCTTCAAAGCAATGTCGTTTCCTTCATCTTAAACATCTTAAACCAGTCATTGCAGCCTTGCGGTGGTTTTCATTTATTCATAGGTAGTTCAGCAACTGATAAGATCTATGGTTTGCTTTCGAAAAAGGTCACCTTTTATACCAAGATAATGCCCAACCACTCAAGTGAAAAGCAAAGAGTTTGCCTGAAATATGTTTCCCACTTCGATGACGGCAATTAACCTGCAGAATTTTGTGAAGAGTTAATTGACTCATCACTAGACATTCAAGAGTTCAATGCTAAGCCTCTGGTCTTCATTGTTTCAAATTAGCACATTTATGTTGTCTGCTAAAAGAACATTGTCTGTATGCACTAAGTGAGAAGCCAACATCTGGAGTGGGTAAAACCCTCCTTTATCTCTAATTATCTTCACAGAGTGCATCCATCTTGCTTTGACATTTATTAGAATTTCAAATACGCAGCAAAAACTGAGTTGTGCCGCTCAATTTTTTTGTGAAACATCATGTGTTCCTTTCTCACAAAGGAACCATTATTCCAACTGGATCAACATGACCTCCAGCCTTTATGAACAGCAACAGTAATGGCCACGGCCAGAGATGGGAATGAACCACCAGTTTGGCAATTTGTGCCAGCTTGTTTATTGGCCAAACAAGAGTTTTGGCACTTAAAAGCCCCGCCTCCTCTGGCAGGTGCCCATTTGGAGACAGCAGCTTGTCTTCCTGACCCTACGTCTTCTGGTCACTGCCTCTGAATATTAGCTGGAGGAGGCTGAAGCACCAAAGACCTGTTCAGACAATAAATGAGCCCATCTCTAGTAACAGTACAAATGTGAGAGGAAAAGGTAAATAACTTCAACACTCATTTACCTTGAGGTCTATGGGGGTGGGGTGGGGGATATGGAGCAATATTTTGGAGGAAAGGTTTGCTGAGGTGCCTTGTGGCAGGAGAATGGGAAACTCATGAATTTCTGTTAGAAAGAGGAGATAATCAATGTTACAGAATGGTTACAGACCATCTACTGGTTAAAAAAGACCAACAATGACATTTTCTAATTAGAGATGGGGATGAATTTTTAAAAAATCAATCAAGATATTCGACAAATATTGCTGATTCATTTATTATTCATACTTCTTATTTGTTGGGTCCAGAGACCCCCATAAAGGGGAAGGAAGGAATATCCCCCCTTTTATTTGTCCCCATTCTTCAGTGGTTTTGTTTTAGACAACCCATGGCTGTCTAGGGGTCCCTAGACAGCCATGGGTTGTCAAAGCACCCCCATCACTTCCCTGCTTTAAGAACATAACATAAGAACAGCCTTGTAGGAACAGTCCACATCCCATCCAGTCCAGCATTCTGTCTCACACAGCGGCTCACCATTTGCTTCAGGGTATTCCCAAGCAGATGTCTTTGCCTGCTTATGATTCCCTCCGAATAGCATTGAGAGATATCCTGCCTCTCTCTCCGACCCAGAGGTTGTCCTTAGGCATCCATAAGGATAGCCATTGATACTCTTGTTCTCCATGATCTTGTCCTCCAATAACTTCTTAAAGCTGTCAAGGATGACAGCTGTCACCACTTCTTCTGGTAGAGAATTCTATAGACCAATGATCCTCTGGGTGAAAAAGTATTTTCTCTTATTTGTTTGAGATCCAGCACCTAAAAGTTTCATTGAGTGCCCCCTAGTTCTAGTGTTGTGTGATAGGGTAAACAGTTTTTCCCTGCTTTTGTTGCAGCAGTCCCTAATGTCCAGGCTGCCACCACCATCATGAAAAAGATGACTACCTGGTTTCCCATAAGACCTAAGGGAAACCTGTTAAAAAAATATATATATAGCCCCTTTATGCAGATAGGGATTTGTTAGAATCAAGGAAATATGTAAACCACTAGCAGAGATTAGCAGTGCTGTGGAAGAATAAATGCACTTAGTGATTATGGAGCTAGGTGACAAATGAACAAGGCAATAGAACTTAGTACAAAACTTATATTACATAGGTACACATGGCAAAGAGTAATATACAATAACAATATACAAAGCACAGCATATAAAAAAGATACAACAGAGTGTGGGGAAAGCTGCCTCTCACCTTAGGCAGTCCCAACTTATATTGGTTTGCATGATACCTTTATACATAAAGCAATATGGTGTAAGTCAATCACACACTATATGGGATGAGGTGATTTAGCTATACCACCTGTGCCTAATCATCCTGACCTTCCAGTACTGATTATTCTTTACACCTGTGACCTAGACCTAATACACATTCTTGTCTAGCTCATGCCATAGCATTTTACACAAGAACCATTTTGTAATCTGTTAAATATATATTAGAGACATTTTGTCAAAACTACAATGATTTTATATTTTATTCAGCCTGTGAAATTCAGTGGTGGGTTGGTGACTGAAAGAACCCATGACATTTAGAAACAAAGTTAAATAGATTGGGGGGGGGGTTGATGAGGACATAATTTGAATCTGACAAAGAATTAGATGACTATGCAGGGTCCCCCCCCCATCCCCAAAATTCTTCAGTGGCTTTTGCAAAGCCTGGAGTGTAGGGGTGTAACTTCTTTTAGTAGGTAATAATCTTGCTTCCTGTTCTCAAGAGTGAAATCCTTTCTAGAAGTAGTCAAGAGAGAAATAAGTTCTAGCTGATCAGCTATTAAAACTGGTTGAGCTGTACAGCCCTCCTTTATATTTTACTGGAGCAGTAGTTGGAGTATTTTTCAGGAAGGAAAGTGCCATCTGACAGGATCTGAATAAAACAGCATTGTATAACTCTATCCGTCTTTGGAATTGAAGCATCTGTAATTCGAACACATGAGAGAACACAAGGGACTCAGCATCAAGTTCGTCTCCTTCATACAGAGCAGATAAATCGGCATGGATGGAGGCCAGGCAAAATATCAGCAAAATGTCATCTGCCAATTGTGGACTCTGATAAATGCCACATTGTGACAGATAATGATGCCAAGTCTGTTATCTATACAGGTGATATCAATACTATAATTGCTAGAGATGGGCACGAAATGAACAATTTTTTTGTTTCCGTTTTCATTTTTGCGTTTCGTTACGCAACAGAAACACCGGAGATTTTGTCATGCATTTTGTTTCCGTTACTGCAATACAGTGAACTGCTTTAAATGCTAAAAAAAATCACAAAAAATTGAAAAAAATGGTAACAAAACAGTAACGAAACAAACGAAAACAAAAATGAATTTTTTGCAAAAATTCACGAAAAACGGAAACGAACTGAAACGGACCCTTCAAACGACAAACGACAAACGAAACGTCATTTTTTTGATTCATGCCCATCTCTAATAATTGCATTTAAGAAAAGCTCTAAGACATTGATGTCTTGAGTCTTGACCACTCTGTGGTATCCAGCCACAGAACTGAACATCAACTAGGCTAGGAAGTCCAATCAGTAACAAAGAAGGCCTCTCACTTAAAACTAGTTAAAATGGAATAATCTCCATTGACCAATATATAGAGGAAATGATTCAAAGAGGTTTCCCTCAATATGTCTGTTCAGTCATCCCAGACAGCAATTAATATGCAGAATAGATAATGACCACAATTCCAAAGATATTTTCTCACATAATTTTCTTACGATATTTCATTGCATTGGCTTGAAAGACAGATGTAGGATCCACAGCTAAAAAATCCTCACATGGTAGGATGTTAGTCTGTTGTAGCAAAATAATCAAGAGTTGTATATCACCTCTATTTCTAGCTGATGCAGTAGCTTTCATGGGCAAACATCCAACCTCATCAGGGGTCAAATGGAGTTGATGTTACATAATAATTATAAAGTACAATACTTCATGATCTCATAGCCATCTTCAGGCCTTTTTCCTTGGGTGGAGTAAGCTCGTAGAGAGTGGCATATTGCACTCCACCCTACCTTTTCCCATGGCTCTGATCACATGGAAAATGATAGATCTGAAAACACTCAAAAGAAAAATAGAACTTCAGAAAACAGAATAGAACTGATGAGACCTTCAGTGAAGAGAAATCTACCATGTCATAGAAAGACCATCTCACACAGCTATCTTCCCTGTCATGCTGATGTTCCACCTGCTGTGACTTTATTTTACTTTGCAGAGGGGGACTATTCAAAGAATCTCTGCCTGCAATGTAAAATGGCACAATTCGCCCTAGGAGCATCACATTATTCCCCATTTGCTCTATTTGTGTGTATTGTCTGCTTCATTTTGAACCAGGGTTTACGTATACGATCCTTACTGGTACAGAGGAGAGCAAAGCAAAAAGAACAGATTGATCTTACTGTCACAGTTGTACTCTGATTTATGTTGCAGCCGACAGAGATTTAAAAACATGTTTCTGTGTTATTGCTCGGTGGCAATCTCAAGAAACAACTGCCCATATTAGATGTACAGGAAACTTTTCTATAGTCTTTCCTGTTGGGTGTATGGATTTCCTATTACTGTAAACTTTGCCAGAAATGGAAGCTTTAATGTTGAACACTGACAAACCTTCCTTCTGGTCAAAAATGGAGTTGTACACACGGTAAAAGGAAGTAAAGGGCAGACGTGTCATCCAAACAAAAGAAAATGCAAATGCAAAACTAGTTGACACCTTTACAAACAACTAAAAATCATACAGTAAACAAGCTTTTTCTGGAACTTAACACCACTTCATCAGGTTTGCACCAGTGTGAATACCTTAAAGTCCAAAACTTAAAGTCCAAACATTTATGGCAAGATGGATATTGTCAGGCAAGTTGCTCTTAGATATTAAATCCAGAAATTCGGTTGGCATGATAGTTTCTGCCAGGTTCGTCTTTTAGATGGAAGTGAGGTGTCTGGTCGCTCTTTTACCCTAGCTTAGGCAGCTGTGGAAGGAAGGTTCATAAGCTTAGGAAATCCTTAAATCAATAGCATGCAAAATGTGTTGCCATCTGTTTGTGTGTGATTTTTACACTGCTTCCTTCCAATTAGCTCATTTACATGGTTCTCTTTGGCCTCACTTTTTCCTCATAACAACATGGTCAGGTAGGGTAACTGAACAAAAAGAGAGCAAGCCCCAAGTCAACTTGAAGTTCTAAGCCTCAGTCCAGTATTTCAAACATGAGTCCACACAGGCTCCATAGGGATTCAACCCCCCCCCCCATGTTCAAGAGTTACTCACTCAAAGCCCTGGGTCTGGAGGGATGCATCTGCGAGTTTTTCATGTCTCCACTATCCTTCCCCCTCTTCAAATCCCTGTTTCACACATGAAGACATTCCAGGCAAATCTTTATCAAAAAACGAACTAAGTGTGTCACTACCCCTCACAACTCGCACACTCAGACATGCTCATTTATCAGTTATTTTGTTGGGGAGGATTATTCATCCCTTCATAACTTGGAGCTGAACTGAATGTTTCAATGGACCATTCCGGCACTGGCCCGTCCAGAGCCGGGGCTGTATTGCCGTCCCCAGGAGGAGGGGCGGTCAGGGGCCTTGTGAGGCCTGGACTGGGGGTCGGGTCCCCCCTTTTTATACCTGGCATCTACGCCCTCGCAGAACCCCCGGGGGGCCATGGCGGGGCTCGCCCGCACCTGACAAGGCCCTTGGGCAGGGTCCAATGGGTGACCCCAGGACCAATGGTTCCCCACACGGCAGCAGCCCCCTCTAGAGATGCATGATCAACGTCAAGTTCAATAAAGTGTGGCCCGCGACGGCAATCCAACTCACTGTCTCGCCTGTTATTCCGATCTGGGGGGCAATGGCACTTGCCAAGTTTTGTGGCATGAAACAGTTATCTGCAAGGGTCAAGTAATGAACATTTATATACTTATTAATCCAGATGGAATTGGGTACAAAACACCTCTATGTAGAAACCAAAATCTCAGTGTGGTCCAGAATGCCAAAGGCTGAGCACCGAATTAGTAGTAGCATGTTTAGCACAATGGGAGCAGAGTTCCTTTAAAATGTAAAAGGCTATGACCAATATCCTCTTACTTACATGAATAGGACAAACAGTGTAAATTACATTAAGATTTCGAGGCTTGACATTGTTGTGTGCCAAGTTACACAACTGGGGTGTGATCAGGAATACCAGTTTCAGGTTCCTAATTAGGGGCCACAGGCCACTGCAATTTATGGATATGACCTATGCCAGGGCATCTATGTATGAGGATTCTGGCTTGTATGTTTATTTTAACACAATTGAGTCTCTATCCACCCCTTGCAAATTAGCTTGATTTAATTTTACAGCTGTTCATTGGAAGATAAGGATGGATCTCATTAGCAGGATTGATTTTTCAGGCATGCCACTTTGAAGGATTTGCATGGCTGAAAGGAAAACAAGAAAGAGGCCTTTCTTTTAATCTGGGATCTAATCCTCAGTCTGCTTGGTGATGATTTCTGCTGCAGTTACTCTTGCCTGTCCAACAGTGCTCCAGGCCAGCAGACAGGGTGCTTTTCTGCTATTTCCAACTCCTCTGTGGATGAAGCTCCTTCACTGGGCACTCTTGCTACCTGCTTCTCTTTCCCCTTGGTACAGGGAGGAAGCAACCCCAATCTCTTTCACTACTCTTGTGTGCATGCACCCAAAGGACTAGTTTAAATCCTGTGTCATTCACTTCCAGTTATCCTGCAGAAATTACTTTTGGTTTGCTTGCTTGCTTGCTTGTTTGTTTGTTTATATAGCTTGTATGCCACCCGCTACCCAGAGGTCTCTAGGCAGCTCATAATCAAAATAAACAATTAAAAAATCAAAATTACAATAAAATTAAAAATAATAAAATAATAAATACATATAAATACAATAAATACAATACATTAAAACACAACACTAAAATTGCCACCAGGACCCACAATTGACATTCTGAAAATTAGACATTCTGAACATGCAAGGTCATTTTCAACACAATTGTTACTTTATTGAGTAACGGTGGCCAGGTAATACAGATACATCTGTGGGCTCACCCCAGTTTCAGGGGTACTGCTGGTTACAATGAAGTTCAGTGGTGCCATCTATTGGTATATTGTACAAACTAGATACTCAATAAGGGTAAGTGTTTTCTTCCACCCAGGAAATATAAATCAAGTAGCTGTTTCCCAGGCTGCTGCTCTTCAGATGTGTTCAGTAGCAATTACCATCATTCCCAGGCAGCACAGTGTGATGATGGGAATTGTTGTCCACAACTGGACAGCACCAAGCTGGAAACGAACATTTAAAACAGGAATGTGTAATAAATTTTTAAAAGAATCAATTGAACATCTGCAGGCATGTAAAGTTTCAATGTACAAAGAGATCTATTTTGAGGCTCACACATAAAATTATGCTTTAAAAAAAAAACGAGCCTTCATTTATCTGCATAAGATGTTGAATTTCTAGTCTGGTAGCTGATATTCCCAAGGGTTCATTTAATTATTGGTTGTGGCTTTTGAAAACGAGACAAATAACTAAAAAGGGAATAGAAAATGTTCTAATACCCCCTCTAGTTCCCAATTGTAAGGTTGTTCCTGAATTGTAAATTTATTACAAATTACTTATGGGGGAGAGAGAATAATGTGACAGATAGCTGGATAGTTTAGTGATTTAGGAACCAGAGGTTTGGAGTTTGATTCCCGACTGTGCCTCTTGTGAACAGAGGCAGTCTGTGTGGCCTTGGGCAAGTTGTCCAGTCCTAGGATGCTACCAGAAGAAATAATGGGAAACCACCTCTGAGTGTTATCTACCTGGAAAACCTCAAAAAGGGTTGTCCAGAGACTAATGAAAGAAAGGGATATCGCCTTCAGGTCTGGAGATAGGGCTTCTTATAGTATGGCCCGAGCGAACCTGAAGAGAGGAATTAGAGAGGCCAAACTGGACTACAAGAACAGGATTGAGCGGCATCTGGTCAGTAATAACAACAGGAAAGTGTGGCAAGGAATCCAGCATCTTACGAACTACAAGACAAACAACGGAGTTGTAGTGGGCGATGCAGCATTGGTAGAAGAGTTAAACATCTTTTTTGGCTGTTTTGAGGTGGAAGCACCAAAGGAAGCTGCACTACAGCCCCCAGTCCACAGCAGCTTTATCCTTAAAGTAGAGGAGTATGAGATGAGGCGTATGCTGCGGGCTATCAACCCGAAGAAGGCTGCTGGACCCGATGGAATTCCTGGATGTGTGTTGAAAGACTGTGCAGATCAACTAGATGGAGTCTATACCAAGATCTTTAATCAGTCTCTGGCTCAATCTAGGGTTCCATCTTGTTTGAAGTCCTCCACCATAGTTCCTGTACCTAAAAAATCTCATATCTCCATTCTTAATGATTATCGACCAGTTGCACTTACTCCAGTGGTGATGAAATGTTTTGAAAAACTGGTCCGGAATTACATCACATCACTTCTCCCCCAGAGTTTTGATCCCCACCAGTTTGCATATTGAGCAAAAAAATCTGCAGAGAATGCTGTAGCTACAGTCCTTCATGCTGCATTGTCACATCTGGAACAGCGGGGAAGCTATGCAAGACTGCTTTTCGTGGACTTTAGCTCAGCATTTAATACCATCCTCCCTCACAGACTGGTGGTTAAATTAGGGGATTTGGCATTTCCACATTCTATATGTATGTGGATAAATAGTTTTTTGTCCGGACGTAGTCAGAGGGTTAGAGTAGGTCAATATACATCTACAGATCTGAGTCTTAGTACTGTGTGCTGAGTCCACTGCTCTTTACTCTTTATACTTATGATTGTATTCCCGCCTATCATAACAACATTATAGTTAAGTTTGTGAATGACACCACGGTAGTAGGGCTTATCTCAGAAGGAGATGAGTCTGCTTATAGGGATGAGGTGGAGTGGTTGATTGAGTGGTGCAGAGAGAATAACTTGCTTCTGAACACATTAAAAAATAAGGAGCTCATAATAGATTACAGGAAGAAGAAAACAGATCTTCAACCACTATTCATCAGTGGGGACTGTGTAGAAAGGGTGACCGACTTCCGTTTGTTGGGAGTCCATATTGAGGAGAATTTAACCTGGAGTGTAAACACCTCTGAGCTGCTGAAAAAGGCCCAACAGAGCCTGTACTTTCTGAGAGTGCTCAGAAAGAATAACATAACTCGAAGACTATTGGTGTCTTTTTATCGTTGTGTAGTAGAAAGTGTACTGACATAATGCATATGTGCATGGTATGCCAGTTGCACGGTGGCTCAGAGGAAATCGCTCCAGAGGGTTATCAATATGGCACAGAAGATCATCGGATGCCCACTCCTCACATTGGAGGAATTACACAGCTCCCGCTGTCTTAAGAAAGCTCAGAATATTGTAGGAGATATTTCTAATCCTAGACACTCTCTGTTTGTACTATTACCATCAGGCAGAAGGTATGGATCTATTAGAACAAGGACAGAAAGATTCAGAAATAGTTTTTACCCAATAGCAGTAACCATGCTAAATTCTGTTAAAAATTAAGTTGACGGGTAATATTAGTGTTGAATGTGTTACACATATATTGTATGGGGGATTGTGTATGGCTGTTTTTTTTTCTTAAATTGTAGTTTTTATGGATTGGGCATGAATGTTGTCAGGTGAAGAGTGTAAGGCTGTGTGTGTATGTTTGGTTTTTATGTCAGTTTTAAATGAGTGTAAGTGATGTTTGGCGTGTGAATGTTGAAGTATGTGTATAGATGGTTTGTTCTTAAATTGTAGATTTTACGTCTTGGATTTTTATGCTGGGTTGTGTGAATGACTGACTGGATGGCACTTTTAATCTTGTTGTATTTATACAATGACAATAAATTGCATTGCATTCCATTCCATTCCTAAGTCAGAATTTATGTGATTACACATGATCATGATCATTAGAAGTAGTAATAATTATCTCTATGCAGCCGAAAAAGATGAAGCCTTTTGTGGCTACATAAAACTCTCTAAACCACTTAAGGCAGTGGAGAAATTATTCCCCACTTTCATAATCCCAAGAACGTGACGCAATCTGGACCTCTCCATGTTGGGAACAGCTGCATCTACTGTTTATGCCTTATGTAAATGGGGTGAGGGAGAGAATTTAGGTAAGATCTTTTTATTTTTTATTTTTTTAAAAGAAGGAATTATGAACATTTGGAAATATCTCCATAAATAAGACTTGGCAAAGAAAGAAATTTAAATTTAAAAACATCTGGGAGAAAGCTGAGCTGGCAACTTTGCTTGTCCATCCTCAGCCCACAGATCGGCATCTGTACAGACCCAACACAAAGTTGAGTGCTCTGCAGTTGGTGCTCATTTTGAGTGGATCTAAAAAGATGGTGTTCAGCCTCCCAAATCTTCCACCTCTATGCTTATTCACTTGGTAGGAAATCCAATACATTTAATTATTCACTGATGGTATCAAAAAGTTTGGGGGTGTCATTTAAAACAGGTGAAGAGCATGCTAATCCTCCAAAATATAGTAACCCTGTTGGGATGAAAATGAGGAAGGCAAAAACAGGGGGCAATGCTTTGGTTCTGCTTCCTTTCATTCAACAGAATGCACGCAGGATACTGTTTTGTTAGTCTGTGCTTAGCATGCATTTACATGAAACAGCTGTTAGAAACATTCAAGGGCTTTGTAGAATATCTAGGGTTACCTATCACGGCTCCATCTGATCATACAGGGACAGAAATATAATTTTTTTAAAGCCAGCATCCATTTTACTGTTGATAATAAGACATGGAATATTCAGCTTTCCTATAGATAAGCTCAAGTTCTCCCCCACCTCAGTAAACATAAATATTGATCAATTGCCCTCAAGTCAGTTCTGACTGATGGTGGCTCTTTTCATGGTATTTCACGTACAAAATATTCAGAAGTGGGTTACCATTCCTAAGTCTTGCCCAAGGCCTCACAGTCTGGCTCTGTTCATAGGTGGCACAATGGAGAATCAAGCTGCCATATATACATATATATTGAATTCATAAGCTGTGAAGTGGGGAAGAACATTGTCAGTTTGAATGAGGGTGCAAGTAGGGACAAAAAAGTTGACACTGTTCAATACTGCGCCATTTAATATAAATATATAGCTTAATACAGTGCCAGAGTTAGCCATCTGGCTCAGGTGGATGAGGGGATAGTAGTATTCCATTTGCATCTCACGAACCACTGGCATTCTCATATGTTGGGAAGCAGAGATGTGGGTCTTACACAACTTGTTGTGGTCCTATACATTGTGTTGCTATCGTGAGGTGAGCTAGAGAGCATTACTCCATGGTTAGTGCTGAAAGATCCATGAGCCAGACAAATGAGGTCCTTTAGGTCCAATGGAGTGGAGGCACTATCTCATCTGTTTCAGGCTACAAAATGGCTGCTGGTCCTGGCTTAATAGCTATGAGGTGAAATTGATGGAAACACCATGAGTGCCTCTTTTTGTGCCCTACCTCATGTACAACAGGGGCAAGATAGAAATTTGTCATACTCCACACGTCACGTCTCTGCAAAGTAACAATGAACCGTTGGTGAACATTCTTCTGGTATGGCCTGTCAGCCAACTACAAGTCCATCGAGGAACTAATCTAGCTCACATTTTGTTAAAGATCCTTCTGTTGCTCTTCTACTCCAAAGAGATATTTCCTATTGTGTTCTCACTCCGATTTGGCTTAAACGTGGGTGCTATTTGATTAAAAACAGAATTATCTGTCCAAAGAAGAGGAAGAAAACAAAGAGTGACCAATACAATCATAAGAGAATCAGAAATGGCAACAACATGATTTCATGAAACGTTGCCCTTACCTTCTATTTGTGTAGCAACATTTTTTGAAAATGTACAACTCAATTCAAGCTTTACCTCAGATGTGATATTTCACTGATTGAGTTATTTCTTTACCTCAGAATGAATATGTGGAAAGGGTTAGTGTGGACTGAGGAGTACTGACCAAAGAACGTGGGCTTCCTGAGGAATTGATGGAGTAAAAAATGGCACACGGTTCCAAATCAAGATGCTTACAGTAACTAAATGTCACAATCAATGCTACAAACCAGCCATGCAGTAGCCCATCTCCAGCAATAAAATGAAATAATCATAAATACTTAACAACATGCTATCCTTTTCTGATACAGGAGAGCAGTTGCTTGAGATGCCCCCCTAATTCAGCATAACAGTATGGCAGATCATGTTTAGAACTCAGAATCTCCATGTAGATGGATGAGAAATGAAAGACTGAGAACATAATATCTGTGAAATAGAGCATTCCTCTTCTAAATATCTACAGAAAAGTGGAGAAATGCTGGACCTGGAGGCAGTTTGTGTGGCTTTTAAGAAAATGTGTCAGAGGAAGCCTGTCAGGTTATGCGACTCCTTCATTACCATAAGTTCCTGCCTTTCGCTGAGGCTGAATGCTCTGCGGCACTTGTGTGGATATTTCTGGAATTAATGAGTAGAAGTCACTGCACAAGAATATGAAATATGCATGTTTGAATTTTAATATGGGGTCCATGGTCACTTCGGGGACCTCTCTGGGGCAAGAGGTTAAGATTAATTGCTGTGAAATGGAAAGAGCTCCAAGGCTGTCCAGAGAATGAGGGGATGTAGCTATCCCCGGTCAGCTCAAGTCAATCCCTGTCACACCCTTTGCAACCCCAAACTCTGGAAAGAAAGAGGGCTGCTTAAATGGGACTTTCAAAGATGTTACAGCCTTGAGTTTGCAATTAGCTTATCTTGTTTTTTAAAAAATGTGAGTAACTTTTAAAAACAAATAATGAAGGTTTGTGTGTTGTGAATTTTAAGTGCCAATAGCCAGATTTGTTTCAAAGGTGACAATTACAGTTATAGTTGTCACACGTCATAGATTCAGCAAATCGATTTGGATTAAGGGTGCTGTACCAGAACTTGCTATCCATAGAACCTTTCATAGATTCAGCTAAAGCAGAGTGGGTTTGTTTGTTTGTTTGTTTTAAGAGCACAATAGGTGTCCATTCTGTTTCTTCCCTTGGAACTATGAGATGCTCTACCCACTTACCTGGGAGTAAGCCCCACTAAACCCAATGGGACCAATGTTAGTGCAGACCTGTAGAGGCTTTTTGGAGCCTGGAAAAGTTACTTTCTAGGTCTATAACTCCCAGAATCCCCTGGACAGCATGACCATAGCAGCCAGGGGATTTGGAGAATAAAAGTCCAACAACTGCCTTCTCTGTGTTTTCAAGAAACAGTCATAAGAATATAAGAAGAGCCATGCTGGATCAGGCCAAAGGCCCATCTAGTCCAGCTTCCTGTATCTCACAGTGGCCCCACCAGTTGCATCTGGGAGTGCACAAGACTAGATATCTGTCTCCTGATACCACTCCCCTGCATCTGGCCCTTGAAGTACCCTGGTTTTAAGCCTTGAGGTTACACATCTCCATCATGGTTTGTAACCTGTGATGGACTTTTCCTCCAGGAATCTGTCCAATCTCCTTTTGAAGGCATCTAGGCCAGATGCCATCACCACATCCTGTGGCATTTAGTGTGAAAGAGTATCAGAAGGAGGGATTGCCATGACTTTGAAGACTGACCAATATATTTTGGTGCCTGTGGCAATGCAACAAATTGCATTTCCATACATACAAGACATGGAATATCTTGAAGCCAGACAATGATTACATGGAATATATACTCTTTTCTTAACTGCTCACATTATCTTTTAGTGTTAATGTTGTCTTCTAATGCTGTAAAATACCCCTCAATTCCCTGTTCTTAAACTAGAATATGTCTTAATTGTGCTGGACAGTATATTGTCCCTCATTACTGTAAGCCACCTTGGGTCCTTTTTCAAGGAGAAAAGCAGGGTGAAAATACTCATAAATAAAATAAATAAAGTTATGACACAACAAATGCTGCAAAGCAAGTATCTCGGTCCATCCTTGGAAATAAAAAAGAATAATGATCAGTACCTAATTTATGGTCCTTTTATGATACCTTGGATGTGCTGGCAGGTGGGTGAGTCATTGATCTCTGTGGTAGAGCCAACTCTTACTACTATTATGACTGGTATTAACGTTTCCCACCCATTGATTTATCAATTACATGAAGCCTTGGAAACAAAGGCAGATTTTCTTTTCTGCTTATAAAAAGGGCTCATCAAAGGAACAGACCAGGAATGCCATGGTTAGTGTAGGGATTTTGAATGAAGTCTCCCCTCCCCCACTGTTTCCATAAGCTGTCCTTCTCTTTAACCATGATAATTTTATCAATACACTTCTAATGCTCAGAGAAACTGGCATTTATTCAGACATAAACTAGGGTTTAGAGTCATGTCTCGGGCTCCCAGCTGCCTGTTTCCCGTTTTGTTCTTCCATATGGCAGCAAAAAGAGGCAGAAGGTATTGCTTCCAGTTTCAGCTATGATTCTGTAGGGAAATCAACAAACTGTTGGAAGCCTTAACTATATCTGATCAGCCTCAGACCATGGTTTCTCATCTGTGCTTGTTTCCATAAACTAGTTACAGTGCTTCAGAAATAACAACAAACCATAGCTTATGTAAACAAACCATAGTTTATGATGCCATCTAGCCTGCATGCCTTCAAAAGGGGATTGGACAGATTCCTGGAGGAAAAGACCATTACAGGTTACAAACCACGATGGAGATGTGTAATCTCCAGGCTTAAAACTGGGGTACTTCAAGGGCCAGATGCAGGGGAGTGGTATCAAGAGACAGGTATCTAGTCTCGTGCACTCCCGGACATATTTGGTGGGGTCACTGTGACATACAGGAAGCTGAACTAGATGGGCCTTTGGCCTGATCCAGCATGGCTCTTCTTATGTTCTTATGTTCTTAAAATGGAAGTGAGTTATTTTAACCTTCTCAAAATTGTGCCAGAGGGGTCGGGAGGCAGGGAGACCAAATTTCATTTCGATAACATTAAGAGTCAATTGAGAATTACAGTATAGCTGAGCTGAGTCAGAATATAATAAGAACATAGAACCAGATACTATGAGCAAAAATATGCTGAGAAAGATTTCCATGTGACCTTGAAAGTCCACTGTGGAATGACTTCTGCCGCTAGAGTGTGCTGTTCTTCCACTTGTCCAAATAGAAGGGCTATCAAGTTAATGCTAAGTTTTTAAATTGTTATATTTTGGTCCAAGACTAATGCCAATGCAGTCTTTACTCCAGATTTTAGGGGATATGGGTTTGGGCCAGATGATCTGTCATTGAGGACCTTGGAATTGGTCATAAGGCAGCAGCAGGCAGAATCAGAGTCAAGAGCTTCAAGGTTAGGACCCAACCAAGACCGAGAATTTGGCAGGGGCTCAGACATGTTAATAACTGATACTGGGCTCTAATACTGGCCTGTAGAACGTTATCTTCTTCCATGCAAAGGGTAGTAGGGTTAGTTTCTTGATAGGGAGAGGATTGGGGATGTGAGTATAGACTCCCTGGTGTTTATCAAGGCATTGACATTATTGTTGTTTTAATCCTCATGGTTTAATCCTCATGGTAGTCAACTGTACTGATTTTACAAGAGATCGCCAAAGCTGTCAAGCTAAAACTTAATAAATCTACTGATATCCTGGCCCAGTTACACTGGATAGCTCAGTGGTTTAGGTGTCTGGCAGAAGAGCCAGAGGTTGTGAATTTGATCCTCCAGGGTGTTTTCTGGTAGAAGAGCCAGCCTGTGTAGCCCTGGGTAAGCTGCAGATGAAGAGAATGGTAAACCACGTCTTTGTATTCTCTGATTAGAAAACCCTGGAAAAGGCCACCATATCATGGAATCAGCTTGATGGCATGCAATTATTGCAGTGGTTAAACATCTGCACAACAGTCAAACTATGCCCAGGGTTCAATCACAACTAGCTGGTTCAAGATTGACTCAGCCTTCTGTCTCTCTGAAGTTGGTAAAATAAGTACTCAGCTAGTTTGGTGGGGGTGGGGGGGAGAGCATATTGCCTGCATAATTAAATTGCAAACTGCCCAGAGAATGTCTTAAGTGTTATGGGGGCAGTGTATACGTAGCATACTTTGTGTTGCTTTAAGCTCATTTCTTTCAAAGTAAGTCCTGTCTGTAAAAATGAGTGAAAAATATCAAAGCATATGCAAGCCACAAACTATTATATAGCAGAGAACGTATGTTTTATTTTTCCCCATTATAATTCTCTTCACAAAGAACTGCATACTTCTCCAGAAGGGAGTATCTAGCAGCTGCTGTGGTAATAAGAAGACTGTAGGAATAATCCATAGCAGCTGCAACCTCCTTTTGTTGACACCTCGTGGGCCACGCAAGGGAAGTGAGGAGCCTACCTGAAGACAAGAGAGTGCCCAGAGGGGATGATATTTTTTTCAAAAATATTAATAGATGTGCAAAGAAGGAGGACATTCTTTCCCACCACTAATGACTTAAGATGCTCTGTACTGAAAGTGAAAATAAGCTGAAATGACGTTAATAAGCCAAGAAGGAACCTGAAAAGGTATCTATTGGGTAGCTCTCTGCACACTGCGTTTACTGTGGTAACGGCTGGTGTCACCTGAAGGAAGCAGGTGTCAAGTGGAGGTGCTGTTTCCAAAGGCAAGGACTTGGATGGCTTATTTCGTCCTTGTTCCTGTCACTTCCAGAAATGTCTGTCTGTCTGTCTGTCTGTCTGTCTGTCTGTCTGTCTGTCTATCTATCTATCTATCTATCTATCTATCTATCTATCTATCTATCTATCT
>JAHTLZ010003542.1:61191378-61246933 GCA_023846285.1 Phrynocephalus versicolor | reverse complement strand
TCTATCTATCTATCTATCTATCTATCTATCTATCTATCTATCTATCTTAATGTTGGTACAATTGTAAGAGGAAATTTCTTTCCCCTCTCTATTATCACTTGCCTAGAAAGACAAAAAAAACAAAACGTTTTAAGGACCCCAAACTCCTGGTAGGTAATAATTTCAAATAATTATCGGTGCGTTTTTACGGATGTTCAGGGTGTTTTAATACCAAAGAAATCCATATTAGGCATCTGGGAGCCATTTTGGGTCAACGTCCCCTAACTCCCCTTAAAGGAAAAAAATACAGTGATCTGAGAAAAGACATAAATGCACATTTTAAGGACCCCAACCCCCCTGGTAGGTATTATCAGGCAGAATAAATAATTATTGCTGGGTTTTTACGGATATTCAGGACATTTTTTAACATTTAAAAACAGCTCATTTCATTGTACGTCGCCATTAACGAAAACAAAATGTAACGAACCTAATTTTCGTGGTTCTGTTCGGTTCGTTCCAATTTCATCACAATTTTTGTTATTCGTTTTGTTATGTAACGAAACAAATAATGAATAACAGGACGAATTTTTTTTTGTTTCGTGCCCATCTCTACTTTAGTTACAGCTCTGCTGCTGCTTACCTATTAAAATGTTGCCTCTCTACTGCTGGAATGAACTGCTTCAAAAGCAGAACTCAAGAAGCAATTTCTAGGCATTAAAAGCTTCAAAATACCTCTTTATTTCCTCTTACTTTCTGTGTACTTTTTGTGTATTTGTGATTTCTAGATTAAAATTGGAACCGGGAAGACCAAATCTTGAAATTTGAGGACCTCCCCCCACAACCAGATGAACAGATATAACAAAGAAGAAAAGTAATATCCTCTTTACTCAAAATGCACTATGCCTATGACACGCCTTGTCCTTCTGTGTAGGCATACAATCTATAAAGCAAATTCATAACAGTCAAATACCAGGATTAAATTAAACATTCATACTATTTCTTTTCTTAGACAATATAGACACCATGTGGTCTGAAAGGCAACTGCAGTGTTATCCTACACAATGCTAACCACAGAATAACTTCTTATACCCATCAAAGAATTCTATAATAACTGAGTTGAAAGAGTCCTATAAGGCCGTAGAGTGCAACCTCCTTCTCAATGCAGAAATATAAATCAAAGTGTCTCTGATAGACAGTCATCTAATTTTCTATGGAGTGCCTCCAGCAGTGGGGTGCACTGTAGACTATATCTACTACTGATAGATATTCACTATAGAATATATTTACTGATATCATCATACTGCTCTAACAGTAAGTTTTCCCTCATATTCAGCTGAAATCTAGCTTTCTATAACTTCAGCTCATTATGATGTGTCCTGTAGTCTGAGATGATAAACAGCAGATGATGCCAGTGTACTGGTAGGGATAATTAGAAGACTATCCGGTCCCCCCAAAGTTCTTGGGATTCCTTCCTGTAGCTTCTAAGGGCCTTTTCACATAACCCCTAAGATCTGCTGGTCCCTTAAATTCAGACCAGAGATCTGGTCTGGTTTGTCGCTCTCCCTGCGTTCCCACCCCCTCCGCACTTCCTTGTTCTGTCTGCGTGAGGGGAGGGAGAAAAAAAAGGAGAAAAGAATGCACTCTTACCTCCGGAGTGCCGGTGGAAATTGCTCTGACCCCCCGTTACTTCCTGGTTCCTCTTAAAGGGGTGGGAGGCAAAACAACAACAACAACAACAAAAAGAAGCGAGGAGAGCCCGGCACTCTCCACATCAAAATTTTTCACTCTCCCAGAGCAGGTACTTGAAAGGTGTGCTGGGTCGCGCTTAGGTGGGCGGGGTTGCACTTAATTTTCTGTTAGCTCCGGAGCTGGTGGGGAAACATTTTTAAGCTCCGGAGCTGGGAGCCATTTGCAGCGGAGCTTAGGGGTTGTGTATAAATGCCCTAAGTCAGATATGATGTCTTCGTAGTTCTTCTTGGCTGTCTCATTTGTTCCCATGTGGATGAGAAGAAAGAGGCAGGTTTTATGAGTAATGGCAATCCACCCATCACATCCTTAATCCATCCAGACAGCCTACCTGGTGGGTTCCTTCACATTTCAGTTTTCACTCTCATACATTAGGGAGTTTCCTGCTACAACAATTCCTCCTTTTTATTATTATTATTACTATTATTTTACAGTGTGTGGGTTTAGTGACTCTGCTTGGTTGACCTTTGCCTCCTCTCATGTACTCCCACAGGGTTTCCTATATGTCTCCCTCTGCCTAACGTCTTCCAGACTCTACTTCAAGAATCTGAAAGTCCACTGGTGAAAAGTATCTTCTCCTTTGGCTCCTAACTGGGGTATATTTTAATGTGAACTTTTGTGGGCAACTCTGCTTCCTCAGAAAGAGGTCTCATTTGCCTTAAAGGTTGCAAGGGTAGTCCACTGATATTTAGCTCTTTGCCTTTGTCTCTTTGGTCTCCCCTCTTCTTTTGCCTCTTCCTTCCGCAAGCCCTTAACTTGCTACCTTTCCTTGCTGCCTCTCCCCTGTCAAACTGCTTTTAGCTCTCCCTGTTCACTTGCTCCAGTCATTTGTTCCCAGTTTTAGTCTTCCACTCTGCTCTGTTAGGAGTCAGCAAAAAGGGAGTATTAAGTAAGTATGTCATGTATAGGAAAGAGCTAACAGAATTAAGACTTTCCTGGGAATAAATAATAGCAGTATATATTCTGAGTAAACATTAATGGAATTGCACAAAGAACAAATCAAGTACCACTAGATATGATAGTGCTTAAACACTCTTAATGGCTGTTGTGAGTTGACCGCTCAGACAGCAAATGAGTATATTAAAGCATTTAAAAAATAAGAAAAAGGAAATAGTCACATGGCACTTTTATGTCTAGCAGATTTATTTTCGGATGAATTGACATGTATTACAATCCACTTCCTCAGGTGTGTGGAGTACAGTATTCAGCCTCAGGCACACATGCATGTTATACATGCTTATAGGATGTGTGATCACTGCGCAATGGGATACAGAAAACAATACTGTTCTTAACACTGCTGGTAGCAGAGCTCCAAAGGGCTAGTTTCAAAAACACAAACAGGCATTCAATTTACGGCATGATACTGTATAAAAGTCAGTTACAAAATTTCATTTCTAAAAAACACTGAACTTATTTTCAAATTAAGAGCATTGTCCAGTTAAAAGTTATGCATTTTTTTAGATCCTAGACATTAATTTCACATTCTTAAACCTTGCACTGAAATGGATTGGATGTCAAAGTACAGCCTTTTTTGAACCAGATGTGCACCGTAGCTTCTCCTTGCCATGGCATGCTGCTGAAAGTGTTAGTTCTACATGAAAAAAAAATACCTTGGAGCTATTCTTATATTTGGAGTAAGACTGGTTTCGTTGTTTTTTTCTTCACACCATGAGCAAGTATCTACATGGTAAGCACTCAGAAAAATTCATCTGCGACATTCTGATCTTGTTTTCTGTTTTCATATCACCTTGTGCCATTTAATCTTGTATGTCACCAGCAGATCTTAGTCATCACCTCTCCTTTCATGTCTCCTTTCCAAATTTTGTTATTTTCATTGTAAACTGCATAGGGCAGGCCTGCGTTTATTGAAGAAGTTTATTGAAGACCTTTAACAAAAAGTTGTGGCGTGGGGCCTTCCCATCTGGTCTTATAGTCAGCCGTGATTTCTAGGCCATATTCTGCTTTGTTCACCATCCCCTCAGGTGTTCCTGGTTTTCTTGTCACTTGCTTGCCCACAAAATCAGCAAGCGGTTTGCGCTCTGAGAATGAGCATCCTGGCCAAGAGATTGCGAAGATTGTAGTAATCTAATAAACAACTTTCTCTAAGTTGGGTTCCATGGATATTGAGGTTTCTGTTTGACCTCAGAATTATGTGGTTGCATATACAGTGGTACCTCATATAAATGATTTGTTCCAAATGAAATTCTGTTAAGCAAATTTTGCTTTATACAAATTTCCCATAGGAATGAATTGGAAACAGAGTAATCCCTAATCGCGACCATTTTTCTGTTGTATGGATTCGCCCCATAGGCAATTCCGTTAAGCAAATCTCCAGAATTTTTTATGTTGTACAGATTTTATGTTAAACAAACCGTTTGTTATATGAGGGCCCACTGTAGCTTGGACAGATGAGTGAGCAGGTATAAAGTAGATCAGGGCTAACTTATACAATTATGGGGGCGGGGAGGGGGGATTGGCACATTAAATTCCTCCAAAGAACAGCACCCTCTTTGCTTCTCTCCCTTTGCAGGGTTCTCTGAAGCAAGCATGGAACGAGCTTTGATGCCATGCTCCTTTCTGCAAAAGTACAGTGGAAAGAACACTAGGTGGTCCCTGTGATTCAGTTTTTGCTTTTGAAAAGCATTTTTCCCTTCTTGACAACAGGCAAGTATAATTATGGAACCGCTGCTGCAGCAGAGGGAGGGGGAAGCCTCCAGTAGGAAGTTACCACCCATAACCACATCAAGACTCGCAGAAGCCAGGAGGCTGCCTTTTTTTGGGAGGGGGGGAGGGGGGCCTTTAAAACCAGAGATTGACGTGGCGTTCTCAGTCTCTAAAAAGCATAGCAAGGCAGTCTCCTTTGGAAAAATTGCTTCAAAAAACATTGGCTTGGGTTTTTTTTTTTTTTGCAAAAGTTGGATACACCCTGTAATACTGAGTGGTTTGATTTACCAGAATGAGGTTAGCGAGAGAATTAAAAATATCACAGAAAGAAGGCCGGAACTGAGCAGTGTGGCACAATGGTTGGATTACGTTTGAGGAGAACCGGGTTTGAATCGCTACTCACCTGTGAAGCTCACTATGTGACCTTGAGCCAATTGCTCTCTTGGGTTAATTCCCTCCCAGAATTGTTGCAAATAGAAATAAGAGGGAAGCCCATGAACATCACAGGGCAATGGTAACCCAGATGTTCTTGGACCATGACTCCCAACTGGTGGTGAAGGCTTCTGGGAACTGCAGTCCAACACCACTTGGGATTACCTAGGTGTGTACTGCCTTTGAGGAAAAATGGGATATAGTGACCCCCCCCCGCCACCTATCACGGGGGTTAGGGACCCGATCCGACCTGCGATAATTGAAAATCTGCAATATGCATATGCAGGTCAGGTCCGGCCTGGGGGCCTAACTGGGGGCTCTTGTACTTACCCCCAGCCTGGGTGCTGCCCCGAATGGGCCTGCGAGAGCCTTCCCAGGCCTTCTGAAGGCCCCTGGGAAGGCCCTTGCAGGACCGTTTGGGGCAACGCCAGTCCTGGAGTAAGTATGGGAGGCCAGAAACAGCCTTTGCCCCTTACCCCAGGGGGGCTTTTTTCATATACCACGGTCCCGCAATATAGCGGGACCGCAGTATATGAACTGTGAAAGGGTGGGGGACCACTGTATAAACAGAGCACTAATAATAATAATAATAATGTGCTAACAAGTCAATTCTGGCATTTGGCTTCCCTTTCCAGGCCTTTCTAGGATTCCCATTCCCTTCTTCTGGGGACATCCTGGGACTGTGTAACTTGCCCAAGGTAAGTTCCACTTGCAGAAAGCTCAGCGGGGAATTGAACTCCCAGCCTCTGGCTGGATTTAGGTAGCCAGATACCTAAATTCAGCCAGCAATGGAGCAAAGACAATAAAATTCATTGTTAAGAGTTCGGGCAGGCACATCTTCAGGTAGAACTCATCAAGATCTATATGCCATGTAGGCAGAGCAGAAGGAATAAGGAATCCATTGATGACATGAATCAGTCTTCTCTGACATGATGCTCCCTGTTCGTGTCGAACATTCCCAGCTATCCTGTTGACTCTGGATGATGGTTGCTAATACTGAACTTCTGGAAGGCTCATCAGAATCTACTCTTCTGACAAGGTTTAATTTCTCAAATGACAGAGTGAACGTCTTGGTCTGTTAAGATGTTATGCATCCTACCCTGAAAATTCTTCTTAATATAAATAATAGTGTTTGATTTTTATTTCTTGGTATCAGCAGCTCAAGATATCTCACTGCCACCATCACCATGTCTCTCCCTCAATAGCGGGAAAGGGGGCCATCCAGCGGGGCTGGTGTTCTGTGCCACAGACTCAGACTCAGAGGACTGGCTCAGAGGCGGAGATTGGGTTGCCCCAGCGATATTTGCCACAGCACTTGTGGACCTCACAAACCCTATGCCAGGCAGGGAGCCCCGTGGCGCGGTGGTTAAATGCCTGTACTGCAGGTAAAACTGTGCTCACGACCTGGGGTTCAATCCCAGGTAGCTGGCTCGTGGCTGACTCAACCTTTCATCCTTCCGAGGTCGGTAAAATGAGTACCCAGCTTGGAGGTGGTGGTGGTGGGGAATGTGTAGCTTGCATATTGTAATCAAAAACTGTAAACCGCCCAGTGAATACTAAGAGTGGTATGGGCTGGTATATAAGCAGAACACTTTGCTTTTACTTTGCTTTTGCATGTCCAAACTTCGGCCCTCCAGATGTTTTGGATCACAACTCCCACAGTCCTTTGTCATTGGCAATCTAAGCTTAGAATTCTGGGAGTTGCGGCCCAAAACATCAGGAGGGCTGAAGATTTGACATGTCTGCGGTCATGCTGCCTTGTCAAGGTGGTGACAGCAGGATCCTTGCCAGCAATGAAGGTAGGGACATAATTCACCACCCCTCTGCTGTCTGAGACAAAAGGGTCCAACGCATCTTGCAGAGATCACAAAAGAAGTTCTGGCACCAATGTCAATGACACTTAAGTCTTACTACTTAGCTCAAGTTAGTTTCATCTTCACCTATTGCCTGTCAGTACAGTAGGACCCTGGTATCCACTGGGGATTGGTTCCAGGCCTTCCCGTGGATAATGAAAACTGTGGGTAAGAGAGAACACTTGCTCACCCACATCCAAACTGCTGTTTCCTGACAGTAGGTTGCTTTATGACTGCTGTTTTGAGACAGTAGCTTGCTTTATGGCTACTGTTTGTGACAATAGCTTGCTTTACAGCAACTGTTTGTGACAACAGCTTGCTTTACAGCTTGCTTTGTGGCTGCTGAATTATTTAATTTTTTTCCTCTGCCAACCATGGATAACTGAATCAGTGGATAATGAATCAGTGGATACGGGGGTCCTACTGTACATGATTTGCTGCTTGGGCCCTGCAAACAAATAATAATTTGATTTATTATTTTTGCTTTGTTGTGAGATTTAATTATGTTTGATTGGTTAGTTTTTATTTCTGTCTATACATTGTATATTGTTTAATTTTATTATCCATTGTATTGTCCATGTCTTAACTTTTGTAAACCACCCAGAGTGACGATTGGCCAGATGGTGCAGTATAAAAATCAAATAAATAAATAAATAGAGTTATGCATCGGACATGTCTGCTCATTGCCATCATCATCTCACACACACATCGCACAAAGAGCAAGGATGATTGCATGAAATACCTGATGAATCCTCAACAGTTTGTTTCACAGTTAATCTCCTTAAGAAGCGATGAGACTCTATTTATCTCTGTTTGTATGCCTGCTGTGGGTACATATTAGAGATAGGCACGAATTAAAAAAATGGCATTTCGTTTGTCATTTGTCGTTGGGAGGTCCGTTTCGTTTCATTTCCGTTTTTCGTTTGTCATTTCTACCCGCTTTTTGCGCAATTTTTAAAAACATTTATGTGTGTGGGCATCCCCCAACGCCCCAGACCAGAGGGAAAACACTAAAAAAAATGACGCTGGCAGAGACACAGTATAGACTAGGTTTGCAGGGAGGCTGCAAAGGCAGCGGCGGGCGTTGCCCAGGGTGCAAGGCAGCTGCAGAGTGACTGCACTGTGGGGCAGGGGAGGGTACTCACTGAGAGGTATGCACACATGCACACAGGGAGGCTGCAGGACTGAAGCTAGAGTCGCAGAGACAGCAATCCCACCTTAACTCCCACCAAGGATTGCAAGGAGGACGGGGGCTGCCAGAGCTTTTTATGCCCTCTGTGGCTGCCAGACCTGCCCAGTCTGCAACCTGGGCATGCTATTGGTTGAAGTTGTCCAAGAATTTACATGATCCCATCACGTGGCTTGCCTCCATGTTGTGGCTGGAGTGGCGACATCCATTTTGTCATCCATAAAGGGAAAAGAAAAATACATCGCGATGGGAGAAGACAAAAACAAACATTTTAAGGAGCCCTCCCCCTGGTATGTAATAATTTCAAATAATTATCGCATTATTGCTGCATTTTTATGGATGTCCAGGACATTTTAATACCCAAGAAATCAATATTAGGCATCTGGGAGCCATTTTGGGTCAATGTCCCCTAACTCCCCTTAAAGGAAAAAAAATACAGCAATCTGAGAAAAGACATAAATGCACATTTTAAGGACCCCAAACCCCCTGGTAGGTATTATCAGACAGTATAAATAATTATTGCTGTGTTTTTATGGATGTCCAGGGCGTTTTTTAACATTTAAAACAGCTCATTTCATTGCATGCCGCCAGTAACGGAAACGAAACATAATGAACTCAATTTTTGTGGTTCTGTTCTTTTTGTTTCATTTTCATCACAATTTTCATTTGTCATTTCATTACGTAACAAAATGACAAACGAATAATGGAAACAAAAAATTGTTCGTTTCGTGCCCATCTCTAGTGCATATGCGTGGATGCATGTCAATGGAATATTTCCTATTACAGACTTGCGAAGCTACACTGTGAGAATAAAATAATTAGTGTGTGACAGGTCATGTATTTAAAAGCAGCCATATTTAGGAGTTGTATTCCTAAAATTACTTCTTGCAAATTTTTAAATTTTTAAATTTTTGTTAAATTCCTGTTGTGGGCTCCAGAAGTACAGGGATTCATAGAGCAGAATAGATTCAAGCTCCGTGCAGTTTAGCCCACCACTTTTCCTCATCAGCTGGCACTTAGAGTCCCAACTCACTCTGATATATTGGTTGGGGAAAAGACGGAAGTGTTTCATTTACTTACAATTGAACAGATCAAACAGCGAACAGACAAAACATGACTAGCTGCTTTCAGGAACAGGCCTGATGATGCTGACATCAAATTTCACCAGCTGCTGACTCATATCTTGGCCAGAACTCACATGCACCCCCCACCCCACCCCAATTAGACTACTAGAAGGAAATGCATTGGCTTGCGGGGGGGGGTAGAAGATCCTTACCCCTTACCAGAAATAAAAGGCTACAGATACACCTAAGTAATCAGCTTCCTTAAAAAGAGTTATCATCAACCCTGTTTAGTTTTCTTGAAATGAGATTGGCAAATGTTCTGCCCTTTTAATTTAGGCAGTGTTCCTGGGGTTTCTTTCCAAGTCGAATCATTAGCCTTCAGAAAACATCCAGTGTTGGTATCATTGTTAGTGTGGCTTCAGGCCTTTAAAAAAACCTACCTCCTGCCCTGCTCAAAAAAAGTACCTTAATTAGAATCTTATGGCCTTGTCTGGGCAACTGGCTTCTGACTGGGAAGACCAAGACCGTGGTCTGTTAAAGCTATGTGGGTCAGCTGTAACAGAGCAGGGGGAGGAGAGAGGGCGGAGTGGAAAACAGCAAAGATAAATACTTTGCTTTTTCAGAGGCAAAGAAAATATGCGGTTAGGAATTATTGTGAAGGGGGAGCTGGAAGAACTCAGCAGTAAAAGCTCTATGGCATGGGAAGAATATGTCCTGGAGGGAGGGGGGTGCTGGGCGTGAACAGAATTCTTATTTTATTCAAATCTAATGGCCTCTGCATTTGCTCCGGTGGGTGTGAGTCGTTTGCCTGAGTATCTGTGCTCAACACCCTCCCCTTCCCTTTCTTTCCAGAAAGTGAAAAAGGACACCAACCTCTCCAAGTCAAACTTGCCAGCGTTTCCTTTCCTTAAAAGGGATGTGAACCATACGTCAGCCAACCAATCTGGCTCTCAGTTCTCCGACCCCCACCTTCAACTTAGCCTACGTGGCTAAGCCCTTTTTCAGCATCAAATTCACAAGGAAATTGCTACCTAGTACGAAAGTCCACGAAACATTCCTAGGATCTGGGGTTTAAAATGTTAGTTGGGAAGGCTGAAGGACCTGGAGATTGCATGACAGATCTGTAGTTCATAAGGGATGGACAGGACCCTATCTTGTACCATTCCTTCTGCCAGAATACGTAGGCAATACACAGTTCCTGCTGTAGTTCCTTGTGTAGCTTCTTTGGTACATGGAGGTCTGCAGCACAGAAAGAAAAGGCCTCATTCCATTGTTTTCATCTGAATGTGGAAGTACATCAGTAGAGCTTCATCCATTTCCCCTTGAATTGAGAACCACAGGTTCAAATTCCTACTTTCTAATAAATGAAAGGAAAAGAGGAACATAATAGCTGGAATCCTGTTGCTTCTTCTGTATGTACATACTGTAGGTTACAGTGCGTAACTCACTACAGTAACCCCCACCATTTTGCGTTTCATGTATTGTGGTCCCGCTATATCGTGGGACCACAGTACCTGCCCGAGCTCCAGCTGATTAGGGCTGGGGGGGAGAGAAAAACCTTTATTTACCCACTCCAGTGCCAATGAGCTGGAGCCCAGGGTGTGGTGAAGGGGGGAGGTTTTAAAAGCTGGTCATTTTAACCCCTTTTCTTCCTTCCCCAAGCCCTGGGCTCCAGCTCAGTGGTGGATCAGATCCCCCAACACTGCTCGCCTGGGTTGCTCCAAGAAGTCTTAGAGCAGCCCGAGCGAGCAGCAGTGGGGGATCTGATCGCCCCCGTCCCCCAGGCCCCACCCTACCTGCATCCGCATATCATGGATTTTCAGTCATCATGGGTCGCGTGGGTCCCTAACCCCTGCGATAGGCGGTGGGTTACTGTATAGCAGATTGTCACCTAACAGTTTGCTGGTTGCATCCCTGTGTGCGAGCCTATTGTGCAGTTCGGCACTCAATATGTAGTGCAACCAATACTTTGCTAGTTAGCAGCAATTAGTCACAGTGAGGTATGCTGGTCAACTTATGTATATGTAAATCATCGACAGGATTCTGGCTAGACTGACATAAAATGTACATATGCAAAACTCTATATAAAAATAATTATTATGATTTAAACAGAAATGCCTTACATCACATTGTAATGGAAAAGCCCAGCCAAGTAAGTGGTGCACCTGTCCAGTTTGGTGTTTAGGTGTTAATGGCTGGCCCAATACCAGCATTGAGGTTCTTGCTCTTCTTAGTCAAGACTGCTTTATGTTTACGGAGCACCTTTATATATAGAGTTGTCACTCTATCTAAGGGGAATACATGGCCTACCTATCAAGTAAGGCACTCTCTGAAAAGACCTTCATTAAATAAATGGCTAGAATCCTATTGGTAATAACTGCCAGCATAACTCTGCTGGAGTGAATTTTAGTAGTGAATTGCTACCAGTGAAGACGCTGATGTTATTGTTCTTCTTGTCTCTCTGAAGTCACATGACTTGGCATGTGATCAGAAAAAGCAGTGTCAGTTTCTTAAAAGTCAGCAATTCACTCCTGAAATTTATGCCAACTGAGTTAGGCTAATATAAATACTGAGCAGGATTCCAGACATTAAATTTGAGTGATCTTAGCCCATGTTTGAAGAAATCAATATAGACAAACAACCTTATCTCTTGGTTTTAAGATTTCCCATGTATTACATTTTAATACCTGGATGTTCTTGGAGAGCTCATGTGAATTGATGATGCCAGTGCCACCTTTTCCACTTCAAAATTGCTGGTATCCCTATTCAGCTGTTGAACTGTTAGCTAAAATCCTCTTGCCTGATTAGGCCAGCATAATGCAAATGGCATAACAATGAATAGCATTAAATTCCATATGTTCATTTACAGATACATATGGATAATTAGAATGTATTAGCGATTATCTGAGCAATCATACCTGGGCGCTACTGTCTTCAAAACAAAGTCATGTTCCGATGTTGACACAAAATGGCCACTTGAAGTTTTGGGGATGTACTAAGGGCCCATGGTACATGGCTTGCTTGCAGGAGGTCTCAGATTCACTGTCTAGAAAAGGGTTTCAGGGTGGGACCCTGAAGAAAAGCTACCTATTTGTGGAAACCATGTTGAGCTGGGTAGACCAAAATCTCTCCCAAAATGTGCCTGGAAGATCTTCAGACTGTGATGGCTTTACCACTGACTGTATGGAGCAGCTATCCTTTCCCCCCAATATTGGCCTCTCAGCTTTATTCCTTCCCTCCCTCTCTCCCTCTCAGTTTCTTTGTCTGTTTTCTCTATTACTTAGCCTCTCCCACTCATATGCTTTTTCCTTTGAATGTTGCCCCGGTCTGGTTTATTCAGCTTCTTCTACTCTGGGATGATTTGCACTGACTTTTATGTCGTGAAGTTAATGGAAAATTATGAAAACGGGACCCTCCCAATCCCTGCATTTGCCAATGCAGTCGCACCTTCAGTGCACCTTCTCTCTCTCTCTCTCTCTCTCAAACTGCTTTAAACACAGCACCCTCCAACTTGATGTGGGACTCGCTTTTGCATTGCTTCCCAACCTTGCCCCCCCCAGATGTTGTTGGACTACAACTTCCAGAAGCTTTTGTCACTAGCTGTGCTGGTCAAGATTTCTGGCAGTTGTAGTCCAAGCACATCAAAGGATCTAGAGCTTTGCTACTGAAAATACTATAGTGCCACCAGATAGTTCCCTATTGTCTGGTAAACTGCATAAAGTGGGAACTGGGAAGATATCCCTGGTCTCGATTTAGTGACTATTGAAGAGATATTTGTTAGTTTTTGTTGTATGCTTTAATCAGTGCCTCTCCTCAACGCTGACTCGACATATATTGCTGCCTTGAGAAGAAGCATCGATAAAACATAAAATAAGAACTAACAAACGTATTGTCAGTAGTCACTCAATAAATATCTTATCTTGACTCTCCTCCTAAATCAAGGCACAAAAACAGTCAAGCCCTGATACATGTAGCAAAAAAACCCATATGCACCCAGTTTCAATCCTTGGCAGTAAACATGCAATAATACCAAAGTTAATAACTATTTGCTGCCCAATTTTAACACTCAGAATCTGTTGCATTGGACACTCTTCTGTCTTCTCCTAATGGTAGGGCTGGCCTTACATCTGTTAGTAGCAAATTCATTACTTTTTGGTATTTTCTGTAACTGCTTCAAGGTACACATAGAGGTACTCTTGAGTTCATTTTGAAAGGAATGTTATTAATGAATACATTCAGCACATTTGCAAAGAGTCACACACTTACAGAACAGATATGTATTCTGACTGGTGAGAGTCCCATAAGCTTTCTTTAATGGATGGCTATTTTGTATTCTATTCAATATGAATGGATTTTCATTCATTCAAAGTTGAGTCATGGCAACTGGACTTCTTTTCTTGAAAGACTGAAAGGTTTCGCCCCTCATCCAAACAGCTTTGTCAGTCTGAGGAAAGCTAGTTACTTCCAGATAAACTCACCTGGATGACTGAGAATCTTTACAGACATATTCATTCAAATTAAATTCATTTCTTCAGAAAGGGACCAATCAAGGCAGGTCTTTTCTGCTGGGAAATCTTTTTTAAACTGCTAGCGTTTAACTGCAATCAAAAATGGAATTCAGCAAAAGATCCTAGGTATTCAACAGGCATGCTCTCTCTCTTTTTCAAAATTCTATTTAAATTCATCTTTCCTCCCCCAAAATGAAAGGAGCCTAATGGATTTTACAGACATCACTGCACAGCTGCTGTTCCTGAACTGTAGGCATACGCAGCGGACAAACATGTTAACTCTTTCTAAACAAGCTTTTCGTATGAGTCAGAAGGAGGTGGTACAATATTGTCTGCTTTTCTTTCTTTCTTTTAGGTGGGGGTTGGGGAAGTCTACTGTCTCTTGGCAGGGAAATCCTGTTCTCTTGCTTGCTTCCTCCTTCCTTTCCCTCTCCCTTCCACCTCTCATTTCTTCCACAAAAACTGGAAAAGGAACACAGACATGGCTTTTCTGAAATGCAACAGCAGCAGCACCAGAGAAAAAGATCTTACTCATTTACATGCTTCATTTTAGTGATTTTGCAAATGAAGCCTTCCTTAAAACCAAAATAACACAAAAACTATTTAAACCCAATTTAGATTAAAAACATTAACCAAAATGGTGTGAGAAATTACAGTACCTACATATATAAAATATGCAAAATGGCAGCCAACAGTGACTAACTCATGCCAAGACCCACAACTGACATCTTAGTTTATACTTCAAAGATCAAACTCAAGTGTCCAATATATGTACAAGTGTACACATATCGGTTCTTGTCTACTTGAATGGAGAGCTTGCTAGTACTATGCATGTAGGGAAGGGTCTGCATCCTCAGCCAAATGCAGGGAGGCTGAGGAGCGTCTAAGGGCAGGCACATAAGAATAGATATATAGACCACTCTGGTTTGGTATGTTTCCAGCATGTGTGATCACTGGAAATGAACCAAAACTAATCTCCCACTTTTAACTCATCAGTATCATGAAGAGAGCCACTTCTCAGTACTGGCATATTAAACACTTTCTTGGGTCTATGGAAAGGGCAAGGAATTTTTAAAAGTGTTTTAGAGTTTATTAGAGCAGTGATGATGTGCAGCATTATTTTTAAAACCAGCATCAGGCATGTGTATTCCAAGTTAGGTCTGTGTATTACATATTTGTAATGTGTTTACCTAATGTTGTTTTTAAAAGACCTGCTGTGCACATTCACTGTTCTAATCCACACTTTTTAAAAGAAATGGGAGAAACATCTGAATCTGAACGCATTTTGGTTCCCATATGGATTCTGCTAGTCTGTTTTGTTTTTCCTTCTTCAGGGAGCAGTGGTTGGAGGTGCTATATGTGCTAGAGACAGAATGGTTTGTACCTTTTCCCCTCTGAATTTTATTCCCCCCTAACTTCCATCATGCTGGGTCAAAGCCTTGGTCGAGTCGGAAGAGACCTCAGGGGCTCTCAAGTCTAACCCCCTACCATGCAGGAACCCCCATCAAAATACTCCCGACATATGGTCATCCAGCCTCTGCTTAAAAATCTCCAAAGAAGGAGACTCCACCACTCTCCGTGGCAACGTATTTCACTGCCAGGCAGCTCTAAGTGTCAAGAAGTTCTTTCTAATGTTCACCTGACCTTTGCTCACCTCTGCTACTGCTTACCTAGTAATTAGAGATGGGCATGAAACAAACATTTTTTCGTTTCCGTTATTCGTTATTCGTTTTGTTACGTAATGAAACGACAAATGAAAATTGTGATGAAAATGGAACGAAACGAACAGAACCACGAAAATTATGTTCGTTATGTTTCATTTTCGTTAATGGCGACGCGCAATGAAATGAACTGTTTTAAATGTTAAAAAATGCCCTGGACATCCAAAAAAACGCCGCGATAATTATTTATACTGTCTGATAATACCTACCAGGGGGGTTGGGGTCCTTAAAACATGCGTTTATGTCTTTTCTCAGATCGCTGTCATTGAAGATATCGCTCATATACTATTTGACTGTGAGTTATACTCCGCTCTTAGACAAAATTATCTTTCAAACATATTGTCCAATACCCTTCATTGGAATGTGAATTACAGACTCTCTCTCCTGCTTACTAGTTCTACCGTGCAGGTTGTTCGTGCAGTGGCCAGATTTATACACAAGGCAACAGTGGTGAGATCTGCTTATATTGATCAAATTGGAGTTCCATGTAAGGGTGATGCTGATCTATAAATTTTAACATTCTCGGATTTTACTGTCTGTAGTATAATTGGTTTTTATTGTGCTTTGTATCTTATATCTTGTACTGATATGGCCTTGTTTGGCTAATCAATAAACATATTCGATTCTATTCGATTCGCCTTTAAGGGGAGTAAGGGGACATCGACCCAAAATGGCTCCCAGATGCCTAATATTGATTTCTTGGGTATTAAAACGCCCTGGACATCCATAAAAATGCAGCGATAATGCGATAATTATTTGAAATTATTACCTACCAAGGGGTTGCGGTCCTTAAAACGTTTGTTTTTGTCTTTTCCCATCGCGATGTTTTTTTCTTTTCCCTTTATGGATGACAAAATGGATGTCGCCACTCCAGCCACAACATGGAGGCAAGCCACGTGATGGGATCATGTAAATTCTTGGACAACTCCAACCAATAGCATGCCCAGGTTGCAGACTGGGCAGGTCTGGCAGCCACAGAGGGCATAAAAAGCTCTGGCAGCCCCCGTCCTCCTTGCAATCCCTGGTGGGAGTTAGGGTGGGATTGCTGTCTCTGCGACTCTAGCTTCAGTCCTGCAGCCTCCCTGTGTGCGTGTGTGCGTACCTCTCAGTGAGTACCCTCCCCTGCCCCGCAGTGCAGTCACTCTGCGGCTGCCTTGCACCCTGGGCAACGCCCGCCGCTGCCTTTGCAGCCTCCCTGCGTACCTAGTCTATACTGTGTCTCTGCCAGCATCAGTTTTTTTTTTTTAGTGTTTTCCCTCTGGTCTGGGGTGTTGGGGATGCCCACGCATGGAAATGCTTTAAAAACCGTGCAAAAAGTGGGTAGAAATGAAAAACAAAAAAACAAAAAACAAAAACAATTTTTTTCCAAAAATTCGCAAAAAACGGAAATGAATCAAAACGGACCTCTCAACGACAAACGAAAAACCGAAACACCATATTTTTGATTCGTGCCCATCTCTGCTAGTAATATATTGCCTCTCTGCTTCATGATCAAACTGCACCAAAAGCATCTGGAAGCTGAGTCATGGCAAGTGGACTTCTTTTCTTGAGATATTGAAACATTTCGCTGCCCATCCAAACAGCTTCGTCAATCTGAGGAAAGCTAGTTGCGAGTCCTCCATTTTATAGTTCACTTTAACTGCAAGTCACCTTGGCCTGAAATAGGCTCATAAGGTGAACAAAAAGGAGTCTAATTGCCATGACCCAACTTCCAGATAAACTCACCTGGATGACTGAGAATCTTCAGAGACATAGTGCACCAAAAGCAGAACTCAAGAAGCAGTTCTAGGCATTTCAAGTCTCAAAAGACCTGCTTTCGAGATGAAAATTGGACAAGCAAGACCAGATCTTAAAACCTGAGCCCCCACCCCCACCCCCACCAGATGGACTGATATAACAAAGAAGGGAAATGTTATCCTCTTTACTCAAAATACCCTGTGCCTATGACATGGTAAACACTACAATTTAGCATACCATCACTTATGGTTATGGTAATTGCTATTCCTAGCATGGTAGGCCTGGTAACAGCGGTCTCTCTCTCCACTGGAACAGGGACTATATCATTTAGAAGCACTTTATTTAGAATTCACAATTTACCATACAATTGTTCATCCCAAATGACTGGTATTCCGATCAGCCACATCTCCTGTACCACCTAGCTTCATATCATTTCCAAAGTTAATTTCATCTTTCTACCCACGCTTTAATGCTGTCTCTACAACAAATGTTTCATTAGAGTGAGAAGTGCAAAAAGCTGTGCTGGAAGTCAAATTTTCTCTGGGAAATAAGCACACCATCAAAAGTGAGTTATAATGATTCTTTGATCATTTGCATGCTAACTCTGTCCCAGCGCTCTTACACATTTGATATATTTTCAAACAAACGTTAATAGTAGCATGGAACATTAGATATCATTATGTCACATGGCCCCGCAACCACTGCATGATTATTTAGCTTCTCTGTTTCTAAAATAGCTAAAAGATGTAGGAACTACTTTTCTGGAGAAGACTAAAGGAGCATTTAACTCACTATTTTGTTTCTATTCTTTAAACACCTGGAAAACAATGACTGGAGGACAAAATCATGTGTTTTTCTGCAACAGAAGGCAGGAGTAGATTTATAAAATCAGGGACGCAACTTGTGTGACTGACTCAGCTAAAAACAGCCTGACAGAGGGTGACATTTATTGAATAATTGCCCCCCATCTCCCCTTTTACCAGGATATTGGCAATTGTTGCTCTGTGATAATTTTTCCCCCTGTTTCTATACGAACTTTGGTCAATTTTCTGGAGATTTTGCACAATGAAAACTCAAAATTTTCAGCTACCCAGCAGCCACTGTGAGTTTTCTTTTCAAAACAAATTGTTGCAAGTAGAGATGGGCACAAACTGCAAAAATGGTTTGTAATTTGTCAAGGTTAATAGATTATGAATCACAAATTTATGAATAATTTGTGATGAGGTAACAAATCAATTTGCCGGTTTGTTTCAACCGCCCAAAATCCCTCCCAGAATCAGCAGTTTTTATGAATCGGTGATTTTTAACAAATACCAGGATTTGTTTTTTGATTGTTGCCTATAGCTAAGCCTCCCTTAATTGTGTGAGCACATAAAGATGAGGCAAGACCATCATAGTTTGGGTATAACTAGGCCACAACTTTGTTGAATACAGCAGACAGTACTCTGGCTAAGCAATTGGGTTGGATCCAGCACATCAAAAGAGCACGCCTGCCCCTTTGATGTTCCTGTGCACTTTCTTTGTTTTGTAGTCCCTCTTCTTGGGTTCCAAGAACTCTGGGGTGTCCACACCTTCTGTGTCCTGTCTCCCTATTAAAATTGGGTGTCCCCAAGGGGCGACGAGGGAGGTTGACTTCTTGCTCCCACTTTTAAACTTTCTGGGATGGTCCTCTGGGAAATATCATGTTTCCTGGGGGCCACCCCATACCCAGCATCCGTTTTGCATCTGGGCTTTCTCCTCCCCCTTTCCCATGATGCCCAACCCTGAGACCCTGTTATTCCCCATGTGGGGGGGGGGTCACCATATTCGCTTTGTCTCTGGGTCCCTGCACTGGCAACAACCTATGGACCCAGTTAGTCGGATCCTCTCCTTTTGTGCCCATCTCAAATTGCAAGCAACAACAAGCAGGCAACCAGTTACCTGTGCACAGCTCAAGAGCTAACAAGAATGGCCACTGAAGTAGGTCTGGTATGCCTAGACTCAACAATTGCTATTTAAGTAACTGGTACTGCACAATTCTCCATAGAGACTAAACATACTGGGGGTAGCTTATGGTATGAAAGTGACAATGTAATGTGAGCTTTTCACCTTATAATTAACAGTAAAATCATATTTCAAAAGAAAACCAAGCCATTTAGCATACCGTCCTTTTCCAAGGAGAAAGTCGGGGTAAAAATACTCTAAATAAATAAATAAATCTGATGTTTAACAGTGTAAGGTTGAGAATGCTGACTCGGAATCAAGTAAAGCTGTTTTTTTGGAGCTTATTGTCAGAGATGTAGGTATAGGATTACTGGTGAAGCGTTTTTGTTTGTTTTTATGTTATTGTTCGATTTTATTGTTTATTCTTCTAATAGATCCATGTGAATGAACAATATTCAGATTACAAATACATATCAAATAATAATCATAACAATGTACCGTCAAGTCAATTCTGACTCATGGTGACTCTTTTTAAAGGTGTTTTCTGGTAGAGAATACTCAGAAGTGATTTACCATTCCCTTCTCAGGGCATCCTGGGACTGTGCAGTTTGATCAAAGCCACACAAGTTGTCTCTTTTCTCTGGAGGCACAGTGGAGAATCAAACTCCCATCCTCTGGCACTCCAGCCAAAAGCGTAATCCATTGAGGTGTCGGCATCAGAATTGACTTGACAGCACTTGGTTATTATTAAAGATTAAATGAGTACTTCTTATATCAGTGTGTTACATGTGACCTAGCCCTTTATGCAGCTGCTGGGCAAACAAGGAAATGTTCCAAAACAAACAAAAAGAAGTCAAGTTTCATTGATCTATATTGAGCATCACCGCTTTGTCAACTTACTTTTTGTGGTTGTGGACAAATGGAGCAGAGCTCTGTAATTCGTTTTTTAATTACATGTTTTAAGGTAATGGCCAGTTTCATGAAATGGATGTGTGCTTATACTTCCAACCATAATTAAGATCCTGGGCTCAGTTTTTGAAAACTTGAAAATAGAAGCTTAGTTGATGGATAGTAGGGTAGAGATTGGAATAGGAAGTCAAAGAGCCAAAACTGGCAGGTTGTGGCATTTATACATTTGTTTTGAAGAACATAACCTTCTGTTATACCCCAAGGAACTGGTAGACTTCTCCCTGGTTTCGCAGTGGAGGACAAGGAAGATTTTTTTTATTAACAAGGAAAGACAAAAAGGATTTGTTAGCCTTAAAATTCCAAGACACAAGAAATAATTTCATAAAGTGATATGCATTTTACAAAAGCAGTTGGTGCTATTACAATCCCAGGTGTGACATTTTAACAACAAATACATTTCATTTGGAATGAATTGTAATTTGATTTATATATATTGTCTCAGCTGGCATTTATGTTGTTGTAGTCTCATAGAATATCTGAGTTGGAAGGGGCCTATAAGGCCATCAGGTCCAACCCCCCTGTTCAATGCAAGAATCCAAAGCAGAGCAGATCTGACAGATGGTTGTCCAATTTCCTCTTGAATCCTCCAGCAGTGGAGTGCTCACCACCTCCCAAGTTAATTGGTTCCATTGCCATACTGCTCTAACAGTTAAGAAGGTTTTCCTGATAGTCAGCATAAATCTGGCTTCCTGTAGCTTGAGCCCATTATTACACATTGTGCACTCTGGGATGATCAAGAACAGATCCTGTCCCTCTTCTGTATGACTACTTAGTGCTTTGTTTCTCTCTCTCTAGGGTGAAAGGGAGAAATCATAGACTTTACTGTAAAATGTTCGGGCATGAATAAGCATTTTAACAGTGGTGTTTCACAAACAGGGGCTAGAAGGTAACAGCGATATCCTAGCATACATGAACATGATTTAAGATTACCATGATTTCCTTCATTAGTTCCATATTTAGATAGGACTATACAAGTAGGCTCATTCCTCGAACCAAGAAATTCCCAACGAATCTCTCCAAACTAGGGGAACTGGCATTAAAATAATAGATCCAACTCAATGTATGGAAATGTAAAATTAATGGACACTGGGACATGAAGAGAGCCAAAAGGAAGCTCTTTACCCAGAACATAGTTCATTTGAAATCCAACCCTAGAATTCATTAATATGGTATGGAAGTATATATGGAAGTAATTCAGGCTTTAGAGTCATGATGGCCACTAGAGTGGGTGGCTTTAAAAGAAAGCTAGACACACGTATGCAGGATTTTCCCCAGGTGTAGCAATGTTTCAGGAGAAAAAAAAAGAATAGAAAAGGTGTAAAAAATATGTCTGTGAAGATTCTCAGTCATCCAGGTGAGTTTATCTGGAAGTTGAGTCATGGCTACTGGACTTCTTTTTTGAGAGATAGAAAAGTTTCGCTGCTCATCCAAACAGCTTCATCGGAAAAAAATAATATGGCATTTTAAAGACTGCTGGATTTATTTCAGTGTGAGATTCTACATGCTTACCAATGACTTCTTCAAATGTAGAAGAGGTCTGGATTGGAACCTTTAACAATTCACACTAAAATAAATTTATTGAAATGCTATAATATTTCTGTTTTCCATTTGTGTTTATTTTTGCTTCTAGAAAATAATGCAATCTATGATTAGTAGTTTCATTGACTATATTGCCTCCAGGTTCAAGCACTGAGCATTATTTTAACAGTGGTGTCTCACAAGTGGGACAGGGGAGGTAATGGAGATAGCCTACCATAAATAAAGATAAGATGAAGACTAACTGGTATATTTTAATTGTCACTTTGTCTCTCTGTTTATGAGCCCATGAATAAAGGATTGCTACTGTATATAGTCTCACTATTATGTCTGACTAAGTGGGCTTGATCCACGAAAGCTCACCTTAAAATATACCAGCTAGTCTTTACATTAACACATTTTGTCTCCTATTTTGTTTTGTTTCTTATCTGTTATCACATTCTTGAGTTTGCAAGAGCTGAACATGGCTGTTAATTATAAAATATTTTGGAGGTCACTCATTCATAGGGTCAGTCTAAGTCACAACTAGCTTAACAGCAAACAAACAACAGGATAAAACCTGGAGTGTTTCCTAAAATGGCAGTGGAAGTCATGAGGTCACATGTCAGTAGAAATTTGGGATACAGTAAATGAAAAGGTTTATAACATTTCTCACACATTCATAAATGGAGTCCTCCTTATTTCTTTTTCCTTCTTGAAGCAGCATTAGATTGGCTCAATTCTAACTTTTTTAGAAGGAGAAATTCCATCTTGTTTTAATCATTGTCCACTGCTAGTTTTCCTTAACAACTGCCAGCTGCATTCCTTTTATGCTGTTGTTTTGGCTTTGGTTCCAGACAAATTTTGGATCGCAGAGAGCACTTTTTAAAAAAACACCTCAGTTTCTGCTGCTTCTCTCTTCTAACAGAAAACAGACATGCCTATGGTTATATAAATATGTGATGAGCTGGAGGAATAAAATGGCTCCCATATACTTTCTTACCATTCATAATGGTTCAAAAATTTGTACTGGATTCCTAATGTTTACAGGAGAAGACTCAGCTAGTTTCATTACTTGCAAAGGTTCCAATGAAAATGGTGCTTTGGAAAAGTCCCTCCCCCCAAAATACTACAAGTCCCAGAAACTCCCAGAATTCTGGGAGTTGTAATCAAAACTAACTTTTCCACAGACTCCACTGTACTCCTCCCCTTCCAGGAACCCCTTATCTGCATTCAGACAACATGCTCACACTTGCACGCATCATATGAAGGGCATTCTACAAACAGAGTACTTGTTTAACACTAAAAAGGCTGCTTTGTAACATTTATCATGAAAGTAATGGTTCCTTTTATAAAAACTATAACCAGATTTTATAAGCTATTAGTTTATATTGGCCATAGGTAATCAGGTGTGCAGGTGTTCCAAAGTTAATAAAGATATATGTCAGTAGAACAAGTTGATTGCCCCAGAGTGAGGAAGAATGCGGTTTTATAGACCTGTGAATATCTGACACACTACTAGACTGAGCAAAGCCAGGAACACTTCTGAGGGAGGTGGATTCAGAAGACTGGTTTGATTCCTCAGCACTCTTGCCATGCTACTCTTTCAGGCAAATTTGAAGCTACTTTCAGAGCAGAAAAAATGAAAATAATTGGCGATCTGACAATGGACTAGATCAATGACAGTTTGACATTAAGAGAAAGGCATATTGTATTTTGAGGCATAATGTCAGGTTTTATATTTATTTCTCCCCTTAAAAGTAATTCCTTTAGAAAACCAGTGTGAGAACCATGGATCTATGGCATTCACTTCTACAAGAAAGGATGGTGTTAGGCTATTGTCCTGCTTCTGGGCTTCTCCAAGGCATCACAGTTGTCATTTAACTATACAAATGCATTGTATTTTATAGAAGGATCTGATCTACCATCTTACTACAGACCGGTGCACGCTCTGCTCTAACATGACTTTCAAGTGGCTTGAGCAAATCCCATGTTATCTGGAAAGCAGATATATAAATAAAAGGAATGGGTTTCCATGAATAAAAAGCAATAGGCATAAATATTCTGAAATATGATCCACATTTCCCCTGTATTTTCTCTCTCCCCCCCACCCCCCATCCCCATCGGGGATGGGGGTGCAACCAGGGCCAGAGTCCCTTGGCTGTCCAGATTTTGATTCTGACACCCACTCTTCAGGCCTTTGGGCTGTCCTGAAGTTCTGGCTTAAAACTGCCGTGATCTCTGTGGGATTACTTAAATAGCTGAGAAGTTGGAAACGTGCCAAATCACACCAGGCAATAGTGAAGTAGCTACAACAGAACTTGGTTGGAGGTGTTTAATATGCTATTTTCTTTACTCCATAGGGGGCTCTGTCTTTCCAGTTATGAGTTCATAATGCCTCTAAAGACAAAGTCAGCCTGTAGGGGGATAGTTAGTGAGGAAAGCCATTTATAAAGATACTGATCAATTCCAGATGAGGGAAGGCATAAACCTCTGAAGATGACAACCCATTCCAACGGGGCAGATCCAGATATTTTGTAGTCATCTGGAAAGTCAGCTGTTGAGCAGAATATTCTTGAAGATAAGTAACGATTTCCATTATAATTCCCCACATGAAATAGTTCCTCCTAATCACTGCATGGCTCAGTAAATCATTTATCATTCACATCCTACTGAATTAAATGTGAAATTTTGCTTTGGGTTATAATGTCATTGATTCCCAGATGAAAAAATCCAACAGGAATTAAAAAAAAGAGGAATGACTAAGAGGAATAAAGCGAGAAAAGCAACACTTGTATTCTGCTCTACATATGGAAGATAAATGGAGAATAATGTGGAGGAGTACAGGGGTGTGATGGCTCATTTGACTAAGCCTCCAAAAACTGTCGGCTGCAAAGTCGTCAGCTCGGCGGTTCGAATCCCGGGTGCCATGCAGCGGAGCGAGCTCCTGCTGATAACCCCAGCTCCTGCCAACCTAGCAGTTCGAAAGCATGTAATGCAAGCAGATAAATAGGTACCGCCGTAAAAAGTGGGAAGGTAAAACAGTGTTTCCTTGCAGCCATGCCGGCCACATGGCCATGAACTTGCACAACACTGGCTTTTCGGGCTTGAATAAGGAGATGATCACCGCCCCTAGAATCAGACATGACTAGCATGCATGTGCAGGGGGAATCTTTACCTTTACCTTTTTAATGTGGAGGAGTACATAGAGAACATCTTTTGTTGTGGTTCTCTGGTCCATTCTTCACTCCTATTGTGTGTAGGATGAGGCACCAGTCTTTTTCTTCTGCTGTCATTCCAGAGGTGTAAGGTAGGCCTCAGTCAGTTTTCGTCCACATATTGCTGAAGTGCAAAACCAATCTATTCTGGATGACAACACTCAGAATTCCACTGTTAGCATGGTCAATGAGATTTGACTGTGAGCTGTGGAGAGCTGTAGTCCCAAACACCACCTCTTGTATTTTGACAATGCAAAAGGATGGAAGCATCAAGACCTCTCCATGGAGATGTGACACAAGCAGATATTTCTGTTTCCAGCTCATGTGGTGTCAGGAGACAGCTATCGAGTCTCGTGCGCTCCCAGACGCATCTGGCGGGGCCACTGTGAGATACAGGAAGCTGGACTAGATGGGCCTTTGGCCTGATCCAGCATGGCTCTTCTTATGTTCTTATGTTCTTATGAAATATAAATCATAGTATACATGTTCCTTCTGTTTAAAATAATCAAATGTGTATTCAAGCTCTAGCTCCATCCAGGTATGGCCTATGCAGTTTTGTTTTTAAACTTAGAACCACAGAACTAGAAGAGGCCCTGAGGATCATCCAGTGCAGCCCCTGTCAAGGAAGCCCAGTGGAGAATCAAGTTCCTAGCCTCTAGCTTCACACCGAGAGACCTAAGCCACTGAGCTATCCAACAGTCTTTCTTACATAGATTCTGTACAGCCTCATATTTATTTATTTATTTATTTATTTATTTATTTATTTATTTATTTATATTCATATACTGCCAGATTTTCCCTGATGGAACTCAGGGCGGTTAACAAGGAATAGCATACAATAAAATATGGAGAAAAATAATAATCAGTTCCACAATATGACATAAAGAACAAAAACAACCCCAACAACAATCAGTGGAACCAAAATTTAAAAAGCTAAAAATACAAAACATTACTGAGGCAAGATGGCAAAAAACAGGCAGACAAACAAACTCATAACACCTACTTATAAAATAAATCAACCTCCTGGATTGCCGAATGCAGCCATATAAAGCCAAGTTTTTAACAACTTCTTGAATGCCGGGAGGGACTCCACAGTCTTAATTTCACTTGGAAGGTGGTTACATGTAATGTTTTCATATAACATGTACCTTTTCATCTGAAGTACCACTATGTTTTCATAGGGCTGCTGGTCCTACAGACTGCACAGAAACTAAACTGAGTAATTTTGCAGCTAGGTCAGCACTGCTGTTCACACTGGCCAAGAGAGTCCAGGACAGTGCCGTGCACTGATTTACTAATAAATTTACCTGAATAAATCCATAAATTCGCTCTTTAGGACATAAGATAAGAATCCCCGAATCACTGGAAATAGTCTCAGTCTCCCTGTGGAGGCCTAGGAAAATTTGGTCCTCCCATAACTCCACCTCTTTGTGACAGATAGACCCAACTGCATTATTTGCCTGATGAGAAAGTGGGAATGTTATGTTCCATTTTTTCCACATTTCGAACTCTGGAAATGGAATACCAAGAACCTTTTTTAATGGAGAGTACTATGCCCAGTTCAGGTAAGGACTGGGAAATAGTCGCAGGCAATCTATGGCTAGTTGGCCACAATGTGAAATAAGTGGTTTGTTTTTATAGATGTAAATCTGTGCAAGTCTACGCAGAAAGCAAGCCTCATTAAATTCAACAAGTCTTGTAATTAGACAAGGGTATATGTGATTGAATCGTTAGGGCTATCTCGTAGCCTCCAATAACAAGTATTTTATTTTAACTATGGAAAAAAATCTCAATGCAATAATTCTAACAAAAGGAAGAATGACACCCAAGTTAGCAATACCATCAAAGCAGATGAACTGGAATTAAGGTCATGTGAGACCCAGTGTGGTGTTGTGCACAGACCAATGTCCTAAGACTCAGAAGCCCTGAGTTCAAATCCCCAGTCAGCCATCCAAAATCACTCAAGAGTATAGACCTGGTAGAATAGAATAGAATAGAGTTTTATTGTCATTATGCATACACAAGATATGCACAACAAAATTAGAGTGCTGTTCCACTACACACTCTAAACATACAAAACACATAAAACACATAAAACATATAAAACACCATACAAAATATTAAAAACTCTTAAAATTGCTTACAAAATTTAAAACACTACTTAAGTAGTATGGGGCGGTATATAAGCAGAACACTTTAAAAACTGATTAAGATGGTGCTAAAACTGTCGCATATAACTTGAATACCGCTCTGTGATAAAAAAAACTGTTCTTTAGTCTATTTGTCCTTGACCTAAGAATCCTGTATCTCCTGCCAGACAGCAACAGTTCAAAAAATTGGTGGCCAGGAAGCGAAGGGTCTCTCAAAATTCTAGATGTCTTCCTTGAGTATCTGGAGTTGTATAATTCTTCCAAAGGAGGAAGAGGACAACCCACTATCCTCTCAGCAGTGTTTATGACCCTCTGGAGTGCCCTTCTATCTGCCACTGTGCAACTGGCAAACCAGACACAGAGGCAGTAAGTGATAGTGCTTTCTATAAAGCCCCGGTAGAAGGTTACCAACAGTTTCTTAGACAGTTGTTCCCTCCTGAGAAGTCTCAGAAGATATAATCTCTGTTGGGCCTTCTTAACCAGTGCTTCGGTGTTGGCACTCCAGGTCAAATCCTCCTGTAGAATAACTCCTAAGAACCTACTGTCCGTCACCCGGTCTACACAAACTCCATCAATAATCAGGGGCTGAGTGTCTGATTTCCTTTTTCGATAGTCCACTATAAGGTCTTTGGTCTTGTTGATATTTATTAACAGATTGTTGGTTCTGCACCACCGTAGCAGCCGATGCACCTCCTCTCGGTAGGCTGACTCGTCTCCACCAGAGATGAGTCCCACTACTGTTGTGTCATCGGCAAACTTGATGATTTTATTTTCAGGATGAGTATGAGTGCAATCAGAGGTGTAAATACTAAACCACGGTTTAAATACACTGCTTAAATTTCTTTTCTTGAAAGCCCTATCAGCATTCCTATTACCAATAGTTGTTCCAGCTTGATGGCACAGAAAGCACCTTCCTAAATACATTTATGTTAATGTTTCAGTGGGGCTCACCAGAGAGGTGTGCACAGGATAACAGAAACTGTGGCTGAGAAATAAAAATGGGAATACTTCTAAACAGTTTTGCAAAAGATTTTCTCCATGTTGACCCACTTTTCGAATGACAAATTCATTAAAAATCTATCTGACCTCTTCTGTCAGTGAAAATACTGGAGGTATTAAAAAGTTTAGAAGAAAAGAAGCTCTGAGTTCAACACACAAATGTATACTTTCTTGGTAGGGCTCTTCATATACAGTATGATTTCAATCGCCCTGACACGTCAGAAAGTGAAAAAAGCCATCCTAATCTGGCAGAATTCCGGCATGAGATTCCTTTTATCTTAGTGTGAGCAAATGGAGCCAAGCTTTTGACTCTGCCTTGTCTAAATCTGCATATGTTTTCCAGATGAGAAGTTTCAACTATGCAGCTATGAGAACCAGTCAAGATTGCAAATGAGAAGAGGGCCACATACTGTGCTTGTATTGCAGAGAAGGCTGAATTCTCTCTCTCTCTCTCTCTCTCTCTCTCTCCTTAAAATCCTAAGATTTGTTGTTAGATTAGTCTTCCTTTGAATTTTCCCCCTTATTATTTTGGAATAAGGAGATGCAACTGCTTTGTAAACAGTGTACAATGCAACGCTTGGGCTTCAAAATAGGCAGTCCTGGTCACTTAAAAGCTGGAAACTTTATATGATGTTGCAGCTTTACATTATTCCTTGCAGGACTGTGACACTTCATCAAGTGTAGATGTGACCCTTATCTCACTGAGCCTCTCCAGATACATGTGTTGAGTTTGTATAAGAAAATCACACGTTTTCTTGCAAAAAAAAATCAATCTAACAGTTTTCTCTCTTTTTTATAGTTTGGAGGGAAGGGGGCAAATCTTGGGAAAGCATCTGCCTATGTGTAAGATGCATGGTGGTTTAGTAGATTCTGCAGACACTTGATAGGGTGAAATCTAAACCAACAGGGCAGGGATATGGGTTTTTTGGAGGGAGGAAAAAACCTTCCTTGGATTCAAGCTTCTGAAGATGACGTGGAAAAGAAGTCGTAAAATTCTTTTAGAGGGGAAGGAGGTGTTCCATAGCTCAAGGCAAAATAGTCCCACAAAATTAAAAGTCTCTTGGAAGGCTGTTATTTCAGGATCTGGTGCTGAACACGCTTATCAGGAAGTCAGCCTTTCTGAAAACAATGGCACTTACTTCTGAGTATATATGAGAGGTTATGTTGTGAACTTTCATATTAAGTGAGGCAGATGCAAGCAGACAGTACTTAAGGCAAAAGAAGCAATATTTATTCATTGGTCTTAGATCTGGGCACAATATGTTTGTTATTGCTTCTCTTTCTATAGCTAGGAGGTGATTGCCAGTTTTAACACCCAGGTAGCAGGAAGATAAGGGGAAACTGCCACATTGGCAGCAGTACAAAAATCTTACAAACACAACCCATTTGGAAGGGTGAGATTCTCTCCTCAACAGGACAATAAAGGCAAAGCAGGGTGTAAAGCCACACTCTGCCTAAGTGATGGATGATGCAAGACCATAAATGGAAAAGGAGTGGGTGGAATGAAGTTTTGATAAAGCAGACATGGCTAATTTCATGCCACAACTCTTCTTGTAACATATTCTCTTGGAGAGATGTCTCACAATTCTTCATCCATAATGCCTTTTCTGCAGTTCTAAATATGCCTTGCCTTCTGAACAAAAAAATGGAAGATGTGTTTGTTGCACTCCTTAGAAATCAAAATGAGACTGAAACAGGACAGGGAGCATCCTGCTATATAGCAGTGGTTTCGGCTGCTGCCACGTGTGTAGGCGGTTCAGAAAAATAAGAGACAACGGCAGCAGAATACCTTCAATTTGACGAGCTAGAAAAGAAGTAACCAGAACTTGGAATTCCTAACGCCACATCAGCAAAATTTGGAATCTTTGCAATGCAGAGATTTTAAAATAGACCAGGATGATGACTACTTTACAAACCAAACCCTCTTTCGCTGCACAAGAAAAAAACAGTGATGTCTCTTCATTATTTTGCAGAGAGGGTAGCCATGTTAGTCCTTTCAAGAATTGCAGTCAAAATTCAAAGAAAAACAAAACAAAAGACAAAAAATGTGGCACCTTAAAGACTAACTTTCATATTTTAATGTAACATTTCGTGGACTCGTCCACTTCTTCAGACATATTTGTCTGTCATATATGTCTGAAGAAGTGGACATGTCCATGAAACATTACATTAAAATATGAAAGTTAGTCTTTAAGGTGCCATATCTCAGATTATACAGTCACCCATTCTCCATGTTTCTTCTCCTATTCAGAGGGGATCCTACTGTTTCTGTTTAGGAGCGAAACATAATTTACTCTTGCGCCTGAATGTAACAAACGATGGCTTGCTGGGAGCAAACGCAAGGCCTACACCATGGTGATAAGGATGGTTTACAGTCTTCCAAATGAAGACTTGGTAGGTCTGTATTCTCTCTTGTTTTCTCAAATCTTAAACTACCTGAATACACAATAATTTGTGTCATTCATAGAAACTACAGAATGGATCTCCGTATAGACATTTACATTCACATATTGTACCTATTGCATCTCCGCTGGCTAGATAGCTCAGTTAGTTAGGCATTGGCTGTGTTCAATTCTGTGCCTCCAAGAGAAAGGTTCATCTGTGTAGCGCTGAGCCCAAAGTACCCGCAGAATAGTAAAACACCGCTCAGTACTTTTTCTACCTCAAAAACCTTGGAAACGATAATCACAAGTTGGAACTGACTTGGGAGCATGAGACTATTATTATACTGTATCTATATTATATGTGCATGCATAATACTTTGGAACCAATTTTTTTTAACGGGCAATGAATCAAATCCTTTCCCAGTGCAATGAAAAACCAAGAATGCATGCAGAATCAATGGTCTCTCCATACACTGAAGCAGGAACTGATTCTACTGACACAATATTTTGGAAATGAAATCAACTAGATTTCCAATTATCTTCTGAATTTCGCTTCTGAAACCATTCTGGAATGGATACCCAGAGGCTCCAAGTCTGACCTGGTAGAGAACCATATCCACTCTGCCATAGTAGATCTCACTCTCATTCATGACCAGGGAGCAGTCAAAGATATCCAGCCCACATATTCCTCAAACTGGTGGCAACTATTTCAAAGTACTGTATGTTGTTGGAGATATGCTTCCAAATGAAGACAAAAGAAAGAAGATGGCGGCTTTGAAATGAGTGATGGAATCTCCTCAAATCCCCTCAACAACCACAGAATTAATTCTCACACACTCTCTTCCTCTCTCATAGGAGGGGCTAAGCCAAGGATGAGTGCATGGATAAGGGAGGAAAAACAGACATGTACACCACTATATATACACCACTAGTCCTACAACACTGGCAGTGCTCTAATGCAGTGGACCCTCATACAACAAACAGTTTGTATAACATAAAATCTGTACAGCATAAAACATTCCAGAGATAGGGGAAATTTGCTTAACAGAATCACCTATGGGGTGAATCCGTACAACATAAAAATGGTTGCGATTAGGGATTACTCTGTTTTCAATGCATTCCTATGGGAAATTTGTATAAAGGAAAATTTGCTTAACAGAATTTCATTTGAAACAAATTAATTCCTTTCTACAAGGTACCACTGTACTGTGTTAATGGAAGGTCCTTCCTAGTGCGGCCTTTCTAAGTCTCTGGCTTTCTTTGCTTCTTCGTCTTTATACCCATACCTTTGTTTCTTCCTCTTTCTTCCTCGTTCCCTCTGATCTTTCCACATTCTAGTTATTTTTGCCTCTGACCCAGTTATTCTATATATCTTGGCTTTGTTTTTTGTTTCCTTCTGTTTTTTCATAGAATCATAGAATTATAGAATAGTGAAGTTGGAAGGGGCCTACAAGGTCATCAAATCCAACCCCCCTGCTCCATTTGGGAATGCAAGTCAAAGGAGATCGGCCAGGTGGTGTTGTCCAATTTCTCTTGAAGGCCTACAGTGTTGGAGCACTCAGCACCCCTCGAGGCAATTGGTTCCATTGTCATACTGCTCGAACAGTTAGGAAGTTCCCCCCAATATTTAGCCAAAAGCTGGGTTCTCTTAACTTGAGCCTATTGTTTTTTTGTCTGTTTTTGCATGTGAAAATACATTTTTTATTTCCTTTCTCCACTCTCAGAGCTGGCCCTACCCTTAAAGAGAGTGAGGTAGCTGCCTAAGGGATCAGATTGTGGGGTGGAGACCAGCAGAGAGTGTTGGGGGATGAAGTTCCATATACCACATAAGTTTGCTTGCAGTCCTTAAACTTGCCTCCTGCCCATTGGAGTAGTGAACCATGCTGCCCCATTGCCCGTTATGAAATAAGATACAAGGGCTAGATCACCTGATGCCCGCATTAAAACTAGGAAGAAAACTATCATGTTCTTTACTGCAAGCAGCAAAATTCCATAGACTTGGCCTAGTGGGCTACCTTTCAGTTCAATAATATAGAAGTACTAAGCAAACTTTCTTAAGATTCTTGGCATATGTAACATTTCTCCTGTCGCCTTACCACATGTATTTATTATATTGTATAGATGCCCCTTAGAGGATTCCTTAACTGTAAGTTATCTCATAAAACTAGGGAAACAGTGTAACAGTTTTCTTTCATAGACATACTTTAATGCCAATTTTCATTGCTGGATGGGAAGAGCAACCTTCAGGCCACCTGGGCAGTATACAAATAAAATAAAATAAAATAATTAAGAGCAAGGTCTATATGTCATACCCGAGGAAATATCATATTTGTTGCGTCAATATTTGACTTTTAAAAGGCCTCCACAAAGGATGCATGGTTGTGAATGTGTACCTTCTTTCAAAGGTCTGTTATGTAAACAACTTACTGAGGCTGGTACTGTTTGCACTGGAAAGCCACGGGCTGTGTGGTATTTATTTACCCCCGATACTTAAACACTATCAAACCACAAATGAAGGATGCACTTAAAACTGTTGGCAATATTTGTTTTGTTTGTGTTTAATTTTAAAATAATTTTTTTTAAAAAACAGTTGGCAATGAAGGGGTGAGAAATTCAGATAGATTCTGACCAGCATATGCTAGTACTCTCTTGACTTCCAAGAGCTGTTCGACTTCATTTCCCATAAGCCCTTTCTCCATTATCCCTCATTCTGTAAGCCACCTTGGGTCCTTTTTCCAAGGAGAAAGGCAGGGTAAAAATACTCCAAAATAAATAAATAAATAAATTCCCAAACCATCCTAAACGGACTGCAGGTTAGATGGATTGGGATGAATATAATCCTTAGCAGGGGTTAATTTTTAAGATTAATAATGCTAAAAGGAACTGCAATTGATGCCATTCCTTCACTGTCTGCCAATAGGCAGCGGTGGGGTGGAGGGGAGAGGAACATCAATAGAATCTAGTCTGTCCTATACATGTACTTCCACACTCCCATGAATTAGAAACTTGGACCTGCAAGGTTATAGATGGCAGGAGAAGCCTATAGACCAGTCTTGGATTCTCATGTGTTCTTGGACTATAATTCCCAGAAACCTTCACCACTAGCTATGCTGGCCAGGATTTCTGGGAGTAATAGTCCAAGAACACCTGGCAACCCAAGGTTGGGAACCACTGCTATAAGCACATAGAGTTGTTTTGTCTTTTTCAATGTGCTCTCCATACAGTGTGCTTGCTGAGGTTCTAGGAAGGGCAGCAGGGAGAGGCTAGCAGGCATATCCCCGTGATACTCTTCAAACAATTACTAACTGGGTGAGAAAAGGGTTAACACCCAAATAGGACTACTGAATTGGAGGCATTCAATGTAAACGAAAAGCATAACATTGGCCAAGGGTTGGAGAAGTATTTAGATGGGGAGCTACTAGCAATCATTTTTCAAAGAACCACCTGAGTCCGTCTGTATAATATAATCCAAAATGAAATTAAACGAAATACATAGTATGTATTGTGGCACTTAGCACGTTTTGTTCAGTTTGAGCTTTTGTGTGTTACTGTTTTGCCTGATGAAGGAGATCACAACAATCCATGAAAGCTCACATGGAAATAAATCTGTTGGTCTTGAAGGTTGCCACAGTACTTTTGCTTTTTATATTTGTTTTCTTTTTATACTGCAAGTCCCGTTATTGTGTTTCTCCAGACAACAACTCATATTGGTCAAAGTGAGTTCACTGCCATTGGCAGCAGGTCTGTGGGGAGAGGCAACAGAGCAGCCCTCCTTATGAACGCAAGGGCTACGCCCTTCTGTCAGAACTCAGAGCAATGCCTGCTGTATTGTCTGCCATCCCCTACTTCAGTTTTCTGTTTCAGGTATGATAAGAGACACCATTCTCCCCTATATGTTGATGAATGTATCAACATGAATCAACATGTTGATATTGATTCCAATCTGATGGGTGTCTTTACGTGGAACACAGGGAAAATATATTGATCTTTCTCAGGAAAATTATTTTCACCTGGCACTAGAGTTTTAGAGATACTCCCACTGCCATGTGGCACTCAAAACTATTATCTAGAGACAATGGCTAAAATCCCGTTGCTTAGTGTAGTTAAGATACTTAGAGCAGGCTCATTGAATCAGTAGGGATCTGATGCGTTAACTGCTCCATCAGTTCCATTGGGCCTCCTCTAGTTGTAACATACTATGCCAAGCCATAGAATTTCAGCGGTTGTATCTGATACAGCGGTACCCCGACTTAAGAGCAGCTAGACTTAAGAGCAATTTGACTTAAGAATGGAAAACTGTTGGCATTTTAACTGCCGCCTTACAAATTTTAGATATGGTCTGCTCGACTTACAAAGATTGTTTTATTTTTTTAATTTTTTAAACTTATTTTTTCAATTTTTTAGAAAGTAGTCTGACTTAAGAGTACTTTGACTTAAGAGCATGCATTCGGAACAGATTGAATGCGTAAGTTGAGGTACCGCTGTATTTTGCATAGATTTGACTTCCTCTGCTGGCATGGAATGTCTGCGGCAATCATTCATTTGTTCCCATGAGATAAGGTGCCTGTGTGGTTTAATGGACTGGGGGACTGGGCCAGCAGATCATCACACCATCACGCTTGAATGATAGCTGGAACAGGAGATTCCTATCAAAAAGGGAAACTGATGAGAAGATCCTGGACCAGCTACTTTCCCCCCAGGCTACTCCCGGGTCTGTTGTAAGGACAAAGCAACGAAGATGGGATTTGAATATGCTGTGTACATACACACATACACACACACACACACAAAATAAACATATTGTATATAAAACATGCTAAAAATATTTTTAAACTAGAATGGATGTCAGTATTTTCATAGCTGTAGATATCGAAAAGGCAGCTATGTTCGTCTGTGCAAGCATTACAGGTAAAAACAAAATGAAAGTTAAAAAAAATACCAAACAATTAAAAAGACAAAAAGTGGTGCCATCATGGCTAAGCTTTATATTTTTTTAAAAAGGTGAGCTTTTGTGGACAAGTGCACTTTGTCAGATATAAGAAATGGAGTTATACCTATCAATATTTTGATGCCATGTATAATATTTGTCATTTCATACCTCTTTCTCTTCCACTTTCTCAATGTATGTATGTATGTATGTATGTATGTATGTATGTATGTATGTATGTATGTATGTATGTATGTATGTATGGTTTTTCATATTTCCAACCTTTGGAAATACGCTCCTGCTCTCCACATGGGTAAGCTTTATTATACTTGAGAAATGGCTTCCCTCCCCCACTTCTATGGCTGAATGACGAACCACATCTTCCAGTCCTGAAAGAAGGAAACAAGACTGGCTGTGATGTGATCATTCTTTCCATATGGTTTTGTTTATAAGCTAGAGCTTTCCTTTCAGACCACAGCACTCCACTGGCAGATGTTTCTAGGTTAATGAAAAAAGGCCTTGCTCAAATTCCAGCAGTACCACATGACCAGCGCTTATATGGCTCAGCGCAGCGGTGGGGGCAGGGCAGTGGAGGTGGGTTACAAGAGGAGTTCCCATGTGCTTGTTTATATATCTGAGCTACAGCCAACCTTTCCCAACCTGATATGTTTCAAATCTGTTTAGATTACATTTCTCGCCATTCCAGCAGGAGCTGTCTTGCTGTGAATGCTGGGGTTTGTAGGCCCACACGTCTGAGGTCTCAGAATCAGGAGATTTGCCAATCTGGAACAGAAAAGTGAAAGGAACTGAGATTGTGTGGTTATTTTTTTTAGTGATCCATAAAGTCATCCACCTCTTGCATTTGTATTTTTTTTATTGACCCACCTCTTGCATTTGTATTTTGGATTAGCCACACAGCTCCCACTTATTTCAATTTAAACTCCCGATGCTCTGAAGTATCAGTGGATAGTGGTATCAATCTGATGCTGCCATTTACTTGAAAATCAAGATGCAATCTGAGCCAGTGATAGCTCCCAAATACAGTGATCTGTTATGCTGCTAGAGACCTGTGTGAACAGCTCAGGAGCCCATGTACAACCATAGTAAGAATATTTCTGTGAGAAGAACTGTTTCCACACCCATGTACAGTATATCTGTTACCATTGAGGAACAATATAAGATCTGGAAGTTGCCAGAATCAAGATTATAGTAGCAGTGTTTAAAGTTATTATAAAGCACATTGTTATAAAGTAAGTGTCTAATATTTGTCAGAAACCCTGTTTTTTATTCCAGTTCAGTAGAAAACCTGTGATTGGTGCTGAAAGCATGTTAATATTGGAGAGACATGATTCCACTAATGTTTAATGTCTGAGAAATCAGACATTAAAAATCAAATTCATACCTAAGTCATAAAGACCAGTAATGAAAAGCAAGATAGTAATTTACCAGCTTTATGAGATAAGAAGTGTTCTTGCTATGTGCACTCATAAGCTTCCACCAGTTTTCTATTCTATATCAAACGGCACAGTTTTCTAATGCTAAATGTTTTCTGCCAGATTATTTACAATGCTTTCTTTTTCAAACTGACTTCTTTTAACTTCAGGTAACTCATGTTATCTGAAGACAAAATAAGTCAGTTTGGGGGGGAAAGAAAGCTTAAATTATCGACAGAAAACCTTTTATAGGGGCATGGTGGCTCAATGGGCTAGAGTACTGAAACTGTCAGCTGCAAAGTCAGCAGCTCAGCAGTGGGAACCCCAGGTGCCACGCAGTGGAGCGAGCTCCCACTATTAACCCCAGCTCCTGCCAACCTAGCAGTTTGAAAGCATGGAAATGCAAGTAGATAAATAGGTACCACCATAAAAAGCAGGAAGGTAAAACAGTGTTCCGTGCACAGAAATGTGTTCAGCCATGCCGGCCACATGGCCACAGACTTGCATAACACTGGCTCTTTGGCTTGAAAATGGAGATGAGCACTGCCCCTAAAGTCACATACGACTAGCACGTATGTGCAGGGGTAACCTTTAACTTTTTAATTCATGTTATGCAGATTCACTATGTGATCCCAGATTAGGTAGAAGCCTTTCTAGAACAGAAGGATTTAAAAAAAACATAGAGTCATAGAATCAGAAAAGCAACAGCTAGTTGGGGTGGGGTGGGGGAATGTAAACTACCAAGAGTAGTGTGTACACTAGAACAGTGGTATAAAAATCAAATGAATGAATGAATGAATGAATGTGTGCAGCATCTTGGGGATGTAATGGCACCAGGTTCCTAATAATGGAGAATATTCATAGGAGGTATTTCTTACCACACACGAAATGTTGGGATCACACACAGCTTTGAGAAAACATCAGACACAGCAACAAATCAGCTACAGAGATAGGTGGCTCCCGATGCATTTCAGAAAGATGCTTATAAACAGGGATATTTATGACCATTATAAAAGAAAGACAAGTTGTGTGCTAATTTACCAAAACAAAATTAGGCTCAGGTCCTGGCGTTTTAGAGTGAAAAGATTTTTCAAGCGAAGCTAAGCTACCTGTTCTTTAGAACATCCCCATAAAGAGTAAGAATTGCAGCATTTTCTCACTCAGCTTCTTGGTGCCCTTCTTCTCCCACCTGTGTTCCAAACCGTAGCCACTGCAAATACACATTACTGGCATGCCATAAGGATAAGACTCTGCTCTAAATCACTATTTTGCTCATGTCTCCACCCTCTATTGCTAATTTGCACATGGCTTTGCCCTCTACTGCTATGGTCCAGCCCTTTGGCTACTACAATATTTTGTCTCGACCTCTTTCAGCGGGTCTCAAGGTTCTAATAAAAAGTATCCATAACTAGAGTAATTTCCCACCTCCAAACGAGTGCTTGTAGAGAAGAAATGCATCTCCAACCTAATGTAGATTTCCATTTGTTTTGTTTCTAACATCGTAACTTACAGATGACCTTCACTCAAATCTTTCCTTCTATTTCTTAACTGCAAGTTCCTTAGAGAGATGATGGGATTTAAAGTTTATAACTACCATGTCAAAATGAAAACAACAGAGGAATTTTGTTCCAACGTACTCCCATAAAAAGTGGGTTTTTGCAGTGTAATCATTTGTATCAAAGTTGGTGGGGGAAATAAGAAGCACATAGGTGTACATAGCAAGACAATTGCAATTTAGAAGCCCAGAAAAGTGCAGGAATTCACATCAGAAATAAACCCACCACACAAATAAGAACCAAGACATCTGCTTGAGATGAGCATGTTCTTGATATGCCCCATGAAGTCTCAGCCAAGTGTTTATTCTGACCCTAAACCTCCTCCCCCCACCCCCATATCCTGATGTAAACAACGTTTCCTAATGTAGAAAGTTGGAAAAGAAAACAGAGTTTTTTGCTATGAACTGTTAACGGGCTCTTGCTTTGCTCTGCTCACTCTAAGGAGCTTGCTTAGTTTGGCACAGGCCTCTGTTTTTTCTGGAAACCTCATTTTGCTTTTGCTCAGCAGTCCAAAACCGCAATGTGAACTAAAAAGATGTTCCTGCTCCACGCTGTCAGCTTTTAAACGCCTCCTCGCTCTTCTGGACCCTCGCTTCTCCATCCTTTCTCTGAGGTTGCCTGTGTGGAAGTAGAAGAAAATGCCTCCTACTTTGTCGTGAATAGTCTTATGACAAAAAAAGGGGGGGTAAGATTTAACCGCTACCACACTTCTGATTTAAAACGCCTTTTCCTTTAGAACAAAGCGCCTTAAAAATCACTGTCTGGTTTTCAGAATGATTTATCTCAAGCACCCCCTCAGCCACGCCCATTTTTGGCCACTGTGGCGCTTTTTCTTGCGACGGCCACTGGGGGTAGTTTTATTTTTATTTTTATTTTACATCGCTTCCTGCGCCTCCCTTTGAAGTCATTCGGTGTTATTTGCAGTGTCGCTTTCCCCTCGTTGTCCCCAATTCTTAACTGTTTTCCTTTCATAAAACAGTGGTTTAGTCAAGTGGGAACTGGAAAGCCGGTTGCTAGGTTCCCGCTGAAGTGCGAACTGCAGAATCGCTATTACAACCATGTGACCCCTAGAGGCGACCCAAAATAAAAAGCGGCTGCTCACGGAAGTGTGGTAGCGGTTGCTTTCATGCATTGAAAGGCAACCCTGATGGGCAGAAGCCTTTGGTGTCACTTGAGAATCTGCTCCCATGATGCTTAGCCTTAACAGGAATGAAGGATCCTAACCAACAGCTTGAATGGAGAAGTACAACAAGAATAGACGGCCTGCTAATAAGAAGGCTCCACATATGAAGGGATGTCTCTCATCCCCACCCATTACTGTTGAGCAGACATGTTAGAAATAGCTGCCTGTGGCCAAGCAGTGATCATTAACATCTGTTTCAGTTTCATGCTATACCTCGCTCTGGCAGCCATTCAGAAAGCAACATTTGCCTGCAATGCAGTGGAAAATCTCTTAAAGGACCAGGATTCTTAAGAGCATCTGCTGAATACAACTTTGGTGTAATCGCATAAGGTGGCCAAGCAGCAATCCCAGTCTTGATCACAAAGGCGTAGAAGCAGACAGCATGTGGGGTTTGCAATTTTCCACGTGCATCACTATTTGCAAAGCTGCCCATTGAATGAACATGTTATTCTTTTCAGCATCCCTGCAGAATGAACAGAATGAGTACCGGCTGGTTTGTGGGGGGGGGGGCATGTACCTGAAACGAATGGGAAAAGAAATGCTGGATAACTCGGTGGTTTAGGCATCTGGCTAAGCCAAATTGGGAGTCCAATTTTGCCACTGTGCTTCCTTGAAAAAGGCTAGATTCAGGAATCCATAGGGGTCCCTTCCGGTTCTGCAGTTCTAAGATCATGGTGATGATAAAGCAGGCCTATGAGCCAGGAGTTCTGGAGATTTGTTGCAGACTACCTGAGGAGGACCACTCTTCACCCTTCACATGAACATGGGGCTTCAAAAAATCCAGCATATAGTCTGTAAACAAACGTGGAGATTTAAGTGGTGGTATAAAGAAATGTTTCTCAGTATAAAATGCATACAAGTCCAAAGCAGCTCACATTCCATCCTTGCGGAGCCCGGTGGTGCAGTGGTTAAATTCCTGTACTGCAGGTAAAACTGTGCTCACGACCTAGGGTTCAATCCCAGGTAGCAAACTCATGGTTCACACAGCCTTACAGCCTTCCAAGGTTGGCAAAATGAGTACCCAGCTTACTGGGAGGGGGCAATGTGTAGCCTGCATTACTGTAATTAAACTGTAAATGGCCCAAAGACTACTTGAAGTGGTATGGGGTGGTATATAAACAGAACACTTTGCTTTGCTTTGATGTAATCACACGCGACAGTTTTCATTGCCTCTTGAGAGGTTTAGAGACCCCTGAGATGCTTCTAATTTTTGTGGCTTCAGAAGAAATGTTTTTTTTAAAAAAAATGTGTCATATTTTATACTGGATGCCTCTGTGAGTGTGAGGCCTAGTCCATATTGTCCACCCAACACCCCTGTGATAGGCTTCCATCAGGCTAGGAAAGGTGGATGACTAGGCAGTATCCAAAGATTGCAAATGCCAGCAACTGGAAGAGATAGAATGAATACCCACTGGTGCTTAGTTGCCAGCAGTGGTGCTGGGAGAGTGGGTGGCTAGGTTACCATTTTGATTTCCTACAATGATACTAAGGAATTGTGGGAAATTAATAGGGTAGCTAGAGATCAATATGTGGTACTAATTATAACTAAGATATCCAGTATGGTGCAATGCAGTGGTTCTCATCCTGTGGGTCCTCAGATGTTCCTGCACTGCAACTCCCAGAAATCCCTTCCAGCACAGCGAGTGGTGGCGGCTTCTGGGAGTTGCAGTCCAGGAATATCTGGGGACCCACAGGTTGAGAACCACTGCACTACACCATACTGGATATCTTAGTTATAATTAGTTTATAGTATGTTAAGTGTCTGGCTGCAGAGTTAGAGGTTGGGTGTTTAGTGTATTCTAGAATGTCTAGTCTGTGTGACCCAGGAGGCCTCCAGAAGAAAGAAATGGTAAACCAAATCTGAGTACTTTCCACTTAGAAAACAATGGAAAATACTGCTATAAGTCAGAATTGACTTGATGATACATTTATTATTGTAGAGCAGTGGTTGCCAAACTTGGGTCTCTAGACATTCCTGGACTACAGTTTCCAGAAATCCTGTCCATCACAGCTAGTGGCGAAGGCCACCCAAGCTAGGCAACCCTCGTTACAGAGTGACTGATTAAGACTGAGGCAACCTGGGTTCAAATCCCGGCTTGCCCATGCAATCCCATGACAGCCCTATCAGGGTCAGAATAACCCAGTTCCTATGGGGTGGCATGTAGTGACAACAACTGCAATGGCTATTGAGTCTGATCAGTGACGTAAGAAAAACCCAGAGGAGGTAAGTTCTCCCAGTGGCCCTTGTATGGTACAGGATAAGTTGCTTTGGAAGATGCAGGGCCAGGTCTTCAGATCGTCCTGACACTTCATGGATATCCAAATGTGTAAAAAAAAAAATCAACGAAAGAATTTAGCTGGAAGTTTGCTTCCACTTTTGGAAACTGTATATTTGGACATATTGAACACCGGGGGGTGGGGTGGGGTGGAAGGTGGGGAACCGGCATGTCTTTTAAAAAATGATTCACTGACCTCAGATGCTTCATGATGCTGGGATTTTGACACACAGAGAAGACAACCTAGAAGTGAAGCAGGAATGGGTGCCTTCTATATATTGGCTGCCATTTCTTCCCAGTATAAATGTCACAGACAGTGGCAGCATGTCGGTAGCATTTTTCAAAAGTGCCAGAGGCTAGTTTCTATATAAGCAGGATGAAGTGGAGAAGTAGAAACTAACAAAAAAGCACCATAGCTGGGGGGTTGGGGGAGGGGATAGGGAGAAGGGATTGCAAACCTCTCTGCACAACTCTGGCAGCATCTGGCTTGCGCATCACAGACTACTCCACTGCCAGTCTTGGAGCGTCTTGATCGCTGCGTGGGAGCAACTGTTTCATCCTGGGTCCCAGTGACCTGTTTCATCTCACTCCCTCTTTCGCGTCTAGGCTTTTTGAGTTCGTAGATCTGAATACCAGATCCTGACCACAAGCACTGCACTTGGTGGCTAGGAAGGGAAACGTCAGGAGACAAGAATTTCCCCCCACCCCGCTTTCTTTTCTTGCAGGAGGAGCAACAGTGCCACATAGCTGACTAACTGGGAGGAAGCCAAGTCAAAGCCCGCCCTGCGTAGACGTGGCTTTCAGCTCAGCAGCAGTCCCAGAATGGAGGCCCACGCTCGCCAATGAAAGAGAAACCACTGGGGTCCTTGCCACGCGCATCCTTCCAAGTCAACAGCAAAATAAAACTTGGTTCCAGACACTAGGATGGCTCTGGCCACATGATCAGAAGGACGGGTGCTGCAGTGAAGACAGGAATGCCTTTTCTGCATCTTGAATTCTATGGTTAAGGGAGAGGGCATTGAGAAGCCCGGAGCACTACCTTCTGTACCGTTGACTCTTTTCTTCGAGGAAGTTTATTCTTGATTCCAGAATGCCGGCAACTTAATGTGAAGCCAGATGGTCAAATGCAGTTAGAACACCTTCTTTGTACTAGCAGAGCAAAGGAGGCACCAGGCAGAGGACTCAGGCTATGTTAAGGTGATCGTTTTAAAACAGAGATCACCCATATTCTGAAGCATCTTAACTCGCAATTCTAAATTCCTGGTAGGAAAGGGGTGAGGCTTCCTTGAAATAAATTCAGGGTCTAACCTTGCAAATTCAGAAACTAATTTTGTAAACATGTATGTGGGAGTGTATTTCCTCCAGACTGATTTCTGCAGGGACTTTATACTAATGTCAGTAAGGGGTACATTTTCCAAAATTCACAAAACAAACACTTCAGCTACCACAAAACTACGGAAGTTTTGAAACAATTTTTTTTACCTTTAAAATAAAAGCCTCTTCCTAGAGATAGAGCCCAGAAAAAACCATGGTCCCAATCTAACAGTTCTAGTCTTGAAGTAAGGCAGAGATATTTAGGGTTTTTTTAAATGTGCCTGGTTAAAATCCATGACTCAGATGGGTTTTAGAAAAACCTAAATGGCTATTATACCAGTCCAAGGGTGTGCCTTTTTGTGGCCTTGTCATTTTGGTAAGTTTTATGTTTATATATGTACATTCATGTGCAACAAACTCACTCTCATTGGAACTCTGAAAAAAGAAAATTACCTTGTAGAAGAACGGCGATCATAGGGAAATACTTATTCAGAATTCTACAAAGGTACAGTATATGAAAACTCACACAAAAGCACATATTCTGCGGATTGCCAATGATGAAATATGAAAGACAATCCTGCAGACCTACAAGAACTAAAGTTTGGTTGGATACATCAGTGGTTTAGGAGAGTTCAGCTCCCCACAATGTCTCATAAGAACATAAGAAGAGCCATGCTGGATCAAGCCAAAGGCCCATCTAGTCCAGCTTCCTGTATCTCACAGTGGCCCCACCAGATGCATCTGGGAGTGCATGAGACTAGATATCTGTCTCTTCATACCACTCCCATGCATCTGGCCCTTGAAGTACCCCGGTTTGAAGCCTGGAGATTACACATCTCCATCATGGTTTGTAACCTGTGATGGACCTTTCCTTCAGGGATCTGTCCAATTCCCCTTTGAAGGCATCCAGGCCAGATGCCATCACCACATCCTGCAAACAGAGCCAGCCTGTGTTACTTTTGGAAAACTGCACAGAAAAAGGGGATACACATCTGAGTATTCTCTACCTGGGAAGTCCTGAAAAGGGCTGCCATAAATCAGAATTAACTTGACAGCTCATGATCATTTTTATTATCACAAGGATTAGAAGCAAAAATTTGCCTGCTGGTGGTGGAGTGGAGAGGAAAATCCCAGCAACAACAAAAAGCACCCAAATATTAACCAATCCATATCTGATCCAAGAGGGATGTCTGGGAAAAGCTAGTTAGTGATATCATGACAACGTCTTGTTGCTACTCTCTCTCTTCTACTGAAAGTTGAAAACCTTTGTGTCTACACTGCATTTGGATGTACTAATAATACTAAAAAATAAGTATCATTCTCTATTTAATACTAAAAAATAAGTGTCATTCTCAATTATCCACGAGCTTTCCTTGAAAACAGTTCATGATTGGGAAGCCACTGTTGTGTATAGACCTGAAAATACACCAGCTATTTCCCTGTTGTGAGAATCAGATCCTTGGTCCATCATGCCTCGTGCCATGAACTCTGATTGTCAGGGTTTCAGATCCTATTCTTTACTACATTTCCAGTCTGTCCTTGGTCGCACTAGTCCAGTTATTACCCTAGTACCCTAGTACTAGCCAGGCCTGGTCTTATTTAACTTCTGAAATCAAATGAGATTGGTTGTGTTCAGGATGGTTCATAAAGTCTTGTGGAGTGAGCAGACTGAAAGCATCCTTAAAAGCTGGGCATGAGTGGGGAGTGGCAATCTAGCTGAAGATGATACAGTGGTCTTTCTTCACCAGTAGCTGATTTAATCCCTACTCTTCACGAAAGCAGAGAAACCATTAATTCAGAAATGCTGTCTGATTGTCAGAATCCTGTTGTGCAAGTTAAGGTGCAAAACTGTGATTATGTCAGCAGCTGCAGCCATTTGGAAGCAATTAAAAGCTTCCTATACCCTAGGTCCCTAAGGATTCCTTTTAGTCCCAGGGAGGACTATTAGAACCCTGAAACAGGAGGGGACTCTTTAATGCCACAAAATCTCTGCTGCCGGTCCTGGTCCTGGTCAACCACAGTGCATGGCTGTGGCTGATGACATCACTAATGTTGCAAAGTTCAACTTTCACAACAGGATTTGTTCATTGTGTCAAAATGTGTCTTCCTGCAGATCATCATTTGGTGCTGAGCTCCTAGACCAACAAGCAAGTTGCATCTATGTGATGAAGAATTTCTAGTACTCTCACTGCATGCACATGTACATGCATGTTGATTACAATCAGTCCAAAGTAAATAAAAACTAAATTTTCCCAAAAATTGCTATTGTTTCCTCATATATTAACTGAAGTAAAACATTTAATACTGACACCCTAAGGTTATTGGAGTTAGTAGCTAGGGTAGTGACCCAGGAGGTAAGAAGCCACAATAAAACCATATGTCAAGCTAGGTAGGGAGTGGTGACACCAACAGAAATAAATGGCAGTGTCTCCCTCAATGCTTTCTAAAAAACACTTTCTTTGTACACACTTCTCTTTGGAATGCAGTGCATTTGTTTCCTGAGGATTCGCCATTGTAAAGATTTAAGGGGATTTGATGTTCTGGCTGCCATGAACTTGGGTACGGGCTTAGCATTATGTATACGTCTGCAACTTCCCTGATTTCAGATACACGTCCACCCTCTCACAGATCTGCACTGATCTTGTCCAGCTGAGTTGTTTTATGGACCATGGAGAGACACTCATTCACGGTGATAAATGTATGCACAGCAACACTACAGCGGATGTGGCTGTGGTAATTGTCCCCCTTGCCATCATAATTGGAAATGCTATTTCAAGTTCTACACTGGCCTCTTGCCGTAATATTTATGTGCAGCATTTCAGAAGCTAATACAGATTTCACGCCGCAGTAAGTTCCATTCATCCTTCACACTACTGACATGGCCAAGTGCTAGCATCTACAAACAAAGGACTACTCCTTCCTAAGGGAATCAAAGAATACAACCTGGATGGTCAAAGTGGAGGCTTCCCAGATGTTGTGACTCCAATGTGCCCAGCAGAGTCTATCAAAAGGAATGTTGGGATTTGTAGTCCAACTGTATCAAGAGGGCCAAAGATTGTGTATAAGATTAAGAAACCTGGCTCATAGGGGACTGAATATTTGTCATGGTGGCTATGTAGCATGAACTGCCCATGCGGGGGCAAGTCTTTATAGATATGCATATTTTGTGCTTCATCTAGGAACTGGACATATCTGAGAAAAAAGTATCCTTCATTTTTTAATGACAAAACAAATGAAACTGTTTCTTTCTAAAGCTCCAAGCGAGCTGTAGCCATTTCAGCGAGTTTCTTTTAAGAGCCTTTGACATTAAATTGTTAAGAGTAGCAGGAAGTCTTGTGGTAACACTGAGCAGCTCTTTTCCACTTATAGTGAATTCTCTCAGAAATATTTTTTTTAATCTTCAAAAATTTGGATTTGCATAGGCTAATGTAGAAAAACACCCTACATTAGATATTTTCTCAAATGAAGTTTCTTTTCCTTTTTCCTTTCCCTTCTTCTTTTCTTTTCAGCATTGATTCTATTAACAGCTTAAATGATTATAGACCTGTGGCACTTACTTCCATTGTAATAAAGTCTCTGGAACGATTAGTCCACCAGCATATCATCTCTTGCCTCCCAGGCACATTTGATAAATATCAGTTTGCTTACAGAGCAAATAGATCCATGGAAGATGCTATAGATATCACCTTGCACACTGCTCTTACCCATTTGGAGCTGCGGGGGACCTATGTAAGGATGCTCTTTGTGGACTTTAGCTCTGCTTTCAATACAATTATACCTCACAAGCTGATATCTAAACTTAAGGACCTTGGTTTTTGTCATTCCATCTGTGCCTGGATCATGTATTTCTTATCAAATTGCTCACAGAGGGTCAGGTTAGGTGACTATATGTCGTCAGCCCTCACTCTCAACATGGGTACTCCACAGGGCTGTGTGCTGAGCCCACTATTGTTTAGTATTTACACTTCTGACTGCACTCATACTAATCCTGAAAATAAAATCATCAAGTTTGCCGATGACACAACAGTAGTGGAACTCATCTCTGGTGGACACAAGTCAGCCTACCGAGAGGAGGTGCATCGGCTGCTACGGTGGTGCAGAACCAACAATCTGATATAGAGATGGGCACAACTCAGTGAAAATTTCGTTTTTGTTTTCGTTTTTTCGTTTTGTTTCACAACGAAAACGAAAACGAAAAATTTTTCAGAAGCAAAACGACAACGGAAACGAAACGAAAAAATTTGTCGTGTTTTTCGTTTTTGTTACGGCAGACACATTGCATTGAAAAGAATGCTAATGAAATGAAAAATTTTTGTTTTCATTTTGTTTTTTTGTTTTGTTTCGTAACGAAAACAAAAACAAAAAATGCACAAAAAACCCCCGAAAAACGAAAACGAACTGAAATGGATCCCTAAACGACAAACGAAAAACGAAAAAATTATTTTTCTGAGTCGTGCCCATCTCTAATCTGATAATAAATATCAACAAGACCAAAGAACTTATAGTGGACTATCGAAAAAGGAAATCCGACACTCAGCCCCTGATTATTGATGGAGTTTGTGTAGAGCAGGTGACGGACAGTAGGTTCTTAGGAGTTATTCTACAGGAGGATTTGACCTGGAGTGCCAACACTGAAGTACTGGTTAAGAAGGCCCAACAGAGATTATATCTTCTGAGACTTCTCACTAGGGAACAACTGTCTAAGAAACTGTTGGTAACCTTCCACCAGGGCTTTATAGAAAGCACTATCACTTACTGCCTCTGTGTCTGGTTCGCCAGTTGCACAGTGGCAGATAGAAGGGCACTCCAGAGGGTCATAAACACTGCTGAGAAGATAGTGGGCTGTCCTCTTCCTCCTTTGGAAGAATTATACAACTCCAGATGCTCAAGGAAGACATCTAGAATTTTGAAAGACCCTTCGCATCCTGGCCATCAATTTTTTGAACTGTTGCCGTCTGGCAGGAGATACAGGACTCTTAGGTCAAGGACAAACAGACTAAAGAACAGTTTTTATCACAGAGTGGTATCCAAGTTAAATGCGACAGTTTTAGCACCATCTTAATCAGTTTTTAAGTAGTGTTTTAAATTTTGTAAGCAATTTTAAGAGTTTTTAATATTTTTATGGGTTTTATGGGTTTTATGTGTTTTATGTGTTTTGTATGTTTAGAGTGTGTAGTGGAACAGCACTCTAATTTCGTTGTGCATATCTTGTGTATGACAATAAAACTCTCTTCTATTCTAAAGTGATGATAATGGGAAAATGGAATCTCAGAGTTTCAGCACAATATATTTTATGATCTTTCACTTCTAAACTGGAACATGCATTACTTCATGCACAAACCTAGCCCACAACAAACTGCAAGACCAATTAACTCAATCCTGTTGCTTGCCAATAGCCTTGTCTGAATTAAATCTTCATCTTCAGGTACCTCAAGGAGAATCTAGTCCTGATACAAACCAGACTAATGCAGATTTCAGCTCATTATCTTGATGCTTTTGTGTTGTCAGTAGGTAATAGTCTAGCTCAATGGTTCCCAACCTCAGGGAACCCAGTTGTCCTTGAACTGCAATTCCCAGAAGGCTTCGGCACCAGCTATACCAGCGAGGGTTTCTGGGAGTTGCAGTCCAAGAATACCTGGGTTACCCAAGGTTGGGGACCACTGATTCTAGCTAAGCATTTTGTCACCTGGATCTGCCCACCCCTCCTGTCACTGCCCTTGCAGTGCCGCTGTTCCTCATTAATACAGTGCATGTTTGGCTTCTGCTTAACAACAAAGCAAATCCCCAAAGCCTGAGTCTGTGCACTCTTGCTACGAAACACAACCAGGCTGTGCTGCCATGCCACAACTGCAAAGAGAGGAAGGCGATTATAACTGTGTGCCTTATTCAAAATGGAGAAAGAAAGGTGGGTTTTGGACTGCTGGTCCACAAGCCAGCAGGCAGATAGCCACACAAGCTAGTGGATGCTGGATACTAAGTTCTCCAGAGTAACTTTTCTGAGTGATGTGTACAGAACCTTCCCATGCATATCAACTTAGGGATAGTTCTATAATGCAAGCTGGATCTTTGGTGTGCCTTAAGATTAACAAAGGCTCCAGTTTGCATTCATAGTGGTAGCAGTCCGGCTTGAGCAGCCAGCGGCAGGAAATATGAGAGTTTGGAAGCACAGATAGCCAATAAAGGTTCAGCTGGGACAGCACAGGCTTAAAACTCATCTGGAATGTGACTGCGTCAACTCCTTTCCAGGATAAGTTATAGACCTGGAAGGAGCTTCAGAAAGTATAATCTACCGATTCCTCAAAACAAAGAAGAAACATCCATTGCACGCTAAGACATGCAGCCCTGCCTGCAGTTCCATTATTCCTCTCCTCTCCAGGCCCATCCTCCTTATTCAAAGTATATAGATGTCAGAGTTTGGGAAAGTTACTTTTTAAAAAGAGGACTATAACTATCTCGGCTGGTTGGGTGATGAAGCAAACAAATGAAGCTGTGCCAAAAGTGGGGGAAGCCCCGTTCTGTTGGTTTCATTCTACACACAGGTTTTGCACATGGAGTTTGATCAGGTGAAGCACATTGACAATAAAGCATTTTTTTTTGTTTTTAAAAAAAGAGCAGATTTGAGTTTGCTTGCTGGTTTGCTCTGAGCAAAGGACATGTTTTCTCAAGCCATGATCATGTGTGTGAGTGCCTGTGCATGCACAATGAACATGCTACACCACCTGAATTCAAGGGTAAATTAAACACACCCAGTTGCACGAATGAATAACTAGGTTATAAGGAGAATTAGTTACGCTTCCCACTCTGCAATGTTTTTAGATGTCCTATACAAAATGACTTGTGTGCTTAACTCATTGGTAGAGTGGTGAGATGGTGCTTTCGAAGCCTGGCCTTCCACATTGGGTGTGTAACTTGTAACTATCAATCACACACTTGTAATACAGCCATTACACAGGAGCTCCTGGATGTTATACATAGGGTCCTATAATCACCCCAACGTATTTATGCAAACAGAGTCCTCCTCTGTCTCCTCGTCCCATATTGCTGAAGGCTTTTCTCCCAACAATTGTATAGTGCAGCCATGTCTCATGCAATATTCTGGACTGCACAGCCTCCTGAACAAGCACAATAGGTTGTCTGCTGTGATACAGGCACTGGTTACTGGAAGCCCTGATAACTGCAATGCACCTTTTGTCAGTCTGCCCTTAAGATTAACCTGGAAGATGCAGCTAGTGTAGGAAGTGGAAGCTCAGCTGCTGTCAGATACCTTCTCTGCATATAACTCTGCATATAATAACAAAACAGTAGTCACCAGCAAAATACATTTAATTTTTTAAAAAATTATGGTATAAAGACTCAGATACTTCTCTCCCTTCTCAAACTGCCTGAGACCATTGGAAAATAAATTTCAAAAGTAAGAGTCAAAATCCTCTTTCCACTATTTATGCCACCTTAACACCATAACACAGTAGGGAATTGCTGCAAGTTAATAAGTTAGAGTAAGTATTTTGTAACATAGAGCAAATCGTGCAGCTGATGTGTGATAGGAAATGCCTGCACTCTCTTAACATGTGACAATTCTCTGCTGATATTATACTAATGGAGTTAGGCTAGCAGATATAACTAACAGGATTTTGGCCAATTTGTAGCTGTTATATTTCCAAGCGATGAGCTCCAAACGATGAGCTACAATCATAATTACATTTTAAAAACTGCAACTATTATGCTGCATAGAAGTAACTGAAAGTAACCAAATTTTGTTACTTTTTAGTCTATTAAAAACAACACTATCTGAATACTCCAAGGCACTGGCCTATAGTACAACATTAATTCAGCTACCATCTGCTTTCTCATTAGCTCATCATCCACAATAGAGCAGGAGTCCAGCACAAGCCACCCCTTGATTCCTGTGGGGTTTAGTGAGGCCATCCTCATGTAGCTATAAAAGGTAACATTAAAGCCATAGCAGTACCATGGAAAGAGTGGTGCTTTCCCTTGTGAAATTACAGTGGCAATGTAAATGGTGGACTAGACAGCCCTTGGATCTTGCTCTCTTACATTCCTTTTGAAAAGACAGTGTGTGTCACATTTATTATTCCCGCTAGATTCAGGCACCTGGGCCAGTAAATTTCAGCTACCATATATCCAGCATGCATTTCTGAAATATGACCCAATTGTCTCCCTATATATTGATCTAAACCGGAATAGGACCAGGAATGTTGTCCAAGGGCAACCAGGGACAGAGATGGAAATGAATGTTGAAATATGCCCAGATCCTATTGACTCTCCATGCCTGTGTTTAGAACAATGCCATCACATTCTCTTTGTTCAGAGCTGCACATTGAAGTGACATACTTCTCCCATAAAAGCTCCCACATGTTCTTCCTCTTCTTTGCAGATACCATGCCATGGCTGAAATTCTGTTGCACACCTCCATGTGGTCAACAGGCGTGAGGTCGTGGTTAGCAGCAAATCACCCACCAGTTAAAGGGAAATAGTTGCTGATTAAAGGCAGTTTCTACATACATAGATTCCTATGTCCTGTGACATCATTACATTGCATGCACAACAGGATTTCAGCCTAAATGTCCACTGTCTTTAGCACAAACGGTGAACACACAGAGAAGGCATTTTACATTGTGCAACTTCTTCCCTAGAGCTAGGCATCCTGTTTCCCCATTAGGGTCAATGATGATGATGATGATGATAATGATGATGATCCTACAAGCATGGGAACATTGGCAAAATAACATTTTTGAATCCTTGGAAACATACCGAGCAGCATTATATCCGCTTGCAATCCAGCATCCTCCCCTAGACCTTCTCATGCAAAGGATACAAGTCTTGAATATATTTTACATCTAAAATACAGTTTTAAAGGCATGGGTCATTTTCTTTTCTTAAATAATGCCTGACATATCATTAATGTCCTCATTTGTCTACTGTGGCATTTCACATTAAGTGGTGTCACTGATGAGTGACCTTGCCGGCAAGTCGTGTGATTTAAAGGTACTATAAAGGATGGATCGTGCACAAGCGCAAAGCAGATTTTGGGTGAAGAATGGAAAGAAAAGGACTCCTCCAGTTTTCATATTGGTACTCATCTTGCTATATATTTAAAGCTCTGCATACTGGTAAGCTGGAAAGGGATTTGAATTAATTTGGATACCTACTGATCAGCAAGAATAATACAGAGCCATCTGTTAAGATATATACGAGAAGTTTCAGGTGAAGTATTTTTCTGCCCTAAGGACCATTTCTTTTGGGAGATGTCCCCAACATCCAAAGAACATTCCTCTTAATTTACTTTGTAGCAGGTACAAACACACACACACACACACACACACACACACACACACACACACACACACACACAAAGAATAGAGATGGGTATGATGAAGACCCCAAAAGTGTTACTAGCAAAATAGGTATGGATTTAAGCACAGGTAAACTAAGATGACTGCTACCAAAATCAAGGAAGATAAACTGAGATCTATATTCTCTTTTCTAAACCCACTGTGATTAATATAAGCCCATACAAAGGGCAACACCATTCGTATTTAGCATGAGTGGTGAGATATGGAGGCAAGTTTCCAAAACATAGATGTGGCACATCTATTTTGCTATTTTTTCCCATATTTGGCCGGCATGGCTCTTTTATTTTTCATGTTGGCCAGGGCCTCTCCCTCCTACTAACTACACCCTCTCTTCACCCTTATTACAGTGTTATAATGGATTGATAGCATACAAGTGTATCCTGGGTGCAGGGAAAGATGTTCAGCGAAGAAACGCTCTCCCCAGTTTCTCCATGTGCCCAAGCTCAGCGGCAGGCAAAATGCAGAGTGCAGGATTCACCTAGTTTCCTGCTACCCAAACCCCAAATCCCACCTACCAGTGGTTTGCCCTGGTCACTTGAAGAGCCTTGCTTTACAAAACAGTAGCACAATCCATCCCGATGCCTAGATGCCCTAAGCACATCTGATATCGCCTGATTTCAGAAGCTAAGCAGGGTCAGGCCTGGTTAGTCCTTGGATGGGAGACCACCAGGGAATACCAGGTGCTGTAGGCGCCTGGAGTAGGAAATGGCAAGCCACTCCAGTACTCCTGCCACGAAAACTCCAGGGACATGGGGTCACTGAGAGTCAGTCATGACTGTAACGACACAACACACACAGCACAATCCATGAAGCTGGAAGCCCTCAGTAGGCAGGTTTCAGAAGACAATATTTGAAATAAAGAGCAATGGTGTCTCTATGCACATATTTGCCTCTCCAGGCATTTCCTCTCAATAAACCATCCCCACCCCCAGATTGCAATCTTTTCACACATAAATCCCCTCTGGGCTTTCCTCCAAAGGTTTTTTTTTTCATTTCAGCAGTGGGGATTATTTATTTATTTATTTATTTTTCAGAAGGGAAGACTTTTAGCTGTTGCTGTTGTCAAATGACTGGGATCAAATACCCTGGTTGATCTACTGGGGAATTACCCAGAGGTCTACCACAAGAGTTCTATCCACCTTCTCCACAATCCAGCTCCCTTTCATATACATGCTGCCTTGTTTAAAGGAATTAATTCATTCCAAATGAAATTATGTTAAGCAAATTTTCCTTTATAAAAATCTCCCATAGGAATGCATTGAAAACGGAGTAATCCCTAATTGTGACCATTTTTATATTGTACGGATTTGCCCCATAGATGATTCTGTGAAGCAAATTTCCCCTATCTCTGGAATTTTTTATGTTGTACAGATTTTATGTTATACAAACAGTTTGTTATACAAGGGTCCACTGTATAGTCAGTTGTATAGGAACCAGTATACATTTTTCCTGGCCCTCAGTAAGATTGCATTTGCAAGAAAGAAAGAAAGAAAGAAAGAAAGAAAGAAAGAAAGAAAGAAAGAAAGAAAGAAAGAAAGAAAAAGAAAAAGAAAAGAAAAGAAAAGAAAAGAAGACAAAGCTTGCAGGAATGATTTCCAAGTAGAATAATTCTCAGCAGCAGCAATAATGAAGCACCAGCAAGTAAAGAAACAAAGAATGCTTTAATATCTTTGATAAAAGATCTTAATTCCAGGCTTTGAAGAATGTACTTCTACTGTTTTTTTAACCCAAGCAGCTGTACAGGCAGAGACATGTTAGAGACTGCAAAAGACAAATAGAGCAATGCGTGGATTAAAGGAAGCAAATTAAATGCAATTTAGCAGCAAAAGGCACTGTGGGTCTTCCCCTCCCTACCCATGTTATTATCTGGAAGAGACTTTTATAAGATTGCATTTATTCCTTGCTAAGCTACACACATTTCATGAAGGAAGAGGTCCCTTGTTCCACAGAAATATCCAGAAAGGGAAAAAGGTGGAGGTACTCAAAAGTCTCTCGTAGAATCTTAGCAGCTTATACGGGGAAGCTGAAATGCACACACTTGTTCCTGTTGTGATGGTGAAATGTAAACCAAGTAGTTAATCTACTAACCAAGAAAAGGAAAAAATGGGAGGCTCCCTCCTTATATCAGCAATTTTCAAGAACGTAGCATCAATCAGCCTTTTCCACACTGACTTGTTAAGGAAGTTGATGCTGCACAAACCATCTCACATCACAAAATAAGGAATATCCTCAGGGTTGCCACCAGGGTATCATCCCTGTAACCCTGAGATTGTGACCTTCAAAGGAAGTCCCCAGATGTTTTCTCCAGATGTTCTTAGACCATGACTCCAATCCCAGGCAGCCAACATAGCCAAGGGGATGATGAGAGTTGCTGTTCAGCAACCTCTAGAAGGCCATACATTTCCACCCCTAGTCTAGAAGATGCCTAGAAGTCCTCTCCTGTGGTTGAACCCTTCAAAGAAAGATCAGCCCATTTTAACATATCATCTCCAAATATTTGGTGTAGCTCATTGACAAGTGCTTTTGGGAGAAAGACTATTTTCCTATTATGGAACTGGAAAGGGGAATTCAGAAACAATTTCTGTCCCTTTGAAAGAGCCACACCAAGCCAACTGGCAAACCCAAGCTTCTCCTGAGATCTACTGGATTGTACACTCTGGCACCAGGCACCTTCAGCTCTCTCTGCCCCTGGTTTTTGTTGCACTCCACAAACACACATTTTGCAAAGCAAGTGCGCGATCCCAGGGCGAGGGGTGAACTTAGCGATAGGGAAAGTTTGAAATAATAAAAGCTGCACTTCTTGATCCTTTCTAGCAGGGATGGAGGTCTTAAAGCAAGCTTGAAAGTCTGCAGTCTCTCATTGGAAATGTTGGGACAGATTGCTTTCACCCTAGTTTGAGTAAATGAGGAGGAACTGGAAATGATTGATCCTAGGAATCTTCCAGATTTGCAGCAAGGTATCTTTCAGGAGACCACAGGCACTATCAACAATCTTTTTTCTTAGAGTTGACACTGATCCTCAAGTTTTCTGCTCATGTTAGCAGGAACCCTGAGACTTTAAAGATGCAGCTGTGACTCCCCTACCCTGTGTCTACCCTAACTTCTTCACTGAAGAGAGTTTAGGGAAGAGCAAGCCAGCAGCAGGGCCACCCTTAGGAACGCACAAGTCTCCCGTGGATCAAGAAATGGGTGTGGGTTATCTATGAGCTCTCAGAGAATTCTTGGGGACAAATGTGTTCTTCCTATTCGTTCTCTGAATGTTGATGGGAAAACTGGGCTGACTCTAAATTGCACACACACCGAGATGGCATTACTGTATAGGCCAGCTTTTAGGGCGTGACCTTCACAAGTGCTTCAGGTCATCTTGATCATTGCCAAATGCTAACATAAGCATTATCTATCTATCTATCTATCTATCTATCTATCTATCTATCTATCTAT
>JAHTLZ010003542.1:61159695-61190686 GCA_023846285.1 Phrynocephalus versicolor | reverse complement strand
CTCTCTCTCTCTCTCTCTCTCTCTCTCTCTCTCTCTCTCTCTCTGCCCTCCATCCTACCCACCCAGCCCAGCTGCCAAAACTGCTGGGACAGGTGGGAGGGGAAGGTCGTCACGTGACCAGCCCGGGGGCTCCCGGCCGCGCCACCCTCCCCAGATCCACACAGGCACACTCCCCCCCGCTCCCCCCCCCGCCAGACGACGATCGGCGACCTCTCATTGGCTGCCGCGCGTTCCACGGCTCGGCCCGCGCCAGGACCCTCCTGCCGTATAAATAGGGCCGTCGAGGGCTTTATTATTTTAGCATCCCGGGCAGCAGGTTTCTGCTAAGTTTGGAGTTACGCGCCCCCACGACTGTATGCCTGCGTCCCTCCGGTCCTAACCACCTCCACCGACCCCCGGGGACTCTCTGAAACACAAGGAGTCTGCATGTCGAGCAAGTAGACATGCTCAGCTTTGTGGATACACGGATTTTGTTGCTGCTCGCAGTAACTTCATGCTTAGCAACCAGTCAATGTAAGTGCTTTCCAGCTTGTTCGGAGCCGGGCGGGGAAGGGAGAAGTGGGGTTAAAGGGGGGGGGGAGGAATGCCCGGTCGTCATATTCTGCCCTATATCTCCTTTCTGGAGGGGCGAGATGGAGGGAGAACCGAGAGGGTCTGTCAAGTTGAGGGGGAGGAGTTCCAGAACGACCGAAGAGCTGCTGCCCTTCTCCGGTTTTGCTCTAGCACGGTGTTGCCTGGGGATTACGGGGTTCGTGGTACCAGGCGCCTGAAGGGCACCCGGTTGGAGCAGCCTTACTTACCGAGAAGGGACTCCCCTCGCTTCAGTTTCCATGAGAGAGGAAACGGATGGGTTTTGTTGAAAATTCGCTTTAGTCCCCATCCCCCCCCGATCCTGACTCAAATATGGGGGTCCTGGCAGGAAGCCAGACTATCTCCCCCCGCCCCCGCACGCACACACACCCCCTTCTCTTCCACCCAAACACTCCAACCTCTAAAGAAAAGGAAGAAAAGCAGTTGGCCCTAAAACCAAAACCACAACAGCAAAAACCCAAGCAGACCCTGACCAAAACCAAATTTTTGAAAAGAAGGGGGGAGATTAGATCGGGTACGAACGGCGCCATACGACTCACTGTTCGTGACAAGACTTTTGGGTGATTAATTCACAGGATCGCCCTAAGTCTGTCCTTACTTAACAGCACCTAAACTAGACTAACACTGAGAAACAGGTACTGTAAGAAAAAAGTCGGTAAAGTCTCTTTGGAGGAGTTCAAAGAATATTGTTGCATTTTAGAGCGAGAGAGAGAGAGACCCACATTGTAGAAGAAATTCGGAAAACAACAGAGCATCCGATCTTGAAGAACAGTCGGTTTTTAGGGCGTTGGACTGGATCTTTGTGCAGCGCCGGAGCGCAACAGATGTTGCCAAGGCGCCCTCTAGAGGGAACGGGGCGAGAGCGCAGAGCAGCCAGCCTTGCGGTCTGGCGTCCAGATGGGGAAAAAAATCGCGTGAAAATGCCTATCACACACACACAAGGAGAGAACAAGAAACGTCCTCGTGGTTCTTGCAGGTCTGGGTGTTCCAAAATGTTTTTAAAAGAGATTTTGGAAGGGGATGAAGGTCCCTTCGGAAAACTGACCAACCCAAGTTGCCTGATCTTTGTGTGTGTGTGTGTGTGTGTGTGTGTTCAAGAAACAAATGGCTCATGGCTATTCCAGCAATCTTCCTTTCCATTTTGCTAAGACCTGGCGACCCCTCCTGGTAAAGGAGATGCAGAAAGATTTTTTCCTCCAAAACCATATACAGTACTGTACCTTTTCCAAGGCAGGGTTAGATTCAACAGCTGCTCTACACTCTGCAAGGACATTTCCATTAACAATATTCCCTGAAGTAATACGTAACCCTATCTCCTATAACTGCAATTCTTGATAATGAATGGATGACTCCATGCAAAATCTGTCATAAGGAAGCCAAGTTTGGGTAGATTAATCCCTAGCCGATAAAATACTTTGGTATCCTAATGTAAGTTTAGGAACTTTTCAGAAGTAGATTAGGTTGAGGGATAGCAATTCCCCAAAGGCCACGTACTCACTTTCAAAACTTAGCATGCACTTAAAGTTGGGGTTTTTTAATGTGCAAAGGAAACTTTCTAACCAGCTTACTCCACAAGACACTTTCCTCGGATCTGTTTCCATTGGTGTTGGAACAGGCAAGGTGTAGCTTTCCATCTGCCTGGAAAAGTGTTCTATGTAACTCAAAACTTTGGTCCCTGCAAAGCACAAGCTGGTCCTTTAAAACATTGTTCCCATGACTATTTTGAATATTTGCAAGTGATGAACTTCACATTGGCTCATGTACCAGAAACTCTGTAAAATACTTAGCATGTGGCAAGTGTCATATTACTGTAAAGGAAAGCATGCCCTGCCACGTTTTGTCTGGCTGTCTGCGTGGTCTTTGAAGAAAGTTGGCAGCCAGGAATTTTGTTCAGGAGCTGCTGCAGATAATGCCACTTAGCAATTCAAAACAATAAAGGAAGATTTTTGTCATACTGTTTTGATTTTATGATTATTGGCTACAATCGGGCAATACTGTATTAGGATTCACTGCTCCCTCTTGTGGAAAGCAGAAAAATGGCTGCTTGTTCATCCATCTACAAATTCCATTCACAGAGATTACCGTATATTTTCAAGAATGTCTGACCTAATTCTCTTCTTTGTAGGGTAGGGACCATGACTTTAATTTCAATAATCACCAATTGCTTATGTTAAGATAATACAAATGCATTACCTGAACCACTTCTACTATAACCCATTGATCCAATACTATTCCTCCTAACTAAAGACCATAAAACCTTTTTATTATTATTCTTAATTGGCTTTACTTTTAAAATTTCATCATCATCATCATCATCCATCTGAGAAATTAAGAAGAGAATGGTAGGCTTTTCATGCAGCATTTGTCTGCTTTGTTGATTTAGGTTGCCCTTCTGACTGCATGAGGGTAAAGCTCACTCAACACAATTTGATTTTCTTCTGAGCCAACATGTGAAAGACTGAGCCATATAAGGATCCTTAGCTACTTACTCTGAATAATATAACAGTCTTTCTGAGTGAGTAGTACTCCCCACTCATGGCACATCAGATTCTCCATCCCTTGTTTTATATAGGTAGGGTTCCTAGGTCTTGAAGATGCATGCTCTGCACACCACAAATTGGGTTAATAAATCCTCACCTTAGAACAGCACAGCTGGAAGGGACCCCATGGGTCATCAAGTCCACCCCCAGTCAAGGGGGCATGGTGGGGAATCGAACTCCCATCTTTTGGCTCCCCAGCCAGATAGCTGAACCACTGGGTGATGTAACAGCTTATTTCACTATTGGCCGAGCAGAATCTTCACCCACCCACCCCCCATCTTCTAACATAATAAGTGTTTTGGTTGCCTGTCACAACAGACCCAGGGGAAGGAAAATTATTAGGACGACAGCCGAACAGGACACCTCACAGCATGGAGCATAATTTGTGGCCTTTTGCATTTTGAGGGACAGGCAGGGTTCTTTTTGTTGAGCTGGCAGACATATTTATAAGACTATTGTGGTGTGGCAGGGCACCTTAGTGAAGGACTAGTCCAGTGGTGGTGAACCTTCGGCACTCCGGATGTTTTGGACCACAGTTCCCACAGTCCTTTGTCCTTGGCAATACAGGCTCAGAATTCTGGGAGTTGCAGTCCAAAACATCTGGAGTGCTGAAGGTTCGCCACCACTGGACTAGACTCTAGGGCTGCAGTTGCCAGCCCTGGGTATCCCAGGTGTCCTTGGACTACAACTCCCAGAAATCCTGGCCAGCACAACTGCTGCTGAAGGCATCTGGGAACTGCAGTCCAAGCATTTGGGCTACCAAAGTTTGGGATCCACTGATCTAGGAGACTCAGCATCAACTCCCCATTCAGCCATTAAGTTCCATAGTGGTCTTGGGCCTGTCACTCTCTCCAAACATGGTCTACCTTGCAGGGTTGTTGTTCTGACAGTGAACTGGGAGCAGGAAAGGGACGTCAAGAGTGCCTGCCTTGAACTCCCAGGAAAGAAGGCAAGAGATAAAGAAAAACAGAAAATAAATAAACAAATCATAATTTTCCCAAATACCAGATGCATGAGTTTATGATGGATTTCAAAGTTTGTGGAGTTGTGCGGGTTTTAGGATTTGTAAACTGCCCAAAATACTACTTGCACTAGTGGGATGGAATACAAATTGATTGATTGATTGATTGAAGTTATTGCAGTATGTCTGAGTTCCAGACAATTCCTATGCGTGTATGCATTGCTGTTTCAGAAACACTGTTCTAACTCTCTTTAGGGTGTACACGATTAGCAGTCTGGGTTTCTTGACTTATGCATTGTGGCCATGGGCATAATTCAGAGCACAACAGCTTCCCAATTTAAAATTTAGCAAAGGTGTTTGAGACGAAAGAGGGATTTCTTTGTTAATGGAGCTGGTTAGAATCTCTCAGTAACCACATTCACTGAAAGAGCAGCCTGACCAGAAGGAATTTTCTTCTTGTCACAATACAATTAATTTTGTATTATTTCTGAGGTTGGGTGGGGGGTGGCTTCAGTTTGAATTCACTCAGGTCTGAATGCTGCATTTGCTCTCAGCCATGATGAAGGGTGTCCAGTATTTTCTGGGAGAAATACTTGCCGGGTCACCTTCACTGGTCTTCACAGAGTCCCCTGTATGAGCTGAAAGGGCATACACATATGCTTAAGAGTTGGTGGCAGCCTGTTTTATTTCTCGGATGATTCCATTCTCACATAGTGTCAAATCCTACTCAAATTACACCTCAAATTCAAATTAGGTTTTATTATAGCCAATGGCCGTTATAGCTATATACATATACAAATACAATAAAAGCAGCATAGCAATCAATCAATATCCAAGGATCTATATTCAAGGGCAACACCTAATCATAAAGGATTACAGTAGAAGCCGACTGTATTTATACCTTATTGTTTAACAATATAAAAGTTAATATTCAAGTTAAAAGTGCATACAAATATATTAAGTCAAATCCTATTCTGGAGTCACCCCTATTCTCATGATTGGCTTTGGAGAGATGGTTCTCAAGACAAGACACTCTATGACTCAAGCTTTGATGATGATGATGATGATGATGATGATGATGATGATGATGATGATGATGATGATGATGATGATGATGATGATGATGATGATGTATGGATTGTAGCTCCCAGAGTCCTCCATGCCAGTTGGAGGATGCTGGGTGGTATCATTCCAAAAAAAAGTAAGTTTTCCTAGCTCTGCTCCTGGTTCTTCAGGTTTTATTTCCTGTTCTTAATAAAGCCATTTATTAAGTATATCCATCAGAAGCACAATCTTGAGATTGGGTAGAGACGTTTCACGTTGAACAGGCCATTCTCCACTGAAATACCACAATAACTGACAGTTATTCATATTTAAATATGTAATGTCAAGAATGAAACATTTTTAAATAGTAATACATGCAGGATTAACATGACTGAAACTTAGATGTAACTATCTTTTTTATTTTTGTTCTTTTTTCAGATGTAAATGAGGTCAGTATAATTATTTTTAAAATACCATATGCCGTGGAATGGCCAGAGTATACATTTTATAATTCTAATTTCAGAATTGTTATTTACTAATCCCAGTTACCTATGGGTGCATGGGCAAGCTTCTGATTATTAGCTCTTATGGGACTGCCCTGAAATGTACCCACCCCTAGTTTCCTAATGGGCTGTCCCTCCTTATTAAAAAGCCTCCTACCGTCATAGGTGAATCTAACATTAGGAGGCTACAGCATGGCAGCAGCAGTAAGAGTCACATTGCATGTGCAACACTTTTGGATATCCCTGATACAATTTTTAACCTACGTACCTTTAAAAACATCACTGCATTTGAAAAGCATGAATGAATTCAGGTATGACTTTGTGTACTGCATTTTTGTAATTTTGCAAATATTACTAACCTAGTTTTCCCCTGCCTAATAATATAGTCAAAGCTACTTTGCCTGTTAATATTTCAATGAATTATTGCTATTTTTTATTTCTAACTTCATACTCATTCCTTTCTAGGCAACGGCAGGACGGAGGGTAAGCTATTTTAAGATTATTATTCTAGTACAATAAATATGGTAATGCAGCCTTTGAGGCTAAAGAGGATTCCAGGTGGAAATAGGTCTCAAAGGATAAAATCATATTGTATTGATGTTGATATAAGTCTAGCTAAGAATATGAATGTGAAAGTAAAAGCCATTAATTTCAGGTGACTGTGCTTAAGAACACAGCTAAACGCACTAGCAGCCTGCTCTTATACATAGCTATTGAGAAGCATGGCATACTGAGTTCAGTAGTCTACATCTAGTTACAAATTCAAACTAGAGTAAACTGATGAAAGCAAAGGGATTTACACAAGTCCTGAATACAAATTTAGTCGTTGATCCACTCTGTCTACTTTAGGTAAGACTAGCAATTTATTTTCAAGTACCAGGTTGGAAACCTTAGTTGAAAACAAGTTTGTCCAAAGGCAGTGAGGTTTCTGATGTGTTTAAGGTTTAGATGTCAGCGGAATGAAGCTAGATTGTAACAGACATGAAGTCTCGATATGTATCCACAGAAAAGGAATAACTGAAAATCTTTTTCAAGTTTTCTCCAAATTTGGTAGCAACAAACAGCAGTGTAAATTACCCACCCACAAAATATGCCCAAGGAATGTGAATGATTGGTTTAGATAGTTAAAAGTATACTTTTATTAAGATGTAATAAATGAAAACTGCTTAATGCGGAGCTGATCATCAAAAAACGTAAATATGTTCTTATGAAAGGCAATGAATATTTTTGTTAACAGCATGTGTTTAGGCTGTTCTGGAATGGTCTAACGAACTACTTCTTGGTACCTCACATTTTCATTAACAGATAGTTCATAATGCTGTAGGTTTCTATGCCAAAGGTAGAATAATTTTGAAGACTTGCTTACAGTTCACATTGTTTTGTGTGTGTTTTTTTCTCCCCTAGGGCCCAAGAGGAGACAAAGGGCCGCAAGGAGAAAGGGTAAAAAGCTGCGACTTACATTCATTTTGCTTGTTATGCATGAAGTTAGGCAAATATGAAAAAGCATAGTCATGTGAACTATAGGGGCTGACCAACCACTAAACTTCTATTAACTGTGTGATCTTTCACATGTCTACAGAGAAGTAAGAGCTCCTAAGAGAAGGACATATGGGTAGAAATTGTGGCATCACTCTCCAGGCCAGGTTAATTGGATCCAGATGAATAATACTTCCAACCCTATGAAATCATCAAGATGGGCTACTGATAACCAGTTATTATTCCTACATGTTTTAATGACTCCAAAGAGTTATATTTTTCTACATCTAGCCCATTATGTGCTTCCACTCCCTTTCCTCCTATCGAACCATTTGAGAAGTCATTCAGATTGTACAGAATTACAGTAGTACCTTGTAAGACAAATGCCCCTTAATACAAAAAACTCATAAGACGAATGAAATTTCTTGGAATGAGAAAACCTCGTAAGATAGATTCTTCCCTATGGGATGCCTTGCAACATGAATTCAATGCATTCCTATGGGAACTGCGTTAAACTGCATTTTGTAGGATAAATTTTTCGTAAAATGAAGTGACCAGTAGAATGAATTAAATTCGTCTTAAGAGGCACCACTGTATGCCCATCCAAGCTTTAGGTCACTAGCTCTTTTTCAATGTCTGTTTCCTGAGACAAGATTATTCATCTAAGTGACAAAATATTATCCCTTGTGGAATACACTTCCTTGTGGAAATGTGGTGCATTTGATCAAGACCAGTGAGATCAGGGTTGGAGGATCTGACCTCACTTGAAAATTAATTAAGGTGAAATACTATCAATTCTCTATAAGAAAGATTATTTGCAAAGGGATCCAATGATTTTCAAGTCCCATCAGTTACATCAGTAGCATTTCAGGTCTGTAGCTCAAAATACAGTAATTGATTAAATGACTTTCATTGAGCTGGAGAATGCTAAGGCATATGATATCGCGATACTGGAAGGGAGAAGAACAAGTTAGTTAGTTAGTTAGCTAGTTAGTTTGCTTGCTTGCTTGCTTAAGCCCACCTTTCTCCTTAAAAAGGGCCTGAGATGGCTTACGTAATTAAAAGATAATATTAAAAAACAAAAAAGAATATAAATATTTTAAAAGACTCAAAGAAATACAGCACTAAAAATGGTAAACAAAATTAACAACAAAACCAGAGTGAAAGCAACAAAGCATAGCACTCCATTTAACCCCTCCCCCTTAGATAGCCAGTAATTAAGAGAATGCCTCCCTGAGCTGAAAGTTCTTTGTCTGCTTACAGAAAGATAGCAAAGATGGGGCCAGCCTGGCTTCCCATGGGAGGGAGTTCCAGAATCTGAGAACAGCAACAGAGAAGACCCTTTCCTGTGTCTCCACCAAACACACCTGTGAAGATGGTGGGACCAAGAGAAAGGCTCCCCCTGTTTAAATACACATCAAAACCTACAAACACAATGGGTTTCAAACACAGAATGCAATGTGATCATAAACCAGCCAGAGTTACAATTAGCATGGGTGGTTTCCCACAACGGTTTAATTGGATCAATTGAGTGTTACTCTCCTGCAAATTAACACAATACTTCTTTTCTAGAGTCTTTGATACATCTGTGAAAGCTTAGCAAACACAAAGAGTCAGAAACTTGCTAACTTGGGAATGACGAAGGCCGCAATAAGGCATTGCCTAAAAGCCTAAGTTTTCCTTTGATCCTTCTCTTTCCTGCGGCTTGCCCCTTGACACAAATACACAGCAATAACTATTTTTCCTTCTAACAAGATTTCTTTCACAAATCTCACCCACAAGGGAAAATCCACAACGGACAAAGGGAGGATATGCATTATTATTTTCACTCATTGACTTGTACAGGTGCTGGGATACCATTCAGACATGTACTGTATGTCTAAACTTGGCCTTCCTGATGTTTTGGACCACAACTTCCAGAATTCTAAGCTTAGATTGCCAATGACAAAGGACTGTGGGAGTTGTGGTACAAAACATCTGGAGGGCCAAAGTTTGGACATGCCTGCATAAACCCTTCCTGCAGTGCTCATGTATTGCTCAAAATTCTCTATAGTGTGTCTGTCATAGAGAAATGAAGGACCAGAACTTAAGAGTAAAGTTGTTAAAATGACTGCAGTCTTCCATTTTAAACATGTGTGTGGATCTGGGCTGATTGTGCCTGGCAAATTGTTTTCTACTGTCCATTTGAAAATCTTGATGCAATGATGCTGGCTCTTGTGTTAGGAAGCTGCAAGTGGTTGTTTCTCCCTACTGTGGTGTGCATATATGCAGTGATAAACATGACCTTGAGTTTCGGCATTATGTAAATTCTGACATACATATGACTGGGCCTTCAAAACCTGCTTAAGTTTCATTCTTCTCTCAGTAATAGCCTAAACTGATGTATTGACTGCCATTATACATTCTGCACAAGACAATTAGGCATAAGCCAAATGTATCTCAATAGCTCTCCATATTATGAGATATCAAGAACTCAACAATTATCTTCCCCTCCTCGTGGTTATGGCCAATCTAGGCCACAGAAACAGTTAAATGATTTTGCATCTAGGGAAGTGTGGTACACAGCTGGTTTGCTTTGATGAATCACAGTGTGTACAGGCCTGATATGGTTCACCTAGTGTGCCATGGAAGAAAGATTTAAGTCGACAGTAACTGTATGTGTGTGTTACCATTATTGTTGTCAACAGAGAGAGGAACGTTTAAGTCCCCCCATGTTGTTTTCCCTGAGTGATCAGGGCTGGGTCCTAAACAGACTTTCCTGCTCTGGTATAAGTTAACTATGATCTCTGCAGGAGAAGTAATAGGAAATTGCAAATTATTTATTAAGGATATGAATGCACTTATGAAAGAAATTCTCCTTGGTTTTGCCAGGCTTTGGGATGGCATTTCATGTGGTCTATACATGGACATGGCGTCACAAAGAGTCGGTCACGACTGTAACAATGCAACACACACACACACACACACACACACACACACACACACACACACCTGATTGGGTTCTCAGTATGATCAAGCACCTTGCAGAGTAAGGGGTGAATAATTTGATTCTTTAAAGTACCTTGTAGGACAAAATCAATTGAAGTGACCTGAGGCAGGGAACAGAGAAACCTGAGAAAAACAGAAGAGCGATCTAATTCTTCTACATTTCTAGAAACCCCTGGAAAGAATTTCCATAAGTCAGTACTGATTTTCATGATCTATGGGAGATTTTTAAAATTAATACATGTGCACATGTATTAATTTTAAAAATCTCCCATAGATCATGAGGGCACATGTACTAATTTAAAAAAATCTCCCATAGATCATGAAAATCAAATTAGGCAGCCATAGTTGAGAAATGATGCTGATTTTGATTCCGCTCCGGTACTCTTTCTTCATAGGAAGAGGTGTTGGGTCTGACTGATAGATACATCCTGCCATTTAATATGCGTAAGGAATGTTGACATGAATTCCACTTACTAAATTGGTATGGTTCTTTGCCTATAAAATCTGCTCAGTAAAGTCTACCTTTGAGTTCACTTGTAGATTAATACAGAGTTTACACAGTAGCTTTACACAGTAATAGCAAAATTGCCTTGTTTTCACAGATTAAAATATGTAGTTCTTGAAAACAGAACGACTGAAATACTGGGACAAAGAACATAGCCAGAATTAATTGCAATATTAAATAATTAGTAGGGAACTGTATGAGTAAATGATGGAAATTTTCCAGTTTTTGTTCACCAGAGCTTAATACTGCTTTAAAACACATAGTGTATAGTGAATGTATTTGATCCTTATTTCATCCCACTCCACTGTTGTTTACAGAAATAAGCAGAGAAAGCTTAGCAGAATTCTTGGTGACTTACTTCTGACTAGACATGTCCAAAGTAATTCTTTTAATCTTTTAGTTCCCATAAACATATTGAGCTAGATGGATCTAAACTGCAGATGATTTAAAGGACAGAGGTAGATATTTGGGATTGTACAAGATTCTGTCTTAGAATTTGAATGACTTTTCCCCTTATGTTTTGCTTTTGTAGTTGTTTATTTAATGTTTCTATATATATATATATATATTTCTGACAGGGTCCACCAGGACCACCAGGCAGAGATGGTGTCGATGGTCCACCAGGCCCCCCAGGGCCCCCTGGTCCTCCCGGTCTTGGCGGAGTAAGTTACCCAAAGTTTTGTTTTCTTGGTGACATGTTTGAATTGCTGAATGATGCCTAGACAGTGAAACAGTCATAATAGCTCTAGCAACTTCAAAAGCATGTCTTCTCAGGTGTGTCTCTAATAACTCTTGTGCTCCATAAATAAGACTATGCTTGGAGACCTAAAACCTAAAACCATTGAAAGAATGAACTGCATTTAATCTACTGCTTCCCGTGGTTCCTTCTGTGTCTCTTCCCTCGGCATGCCCAAGAGCCATTTTCCTAGGCAAGATTTAATTTAAGCACATCCTGCTGATACAGGTGGCCGCTCATATACTATGTGACAAATTCTGAAGAGGAATAATAAATTTAATGCAGCTGTAGACACCCCTGCCCACTTCTGTTCACTCCTTTGTTTGTTTGTTGTTCCAACAATGGGGAGGCTTAAGATAAAATAATACAAACCCAGTGCCCAGCATTTGTTCTTGCATGGGAGTATGATGTGCCATCAAGTTGATTCCAATTTACGAAAGCTCTAGTAGGGTTTCCAAGGTATGTGATATTTTTAAGGGACAGTTTTACCAGTACCACCACCCTGTGTTAGTTCTGGCTGAGTAGAGACCTGAACCCATACTCTGTCCTATACACTCTGTTGCAAAAAAAGGATATATTCTATTTTGTATGGAGTACTTTCTTTAACTTCTGAAGATGTTTCTCCCAATGATATTAATTTTTCTATTTCTCATCTCCTACAGAACTTTGCTGCTCAGTACGACATATCCAAATCTGCTGATCTTGGCCCTGGACCTATGGTAGGCAAATGTTTCATTTCTCACACATACGAACATGGAAGTCCAAATGGCATTCGTATGCACTGCCCCTGTTGGAGGAGCACATCCGTGAAGACCTGCTAACATTACGCAGCAGGTTTTTGATGTATGCAAAGCCCTCTTTCTGGGTGTAAGTCAACACTACAATGGCTGTTGTCCTTTCTAACTGCACAATTAGGTCATTTCAGACTCTGAGCCTCATGGATTTATGAAGCAGCCTCTCTTTGATGGTGAATGAGTATTATTTCAACTTCCGCTCAGGTCGTCCTGCTGCACTCGGAAGCCTTCCAGTCCAGCTTCTTGAGTGGGATCCTGGACATTTGACCCATAAGCCCTGCTAGAAGAGTACCACCATAGCTAGGGATCCCTCAGCTCAGGCTATTACCAACCCTAAAATAAGCTAAACATGCCATAAACAAGAAGAGCTTTTGTTGGGGGGTGGAAAAGGCTGCAATTCTAAAACAGAGACCATTGTAGAGAGGTCCAACAGCATCCTCCTGCCACACTCATGGAAATTGAAAGTGAGGGAATCTCTGTTTTGCAGCCCAGCTCACCAGGGGATGCTCTTCTCCCTCTCACAAAATACCCGAACTAGGGGACCTCCACTCAAACTGAGGATTGGGAGAGTGAGAACAGACAAAAGAAAATATTTTTTACCCAGTGTGTTGTTAGTCTGTGGAACTCCCTTGCCACAGGATGTGGTGATGGCATCTGGCCTGGATGCCTACAAAAGGGGATTGGAGAGATTCCTGGAGGAAAAGTCCATCACAGGTTGCAAACCACAATGGAGATGTGTAATCTCCAGACTTAAAACCGGGGTACTTCAAGGGCCAGATGCAGGGGAATGGTATCAGGAGACAGAGATCTAGTCTTGTGCGCTCCCATACACATCTGGAGGGGCCACTGTGAGATACAAGAAGCTGGACTAGATGGGCCTTTGGCCTGATCCAGCAGGGCTCTTCTTATGTTCTTGTGTTCTTATGATGCTATGAGGCAGTAAGTACTTCTCCTGATGGACTGGTTTTACGTCTATACCTCTCACCCATCTTGCAGCTACTCTGGATCCATGCCTGCTGCCTGCAGCCAAAAGCACAATTGTTTGGGAGTAGATCCAAGTTAGGATCATAAGAATCATGTTAAGAATAACTGTACCATAACAAGAGTCCATACCAAATAACTATTTGTGCTTTGGATATAAAACATAGGCAATACACAGGAAGTTCTCCATTACCCATCCATATGTCTGCCCATCTTTCTTTTGCATCCGTCTCACAGACATGTTGAATAACGGCTGAAGTTGATCACTGATTTCATGGCAGTGTGTTTGTTTAAATGGTCTACTGAATTAGTCACAATCACCTGGCCAATATAAGATGTACAAGGTTTTCAAAGAAGCCATGTTGATGACCATTCCCGTTTCAGCTTGTTAGCTCAGGGCCTTTTCACACGACCCCTAAGATCCGCTGGCCACTTAAATTCAGACCAGAGATCTTAGGGGTTCATTGCTCTTCCTTCCTCCCCACCACTCCACATTTCCTTGCTCCTGTCTGTGTGAGGGGAGGGAGGAAGAAAGAGAGGAAAAAATGCAGGCTCACCTACGAAGCTGCCCAGAGCTCCCCTGATTTCTTCTCTTCTGTTTGCTTTTTTTCCACACGCCCCTTTGAGGCAAAAAAAGCAAACAGAAGCGAGGAGAGCCCCGCACTCACCAGATTAAATCCGGACCTGGGGATTTTCACCCTCCTCCAGTAGGTACAAGAAAAGTACGCTGGGACGTGCTTAGGTGGGCATGGTTGCACTTAATTTCCTGCAAACTCCGGAGCTGGTGGGAAAACAATTGTAAGCTCCGGAGCTTGCAGCCATTTGCTGCGGAGTTTAGGGGTCGTGTACAAAGGCTCTCAGTGGCTTAGCTTTCTGACTGTGGAGGTTGGGACTTTGATTCCCCTCTGTGCCTCCCTAACTAGAACTGGACTTGGCGGTCCATAAGGGCCCTTCCAGTTCTGCAGTTCTAAAACGATAAAGATGCTTATTTGGCATTACACATCTTATTGGAATTGAGTCCTGCCAATTTCAAAGGAATTTATTTTAGAAACAAGCATATGCTCAGGACTGCCACACGAAAAAGCAGTCCTTGAATTCATACAGATTATTTCGATATAAGTAAGATTTGTATGGTGATGCTTACCTAGAAAGTCAAAAATATTTGATTGATGAAACTGACTTTAAAGTGATGGGGATTAGAGTAGGGTATGTGTCTACAAGTCCAATAACCATTAATGCAGTTTCAAACAAATGAAAAGTATAGACATCGTCTGTATAAATAAATAAATAAATAAATAAATAAATAAACATTTCCTGGTAATTTTTATGACAATTTACAAGTTCAATGGTACACAACGGGACTTAGTTTACAAGTAAGTTTACAGAGGTATGCACCATTAGGGTTGGACATTTATTTCAAAGGAAATGTGCCTGGGATTAGATAAGACTAAGAACAGAAATAAAAGTAAATTGTGAAAGGCATTAAATTCTAGCCTTTAATATAATAAAGAGGCCTTTAATGAAATATCCTCAAAATGATGACCATGTAGTTCTAATATATGCAACAATTTTATACTCTTTTTGCATATGCCACCTGAGTTTAAGGAAATGTAAACCACTTTAGTTGTCTTCTAGAAGCATATGGGGATAGCATGAACATACTGGTTTTGCATTCAGTGCTTCCGGGTTCTTTCTAAGGAGGGGATACATGAGTGTAACCTATGCAGAGGGACATGTACATTATCCTTTCCCCTTCACTAGGATAATATGTCTCTCTTCCCTACTTTCAGATGTGCTCCCCATGTATAAGGAGAGGAAATGAATGTAGCTCATACAGTGCCTCTGGTTTCTTCAATAAATGCTAAAGTGGCTTCTGAGGGCAATTCTCAACAACCTGCCTCCATTTTAATTTTAGTAAGACGTGTGAGGATAAGTCATTGGAAAAGGGTTGAAGATCAGATTATTTGTGACAGTCAGATCCATAGAGGACACGTGTTAATGGCGGAAAAGATCCCAGGGTCATTGTAAAATATGGCCAGCTTCAGAAGATAGCAGAACTGCTCTGTTGGCAAGCCTCCATCCACCCTCATGCTCATGTATGACTCTTCAAGTTCACAAAGAGTGTCTGCCTTCTTCCATCACAATATGCTGATGGAGATGGCCTGTTCAGTACAAAAGCAGGTATATTAGTGTCTGATGTATGCACTGTAGCACTCATCTTTCCCCCTGGGTGATATCAAGAAGCCAGTGTAACAAAAACATGCTGCCTAACCCCATACAGTACAATATCAACACAGTGTAGATGTCAAATAGAATGTGGAATTGCACCCAAGCAATGTATCCTGGTCTAAGTATAGGGAACATTTGATTATGATTCCCAGAAACCCCATGTACATGGATTTCAACACCCCTCTCCTAGACTTTTTTTTTTTTTTTTGCAGCAAGCAAAATGTATCTGAGTCTTGTATGCAAGCTTCTTTAAGCATACAATGGCTACTGTTTGCTGAATGATGCCAAAATAGTCAGCTGTTTTTACATATATTTGCTTGGTGATACATGTCATGCCTTAAAGAAAACAAAACATACATAGTTTAAAAGGAACGATAGCAATAATCGAAAGCAATTGGCTGTTCTCCACAATCATTGTTTTAGCATGGACCAAAATACTGATAAACCCATTAAACCATTCCAATAATGCTTCTAGTCCAAAACTCCGTATGGCCTTTGATGCCTGATCTGGTTCAAAAAAGACTTTCAATGTAAATATGGAACTCCCTTGCCCACACAATGGCTCCTATGCACTGAAAAGCAGCAGCTTTGGTTGTACAAAGAGGATTCTTTCATTAAAGTTAAGGGACTGCAGGTTAGTCTGGTAGAAAATGTCTATGTATTTATAATTGGATGTCTTCCATCCCGCACACATTAAATTGCGGCCTTCGGTATTGTAGTAGTTTCACTGGTGCTTGTGGAAATATTATGGAGGAAATAGCAGGAGAGGATGGAAATGGAAAGCCCGTTTGTAGTCCTTAAGTTAAATCACGGGACACAATTCCATGAATTTCAGACCAGAAACAAAACAAAATGAAACAGCAGCAAAGAAGAAGTCCAGCTATTATATTTTAGTGTGAAATTTCCACTTCCTTAGACATAAAAAGTGATCTGAAAAAGTGTAGTCCCTCTTTATAAAGATCCATGGGAATAGATGTTGTTGGGTGTTTTTCTTCATAGAGCTACGATCAGTAGCTGTGGCCCCAAGATAAGTTCACAAAAGGAAGTTCAAGGCATGTGATCCTCCTCCCTTCTTCCCCTGAAACATCTTGCCAGAGGGTGGGTGTTTCTTCCTGAACAATGTGAGATGGGATGCTGAGAGAGGAGGTGGTCTGGAGATGATGTAAACTTGCTTACTTGCTTTCTTACTTACTTGAGCTTAGGGTCCAAACGGCATGTGGGAGAATTTCAGCTTCCCCTCATCTTCTTTCGGCACATGGTGAAGGAAACTCCAAGGAAGCTTTCTGAGGGTCGCAAAGGCCAGCAGAGAGGGGGAGGCAACGCGAAACTTTCCTTCTTTGAACTTCCTAATGTTAGTTTATTTTATGGTTCAGACCAATTTTTAAATACTGTGAAGAAGGGCCAAGGATAATTATGGCATTGAGGAAAATGCCACGACTGCACCCAAACTACAGCTGCTTCCTTTCCAAGCATAGAGTCAATAGACAATGTCTGAAGGTGACTTTGAAGAGAGCAAAGAGCTGGGGAGCAATATTGGAAAATGAGCTGACATTGCTTTAGCTATATCTTCAATTTTTCTCCTCCAACACATAGCACAAGATGTTCAAAGGAGAGATGTTTTTTGCTTGAGAGGTCCTCCCATGGTTCATGTTTGTGCAACATCTCTGTGCTTCTTTTCACTAGTAAAACTACTGGGGAGAGGATGATGCAGTTCCACTTTTGAAGCTCTTCAGATGCTTTTAAAATTGGAAGTCCCAATGCCCCTTGCTAGCACAGGAAGTATTAAAAGATGGTGGGGATTTTAGTCCCACATCTGGAGGAGTGCAAGTTGCTTACCTCCTTTATATACAGTGATAATGTTGGGTAACCCAGTTGTTCATGGATGAATCAGAAAATAGTGGCCAGACTCAAGCTGGATAATAATCAGATGCTTATCTGAAACTATTGTGGAGCAAGTTGTTAGATAACTGGAGCCAGTCAGGTCACTTCTTTGTATGGCCATACTCTTCTTCTTGCCACATTACTAGAAGCTAAGAACTGTCTGTGCAATTCACTTCACCCATAGTCTGATGTACAAATATGTTTCCTCCCACTGTAACTGATTTTAAGGTCAATAACTAAGTGATATTAAAAACTTGCTAGGAGGTAATCTGCTGATCATTTGCCAAATTACATTGTCCTGACTCATTTCTGTACTTTTTTTTTTTTTGCCCCCAGGGTATAATGGGACCCAGAGGCCCACCTGGACCAAATGGACCTCCTGTAAGTATCATGTGATTTTTACAGCCAAGAAATACACTGTGTTAGCTCCATTGTTCTAAAAAATGTATTCTCGTGTGAAAAATGGGAAAGTGAGGAGAATGTCGATGACAGCTCCTCAGATGATGATGATGATGATGATGATGATGATAACCCCACTCAAATCAAATTCAGTTAGGTTTAAATAGGAGGGACAGAGTTTTAACTGTTAGGTTGATGTTAAATTGTAGTATGTAAGGTTCAATTATAATTCTAAAATAAAGGAATACAAAAAAATGCCCTCTTCCTGTCTTCTCCTCTAAGAGGTGAATTGTTTAGCAGGCAGAGAAGTGGAAGTTTGCCTATAACCTTTTTTCTCATAATCTTCCATTTTCAGTGGGGGAATGTGGTTGGGTGTGGGGGGGCAGTTTAAGCTCCAAATGCTTTCCAAATGCTTTCCAACAGTTAATACATATTTTAAGATTGGGTAACATTTAGGCTATGTAAAATCTTCCAACTTCCTGAAAAACTAACTCAGCATTTAATTCCATTTTATTTCTGTATTGCTGTTAATCTCTGCCCCAGGGAGCAAAGCGCCTCGAATTCTTGACTATTAACTCTGTTGGCTAGGGCTCCTGGGATATGAAAATCAACAAGATGTGCGGAACTACTGTATTAGAAATGGATGTAAAAATATGTGTTATTAAAATAGCATTTTGGTCTCATCTAGACCCTAACCTAGCTCAGTGAGTTAGGCATCTGCCTGCAGACCCAGAGGTCGGGAGTTCAATTCTAAACTGTGCATCCCAGAAGAGCTCACCAGAAGAAGTGTATGACAAACAACTTCTGAGTATTCTTTACCTAGAAAATCCCCCAAAAAGGTTCAACATAAATCAGAACTGATCTTATGGCAGGCAATTATTATTATTAGGTGCTAACCAAGTAAGTCCAAGCATGAAATGGTCCATACTTAAAACCCGAGGGCCAACATGGATGTCACCCTCCTTAACATCATAATCAGTTTATGATCTGGCTTGTTCTGCCCTTGATCTTTTCTCACCGTCCGACTGTAGTTCCAAAATGAATCCTCCTTCCATTCATGCATGCACATTTTACCCAGAGTTGGGGAAAATTACGACATTGTCTATGACAGTGGTGGCAAACCTTCGGCACGCCAGGTGTTTTGGACTGCAACTCCCAGAATTCCAAGCCTGTGTTGCCAATGACAAAGAACTGTGGGAGTTGTGGTCCAAAGCATCTGGAGTGCCGAAGGTTCGCCACCACTGGTCTATGAGATCATGAAAATGCAAAAAAATAGCTTTCCCTCTTTTTGTTTTTGCTCTTTTCCCAGATCACTATTAAGAAAGTCCAAAGCACACAATGGCTGAAATCCAGTTTTGAGTTACAGCTAGAATAGAATTATTGAATCAATAGTAATTATGGAGGTGTTGAATCAGCCAGTCCCCACTGATTCAATTCACCTGCTCCAGTAGTGACATACTACTGGATTTCAACCAATGCTTATGTGTGCTACCTCTCTAACTTCCTATTGCCCATTTGTTCTGAGTATCTTGTGTTAGGGTTCCTGCATCTTTGAAATCCCAGTTGTAATAAGGAACTATTAAAAGGGAGAACAGGGTCCTTGGACATATTATTCATCAATAGTTACTGCACGGAATGCAGACCAATTTGACGAGCAAGTGACGTTCACAGTATTTTCACACCTGTTAGAAATATAGTACTTCTGCTTAAATTATAGGTGTTATTATTAAATTTGCACTATGCATAAAAGTTAGTATAAGCATATTTGGAGCAAATGTATGTCCTATTCTGTCTTGTCCTTTTGGTACAGCGTTTCTTCTTCTTCTTCTTCTTCTTCTTTTGTGAAGTAGGGCCTCTGTGGTAAAGGACCACAACATCTGGCTTCATCCATGGCAGCCTTTCCCAACACGGGATCCCCAAAGTACACTATATTGTACAATAATGGTCGATGAATTGTATTAAGGAAGGCAACTCTAGGGCTTCCACATTGAGTTTCCCACTTGCCAAACCATTGGTTCTTCACAGAGTTGGGGAGCATTTTTTTTTGAATAAACAAGCATTCTGGGAGTTGCAGTCCAACAAAGTCACATTCTCCATCTCTGGTGTTGCTGGCTGGCTGGTCTCATGAGACCAGTCTACGTTTGATCCCTAACTTTCTTCTTCAAAAACTTCACTTATGCAAAGAGGATTTACTTTTTGTCACAATACTCAAAATGGAATTAAAATATATTGTTTCCCTTCTAGGGTTCTCCTGGCTACCAAGGACCTCCTGGTGAACCTGGTGAACCCGGCCAAACAGTAAGTAAAACTATTTAAAGGATTGGTTTGATTGAAACGCTGAAACATCATGTCCACAAAAGGTCTGCTCCAAAGTTTTTATACATTTGGAGAATTTACTTGGATCAGTTATTTTATAAGAGAAGAAATGCTATATCTGCTTTGTTTTTCCAAAGCGGGACGGGGTGGAAGGGTTTTTTTTAAAAGGCTTAGTCCAAGCGACATAGCCAATTAGAGTAGAACTACTAAATCAACTCAAGGGGATTTAGCCAATGAACTTTGACATGGAGGCAGACTCTTGCTAGCTGAGTTGGCCATAGTTTGTTTGACTTTTAGCCACTCGATGTGCATCAAACTACTGAGGAATCTGAAATAAGACTGAGCAATGAACATGATGACCTCTACTTTTATGAAAACCAATAGCCAAAAAGTCTACCCATGCTTCTCTCCCTCTACCCATGTGGGATAAGGGAGTTTCAGTGAGAATTTTGTTTCAACCAAAAAACTAGTTCATATATAGCTATGGTCTCATTGCAACTCATTATTGTCTGTCATATTAATTTCTTATTTTTAATATTTAGGGTCCTCAAGGTGCTCGTGGTCCTACTGGTCCCCCTGGAAAGCCTGGTGAAGATGTAAGTATAATTTAAAGCAAAGCAAAGCAAAGTGTTCTGCTTATATACTGCTCCATACCACTTCAAGTAGTCTCTGGGTGGTTTATAGTTTAATTACAGTATGCAGGCTACACAATCTCCCCCCCCCCAGCAAGCCCCCCATTTATATTGGAATTCTTGGAAAAATTCAGGAGGAGTCGCTTCCTCACCCTAAAATATTGAACTCTACCCACACCGCCATCACACTAGCAAAAGCATTCAAGGGATTACATGCTTCTCCACATCTCCAAGCTTCTGATAGTCCAAATGGACAGAACCCTATAAATGAATATTATTCTAAGAAAAGATAGATGCAGGACCCCAGTGATATTGTAATAGATGTAAAATTTCGCGTCAATCTTATTCTGAAGTCAAAGGGAATTTTTTTGGCTGCATTTGTGCAATGGAAAGCAAAGGCGTTGCAATCCTCTTGCACAAATAAAGTCCTACAGAGTGAAACAGATCCTGTCGTGGGTTTAGATTGATCTTACCCTCTGATGGGGATTATGGCCATAAAGATGTGACATGTGTCTTGAGCCTGTGAAGGGGGAATATGCCGTATAGAAACTTATTAAATATTTTCAATTTGCTTGTTGTGGCGTGCAAACCAACAAATAATTATCTACTTTAATTAGGGTCATCCTGGGAAACCTGGAAGACCTGGTGAGAGGGGACCTTCTGGACCTCAGGTGAGTGGTGCCTCCTCTGTTGTTTTTTTAATCTACTGTTCAAATATAGAAAGATTGTTCTTTTTGATCATGACAATGATCAGAATGCACTTATATTTGTAATCGGCATAATAGGATCTTATTTCAATAAATCTACTTTAATTCTGGTTGGAAATGTGCAGGAAGACATTTCAGTGATTTGAAATATCTGCCTCGGTAATAGATTTATTGCACATTTTATCTGAGACTTTAGAAGCTCCAGGTGTTTCTACTATGGACAGAGAAGTCAAAATGGCTTTTTGGACTGAATCCCTCAGAATATTTTTATTTACCGGCATTTATTAATTTAATTTATATACCGTTCCATCTAGCTACATGGCTACTCTGGGCGGTTTGCAAAAATTAAACAAATGTTAAACAAATACCCTAGCCAATTACCATGTTGGGGTTACTCAGGGAGTTGTATTCCATATCGACCCTAAACATGTTTTGGGTACTTTCCCATCTTTGTATAGGAACAAGAGCCACTGCCACTCATAGAATATCAGGGATGGAGAACCGGTGGCCCTCCAGATGTTGTCAAACCACAACATTTGTTCATCATCAGCTATGTTGGTTTCGGTGCCATCACATCTGGACTCGAGCTCTGGAGTAGACAGTGCTAGAAAGATAAACAAATAGTCTCTGGCTGTGTAACTGAAGAGACCACCGAATATGTTCTAGTTATATACATGTTACATTACATGTCATGGAACTGATTTTGAGGCAACCAGCTCCAAGTTGTAAGTTACTGTCTGAGACAGCAGCCTTCGAAATCCTAACTGGCCATATTAGCCAGGGATTCTGAAAGATGTGGTCCAACAAAGAAATTATCCAAGGCCAGTTTTTTTGAGACTTACTCATATACTTTGGGCACATCTTCTTTGTCCATGTATCTAGAGAATGAATAGTTTTGTTTAGAAAATTAAGGCTTTTCTTTTGATGCTTTCTTCTCAAGGGTGCTCGCGGCTTTCCTGGAACTCCTGGTCTTCCTGGCTTCAAAGGAATAAGGGTAAGCATTTCACTGAGATGGAAACAGGTAGAAATGAGAGCCATGGTACTCACAATAGTTCCTGTCAGGAAAATGTTTGGGGGCAAAATCCACCTCAGCTGCTGTTTTTAGCTCTTCCACCAGACTTGGTAGCAACTTCTGCTTGAACTGAAAAGCTATATCAAGGTAACGAGCTTGCAAGACTGGAGCCTTATTTTGGACTTTTTAAGGACAACATATTGCCCTCCAATTGTCAGACAAGAACGTCCACTGTTCTTGACAATTGTTGGATTGGCTGGAGCTTATAAAGCTATAGGGCATGGATTTCCCTAAATGACACCACATTGATTGCCTAGTTTCATCTTGGTCCATTGAAAGTTATCAGAGGATCTCTTTTGACAGGAAAAGCTGCTTAATGGTCCTCATACTATGTAAGGCCACAGCAAAGCATATAACAAGTACATGAATTCACTTGCCGTTTGGGGGTGGGGCGGAATGCCCCAGATTTTGCCTTCAAATGTATATGTATATACTGGAGTTGTGCACATTTTTCATGACATTGCATGTTCTAATTCATTCATATTCTGCAAACCCCCACTTCCGCCCATATGGGCATTTATGAGTGCATGAAAGATATTGTTTCCTTAGTTGGAGAGGGGGGAAGTGTCACAGAAAAACTTAACAATAACTATATATATATATATATTTACATTTATCCTAGGGCCACAATGGTTTGGATGGTCGTAAGGGAGAACCTGGTACTCCTGGTAACAAGGTAAACATGCTTGCTGTTACTATGATGCACATGCTTGGATTATTCAAGGAGAGAACACAGCAATTAATAGCAACATGTATGTGGTTTTAAAATGTATCACTTGGTACAGGTAGCAGTTTTTTTAAAAAAAATAATCTACCCTACAAAAGAAACATAAAAAGTACCACTCTGAACATCAGAGACAAAGGGAGAGAATAGAATAAACTTGCAGGACAAAACACTTTTAGAGGTGTTGTAGTAAATAAGAAAACCAGTCTAAATGTACAGCAGTTCTAGTCTTCATTCCTGTACTCAAAACCATCAATCATGAATGCAACCCACTCAAGGGAAATATCAAAGCCAATACTAAAAAAACTTCAGGCATACTCCACTGGCATGTTTATTCACAAATAATGGAGTCTAGTTGTCTATCTGACTTGATTTATTCTCCTTTAGATAGATTGGTTTTCGCATACTCCTTTTTGTTGAGTTGTTGTTATGTCGATTCCAACTTAGAATTGGCTTAATAGAGTTTTTGAGGTATGTAAAGTAGTCAGGAAGTGGTGTACTGTTACCCCTTCTAAATGAGTTCCCATGGCCAAGTGAAGATTTGAATCCACATCTTCTCATCAGACACTCTCCTCATCACAACACACAACCATAGTCAGGATTTTCTGCTGAAATCCTGACTATTGAGAAGAGAATGACACATAGAACAAAATCATGTAGTGTAGCTAGGTGACACAATAAAATCACACACAACTCAAAAACCAGGCAATGACTCCTTAAATTAGTGGCAGACATTTGTGATGTACAGTACTGGTGCAGCTGTGCAGGTTGATACTGGTCACAGTATTAAAGAACTTATCAGACACAAAGATCCTATGGGAACAGAAAAACTTGTAAAGAATACTTCCAGTGAGAGTGAAATACTGGCATCCAGCACAGGGTATGGGCTTTCAAACCACCTGTATTGGTGAAATGACAAGGAGATGAATTGACCTCCTGGCCAAAACAAGACAGAGGAAAGACACACAAACACACACACATGCACACGCACACGCACACACACACACACACACACACACACAGAGAGAGAGAGAGAGAGAGAGAGAGAGAGAGAGAGAGAATCAGAATTTCAAGCAGAAAAATTCATAAAAATGAGTAAGACGACTTTGAAAGGACAATCTAAAGTGTTTACTAAATGGATCATATTTTATATTTACAGGGTGAACCTGGTAGTGCTGGTGAGAATGGAACCCCAGGACAGCCTGTGAGTATTTTCCTTCATAACATACATGGTACTAAATGAAAGGGAATATTGTTCCACTGTTGTTTTTATAGTCCACTAGGCAAATGAATTAACATGAAGTGTTTTCATCTCTGCTGTGATGTTTAAGTGAAATGCTACAATTTGATCAGATTACATACTTTATTCTTTTGTAGATGCAGTTAATTCTGCATTCATACACACCCTAGTGAATTTAGTCTAAGATGTGTATGGTGAACTTTGCTCAGAAAAGAGGTAGACATGATTTGTCTGGTGCAGGTGTTTGACATAGATGATTATGCCGAAGACAACATGATAACTTGCATGTTCTTTGCATTTAGGGTGCTCGTGGTCCCCCTGGTGAAAGAGGTAGAGTTGGTGCTGCTGGCCCAGTTGTAAGTGACTACCTACTTGGACGACCTTTCATTTTATTATATACATATATATATATTTAATTGTACACTTAAAAATTGAATTTTGGATGTGTTTCTTTTAGGGTGCTCGTGGTGCTGATGGAAGCAATGGTCCTACTGGTCCACCTGTAAGTCCTAACTTTATTATTATTTCCTTCGTTGTTCTGCCATGAATGATATAGAGTGTTCTACCCATCGCTTTTTGAATTTTTAAAGATTCCCTCATATAGGTCATCAGCTCTGTCTCTTTGTCTAGCTTTTTTCCCCTATTGCACATCAGAGAAATATCAGAAATAAATATCTGCCATTATCAGATAAAAAGCGACACGTTACTCAAACAAGGCATGAAATACTCTAGGGATTTTCAGAGTATTTGGCTCAATGGCAAGATAGTATGGGCTAAAATCAAGGTGTTTAGCACAGATAGCTGGAATAACACCAGTCAAACTGCATGGATGCCCCAGAGATCTCCTCCAGAATAATGTTGGAATTGGCTGTTCTGAGAAGCCACTTGCCCACAGGCATGTGTGTGCATATGCGCGTATGTATGCACAGAGAGTTAAGAGATCAGGAAGCCCCTTCTCCCCATCAGTTTTCTGAAATGTTGGGTGTACACCCATTTGAGATAGAAGGACAATTTTGCCAGCTGCAGATAAGGTTGCTGCTGGTGCTGGTCGATTAGGGGACAAGCCAGTTTGCCTATGAGCTGGCTTAAGATACCTTGAGTCTCCTGCTTGTCTATGAGATCTCCAGATACCCAGAGTCTCCTGCTTGTCTATGAGCTGACTCCAGGTATCTGGAGATACTTGGAAGGAATGGGAGATACTTGAAGGGGGGGGGGAATACAGTAACAGGGACGAAATGAGGTTGATGAGACAAAAGTGCACTATTCTTTCTTTGTATGATGGTTTATGCCAGTGGTTCTCAACCTGTGGGTCCCCAGATGTTCTTGGACTGCAACTCCCAGAAGCCTCCACCACTCGCTGTGCTGGAAGGGGTTTCTGGGAGTCACAGTCCAGAAACATCTGGGGACCCACAGGTTGAGAACCACTGGTTTATGCGGTGTGCACCAGCTGACCTTGTCTCTTGGCCAGCGTAGGAAGGATTACCCCTACCACTACCACTATGTGGTATCCACAGCAGACGTATACTATTTATTTGTTCAATTTATATCCCACTTCCATTCATGTCAAAGCACTACTTGAAGTGTTTCTCTATACATGGTGGGTTGCTTATGTGTGTAAGCAAAAGCAGGATGTTGCTCCTTGTGGAACGGCTTCCCTTGCCTGAGGTTCATGCCCATCGTGTCCTGCTGGTTGATCACCAGGAACTTGTGGAGCTTTGGTTTGATCTAGTGAGACCCTTCACATGGTCACTGGAAAATACAAAGCAGTTTGAGCACATTTATAAGCTACTTTTCATCTGTGATACTCAGAGTCAAAAGACTCAGGTTTTGCTGTCTTCCTGGTCCTGCAAAAAAAAAAAAAATGGATGCAGAGGCTGAAATCCTGTTGCACAGTTACACAGATGTCATAACGTTTGGAAGCATATTGCAGGACGCGAAGTAATCTCTGTAGATATTACCTGTTGAAGACTAAGTTGAACGACGTGGTGCACAGGATATAAGGTCCACAGGAATTTCATAACTGATGGCAATTCATCTCAAAACATTACAATATTTGTGTAACTGCACAACAGGGTTGTAACCAAGATCTAGCAGGGTGTCAGAAACAGCTGATGAGTTATGCTGAGCTTAATTGGTTGGACCCAGTGTGAATTTGCTTCATGGCAATGGCTCTCATCTGGCGCCATGTAGCAGTATTGACAGGAGACCTTGCATGGTAGCTATATAAATAAGTATTGCTCATTAGCTATTGATGATGTATTGCTTATCAGCTCCAAGATAACCTTGGGTGTAGTGAATTAATATGGACACACCTCTACCTGCAGGTGTGCATGTAGAGATGTGTCCATTTATAATCTGCCTCCTGGAATCTCACCATTCCAAGATATATGCTTTCACTGAAATTCTTCTCTCATCTCCAAGTAACGTCCACAGAGATCCATTTTCCCTTTGCAAAGAGAAAGAAGTAGTCTTGGAAGCAAGGGAGACCCACTTGTTTCAGCTGTTCTCCTTATCAGTGGAGCTGTGAGGAAACATGGGTTAGGTTCCGGCAGCTTTGGGGGCTGGTCAAAGAATGGGTATGGCAATAGGATCCCAGCTTAGGTGCTTCTGCTGTAATGCTCCAGTCTCTGCTCTCAGGGGGCCTTGGGGATTGAGAGGATGAAGATATAGGGAGTTTTATTTGTTTTAAAAATCTGCTCTAAAGGGAGAACATGAGAAAGTGTCCTATAGATGTAACAGTGTATCATGGCAACAGGTAGAGTATCTTAACTCAGCCCTTTCATAAGGTGTTCTTCCAATGAAGATGGTTGCCAAACAAATATATCCTCGTAGAATTTTCCTCACTCTCCTGTGAACCAATCCCCTTTCCATTGCTTGGAGACAAGAGACTTGCCATTTCAGCATCTAGTTTAAACCGTTATGCCATGATGATCCTATCATGATCATTGATTCATGCATTGCTGGCTTTCTTTGCTTCATTTATTTGCTTTCTAAAGATTTCTCTCTCTCTTACAGGGTCCTATTGGTTCTGCTGGACCTCCAGGATTCCCAGGTGGCCCTGGAGCCAAGGTATGTACTGTATATGCTGTACAGTATGCCAGCAACTACAAAGGTACCTTCTAGCAGAGATGTTCAGCAAAAATATTGCGGAATTTTAAAGAATTCTGTGTTAAATGCACATGGTTTGAAGACTATCAGCTACTCTCCACTACAGACATATGCAATACTGCTTCGTGGAAGTCCTGTGTTTCAGCTGGAGGTGACACACATTTGAAGGAAAGGACTCAGGCATAATGTCCCACTTCAGAGTGTCTGTCTGAGCAATTGGAGCTGTTTGTCATGGCCAGTGGACCTGGTCTAGGCTTAGCCAGGCTTTCATTTAACATCCCTCTAGCAGTATAGTGGCCCTTTCAAGCATATAAGGTCCAAATCATGCTAAGTGCTAGAGGCACAGAAGCATCTTCTGTGTGTCCTCCCAATACCATCTTGATGATCTGTATTACAGGAGGAACCCTGCTAATATATGTAGCAGTTAAATAGTTCCTCTTTATGCAACTGGCATTAGCTTTCCTGTATCCTGATTTTTGAAGGAAGCAGAAACACCCCAGTGATTTACTGCACTAGAATTGTTCCCACTTGTGTTTCCTCTAAGCAAGCCAATTCAAAGTTGAAATGCAGATCACAGAATAATGTGGTCTGTGCCACACACACTGCCTCAGATATACATATACACATGCATATGTCTTTGCATTGTCAATGTAGGTATATCTCAGATGCACCTTATTTTGCTGAAGGACTGCTATAATCTGATCATGCTTTTGACTGCTAGTTAGGTAGTCTACCACCTTGTGTATGAAGACTTAGATATACTCACAGTCTGTTTCTCCAACAGGGTGAAATTGGTGCTGCTGGTAATCCTGGCCCATCTGGTCCTGCCGGCCCCCGTGGTGAGGTTGGACTCCCTGGTGCTAGTGGACCCGTTGGTCCTCCCGTAAGTGGAAATTTTGCTCAGTAAAAACTCTTTAGCTCAGAAACCATGGCCGAGTGGTCGTGAAGAAAATAACTAATCTCCTTTGCTTTGCTTTTTAGGGAAACCCTGGTACTAACGGTATTAATGGTGCTAAAGGAGCAGCTGTAAGTATCCACGGATCGACCGGCATTTATTTCATGGCACGGATTAGGGGCTAATGAGAAGATGTCAAGATTGCTCACATTTTTTCTCTCTTCTTTCTCTCTCTCTTTTTTGGACAGGGTATTCCTGGTGCTGCTGGTCCCCCAGGACTGCCAGGCCCTCGTGGTAACATTGGCCCCTCTGGTCCTGCTGGAGCTTCTGGTGCTCGGGGACTTGCTGTACGTGATTTTGCCTCTCCCAGAGTTTCCCTTTCTGGGTAGTTTTGCTGCTAGTTTGAGTTTGCACTTACTCTCACATTCTGCCTATGGAAATGCCCAAATGGTGGCCTCCGAGCAGGGTTTTGCTTTGACCTTTTTTTGTCATGTTATGCATCCATCAGTGATGGGCCGCAGTAAAATGATGGCAATCCAGCTTCTGTTGAGGTTCTGCTAATCCATCAGATCTAACTGCCAACAGTCACTATTAGGAATCTTTTTATTCAATAGTTGTTTTGTTGTGGTGCTGATAGGCATTTTTTAAAGCAAGAGTGGGGGACCCTTGGTCTTGAGACGTTGTTGAGACTCCAGCTCCCATCAACAAGGTCAATGGACAAAGTTGATGGGAGTGGCAATCTCGCAGATTCCGAGGGTCAGTTGTGCTTGAAAGTTATTTCTGTAATTATTACAAGAGACTTATGAGATGGCCACTGTTGTTGTATTATATCACTGACATTTGGCATATAGGAAGATAGAGAAGGCTAAAGTCACATTGGAGTGCCCAGTTCATTTTGCTGCCACATACTATACTGACACAGGCCTGCACCTCTGAAGCCATCTTGATATGGAGATGCCAAGCTCTTAGGTTCTTGCCAAATAATAAGAGTGTGCCATCAAGTCAATTCTGACTTATGGCAATCCTTTCTGGGGTTTTCTGGGTAGAGAGTACTCAGCAGTGGTGTATTATTCCCTTCTTCTGGGGTATCCTAGGACTGTGCGGCTTGGCCAAGGCAACACAAGTTGGGGGGACAGCCAAGAAATGAACTCCTCCCAACCGCTAGCTGTGCTACCATAAAAATATATTGATGGGGTGGTCAGTTCCGCCCAGTCCACCAAAATACAGCAGTATCTTCTGTCACTTTCAAGACACATACGCCATAAGCTTTTATGGTGGCTCTCTTATCTCCCTACACATCCTCTTCCTCATAATCCTGGTCTCTACATCAGCGTGCATTCCAGTGGTCCTGGCACTGTTAACATTTTTGTCAGGTTATTTAGGTCTGGATTTTAAAGACTGCAGTGGGTCATGATTTGGGGGAAAGGGTTCATTATTACTGCCCTCCTGTCTCCCTGCCCCCTTAAGTCTGATCGGAGATCCATGTTAGGAGCAGCCCAGCTGGGGTGGTAACTGGCCCTCGTGCATGATTTTGCAATTGGGCAGTTTGCTGCTGTAATTCTTTGCTGTTTGAGAAAATGTAGCTCAGAGGTTCACACTGAGAATGAACGATCCCCCCCTCCCCACATATCCACTGCTTGAATATTTTCTTTTGCTTGTTTTAGGGCGAGCCTGGTCCTGCTGGATCCAAGGGAGAAACTGGTAACAAGGGTGAGCCTGTGAGTATTATAGTGCATTATCCAGTGTTGTGGGAGATAATCTCTACGTTCTGGGAGATAATCTCTATTCCATTGTTTTTTAAAAACCCTAACATTGCCTTGGTGACCTCTCGGTTCTTGTTGCCTCGAAACAGGGGTCTGCCGGCCCAACTGGCCCTCAAGGTCCAAGTGGTGAAGAAGGCAAAAGGGGTGCCACCGGTGAGCCTGGATCTGCTGGTCTTCCTGGCCCTGCAGGTTTAAGAGTAAGTCATTTGCCCTTCCAAACAGAATACACTGAAAATAAACAGGAGAATATTTGGGGAAAGCAGCATATATTAAGTGGTAGAGCATTTTGCTGCACATGCTGGGAGGTCCCAGATTCGGATTGTTGTTTTTTTAAGCATCTCAAACTAAAAGGATCAAGTGTAAGATTTTGGGAAACACCTCCGCCCGAAATACTAGAAGGATGCTGCCTACCAGAGTAGACATTGCACAGTAGATAGGATAGCTCACTGGATTGTTTTCTTACCTAAAATAAGGCATCCCCATCGCCACTCCATTTGATTGGTCTGTCTGCATCAAGCTATGTTTGAATGAACATTCTGATGTGTGCCAGATGAGATGCAGGGGTGGACCATGGTTTGATGGAGGGATTGGATGCTTATATGGCCCTGATCTCCAATTTAAGGAACTCAAAAAGAGCTGGAAGCGATATCTGTCCAGGAGGACAGTGGCAACTATAACCAGTCATGGTAGCCATTATTAAGCTAGGTTGACCACACCTCTATTTTCTTATGTCTGAAAAAATGGCCCATTTGGAGCATCTCGGCAAAAATATTCAGGAGCTTTGAATATTTTCAGATTGATCACAGTATAAATGGTCCCCAAACTGTAATTTTGAGAATTTAGATAGATAGATAGATAGATAGATAGATAGATAGATAGATAGATAGATAGATAGATAGATAGATA
>JAHTLZ010003542.1:61136884-61157408 GCA_023846285.1 Phrynocephalus versicolor | reverse complement strand
TTATTATTATTATTATTATTATTATTATTATTATTATTATTATTATTGCTCTCTAGATCAGCATGCATTCCAGTGGTCAAAGACATGCAATATACAAACATAACATTAAAATATAAATAACATTAATATACTATTAAAATATACAACATCAATATACAGTAAATCATCTGTTTGAATCCACCACTAACAATAAATTATCATTCAGATAGAGTAAGCAGAATAATGCTGTAAAACAAATTTGCACTAAAACTAACCAATTCCCATAATCAACCCCTATGGCTCCAAGCCGAACGAATACGGTTTCAAACCTTGCTTAAATTTGTCCAACTCTGGTGTCGGGGAAGAGAATTCCACAGTTTTGGAGCCAAGTGAGAGAATGCTCTAAGCCTGGAGTTTAGGGTGTACATGAAAAAAAGAAAAAAATTGTGCTGTAATCCAGTTTCAAATAGGTCAATAGTAAGCTTCTCTGTGTTTTGTAGGGTCTCCCTGGTCAATCTGGAAGCCCAGGCCCTGCTGGCAAAGAAGGTCCTACTGTAAGTATCTCACATTTCTTTCTCTCCAAAAATATAATTGAGAAGCACCTGTTTTAGATGACATTTATATTTGTATAATCAGTTTCTATAGGGGCTTGTATTTGTACTGTTATTCAACCCTTATATCGTGTTTATCATGGCAGCAGGCCCTTAAAGTAGGTTAGTCTATTGGTGACTATTTTACTGGAGGGCTTTTAGCTAAATTCGGGACTTGTTATTGGACGTTCCTAAAGCTGAAACCGAGGCATTTAGGCAACCTGGGCCATAGGCAGAGACCTCCTGAGATACTAATAAAAGTATTGTTTCTTGAGCCTTGACTTCTGATACAAGTTCTAAACAGGTGATAGTTGATCAGTAAATGTATTGACATCCTTCTGTACAGCTCCTTGCCAGGTTTCCTAAATCAGACATGCAGCAGAGTTCCTTCCTTGGCTTCTTATTCAGGCTCAAAAGGGATGTGAGTTTCTCAATAGATCTGAGTGCATGCGTTGTACAGTGTTATGCTAGGTCTTCAAAGACCAGCCTGCAGCAGACCAAGAAAAGGGAGGGAACAAAATCCAGAGAATAGGTTGTACCAAAGTGTATTGAGTAAATAAAACGAACAGCCTGTAATACAACTATGCTGATTAATGTGCAGAAATGCATTAGAAGTGAAAAGCAATAACATAGTGCATTGCTGAGATAGGTCATGTCGTTCTAAATGAAGTAGCCATCTTAAGGCAGTGAAACTGTGTACAGAGAATAAGAATAATGTGCTTTTTCTTTTAGGGTCTGCCTGGTCCTGATGGTCGCCCCGGCCCCATTGGTCCAGCTGGTCCAAGAGGTGAACCTGGCAACATTGGATTCCCAGGACCAAAAGGCCCCAATGTAAGTACTGTGAACAACTTAAAGAGCTGTCCATGGTATCAAACGCACACCGTTGCATGTAATGCATACGATAGTCCTGCAGTGAACATCAGACTGGTATTCCTAGCATAATGATAATAAACCAACAGACAACCTTTGGATTGAGTGGCATTGGCTCTTCATTCCAAACTTGGGTGCTGGGACCACTAGATGTCCCTAGTTAAAATCTACATTACTGCAGTGAAATTTGCTTTGCTTTGCTAAGTCCCTTGTTCTCATGATCTGCAACCCACTTTACTTGCATACTTACTTATGTGGTATTTGTCCTTCTTTACACTCAGAATAGCATTCAGATGGTGAACAGTATCCTTAAATCCATTTAAAACTACAAAGCTAATTACATCATTATACTTAATTAAATAATTAAAAGGCCATATTGACAAGATGCATCTTCATGTCTTTAGTAAGTGCACTGAGGGTGGGAACCCCATGCAACTCCAAAAAGTGCATTCACAGTCAGAGAAGAACACAGATTTTACTTCTTAATCAAGTGATGGATGCACAGGCTGTGGCATTTGGAGAGTTCATTCTCAGTACCTTCCAGATTCGTTGCTCTTTTATTAATTGGAAGGTACTTTAAATTTGGTTTAAAACCATATAGGAGTGCTAAATCAAACCCAGATGTGTGCACAGTTGCAGAGCATTAGAATGAACAATTGTATGAAGATCCGAACTACCTGTTCACATAGTGTATCCCTGTGGGAGCTCTATCTCTTTAGACCAGTTGCTCCCAACCTTGTGTCTTCAGAGGTCATTGGACTAAAAACCCCAGAAGCCTTCACCACAATCTGTACTGGCCAAGATTAAGTGCAAGTACATCTGTGAACCCAAGTTTGGGAGTCACTAGCCTATGCTTCAGACCAGGAATGGAGCACATATGCTTAAATCCGACACCATCGAAAATTACTTCTCTGTGGAAAGCTAGCATGAGAAGTCTTCCATCCTAGCTATTTCTTGGATGGCAGAGTGTTGTTTTATTTCTCTTTATTTTTGTTTTATTATGTAGGAAAGGTTATACATACAGTAGAACCCCGGTATCTGCTGGGGATTGGCCTTCCAGTGGATAATGAAAACCGTGGATAAGAGAGAACGTCTGCCCACCCACCCTCAAACTGCTCTTTCCTGACAGTAGCTTGCTTCCTGACTGCTGTTTTGAGACAGTAGCTTGCTTTATGGCCACTGTTTGTGACAGGAGCTTGCTTTGCAGATGCAATTTGTGACAATAGCTTCTTTACAGCTGCTGTTTGTAACAACAGCTTGCTTTGTGGCTGCTGAATTATTTAATTTTTTCCTCTGCCAACCCTGGATAACTGAATCAGTGGATAATGAATCAGTGGATACGGGGGTCCTACTGTACTTTTTCAGGTTTGGGAAGAAATCAGAGTGTATCTGATTTCTGAACAAGATGCTGTCAAGTGTGTCCTTGCTCATTCAGTACTGTCTCACAATCCCTGCCAAATTATTGCTTCCTGGGAAGAAAGATGGCGAACAAGCATATGTTGTCACCAAGTGCTGCTCCTCTTGCTTGGTGCCTGCTTCCTTCTGAATCAATGAGTAACTTGCTGCCACCATAAACAGAAAATGCACCAACTCCAGGGGCTTTGAATGAGGGGTGGACCTCTTCCCGGGGCATGGGCCCTTTCCAGCCATTCTAACCCCTGACTTTTCAGTCCTCATCTCAGAGTATATGAGAGGTCTTTGGAAATATGTACATCAGATTAAAGCAACTTTGACTCAAGCTTGATTTCATTCTGATCCAGACCACACAATTTCTTTCTCTTTCTACCATAGGGTGAACCTGGCAAACCCGGTGATCGAGGCAATGTTGGTGTTCCCGGCTCACGGGTATGTCTAACTCCTATCTATCCTGTGCCTCGTTTAGGAGTGTGCAATTGATGCAGGGATTTTCAATAACTCTGAGAAAGACCCACAAGTTAGTGGGAATAATATCTAAATGTTAGCAAGGGAGGTATGTACCTAGCTCACATTCAATAGCCAGATTCATAACATCTGGCATACTCTTTAATTGCATGACATTCACCTCCCTTTTTTGTCACTGCTAGAAATGGGGATAGACCTGATCCTTGAGCATCCTTCAGACAAATAAATTGGTTTATAATCTTTCCTGTTAACATATTATTTTTCACTCCATTTTTAAGCTAAGCCGGGCAGGTTTTTTTTAAGAACTGTGTCACAAGCAAGATTCTCATGTGCAAGTGTGCAGATACATAAACATGTGCAGATGCTACCAAGTAACTTTTACGGATGATCAGTGTGAAAGCAGAACCTGGACATTTTGCTTTTCTGGACAAAAACTCCAGCCAATATGGCTGTCTACGGATGGTTCCAGAGTTTGGCACTATTATTATTCTAAGCTCTGGATCAAAATCTATAGATAGCATTTGATGGAGAGAGAAAAGCCTAGTTATTGCATATGTATAAACCAACAATTCTGAGACTTTTCTCATTTTGTTTGAAAAATACAGATATGTATCAGAGAAGACTGTGTTGACCTTATTTAACTAAAGCTCTGTTGTTCTAGGGTGCACCTGGTCCTGATGGAAACAATGGAGCTCAGGGAGCACCTGGTGTCGTTGTAAGTACACAATCATCATCTTCGATTAAAAACACAGAGCTCCCATATCCTTTGGAGCGGCTGTCCATTAATTTCAGTGGAGACCATTGTTCTGCACATACAAGCTTTAGAGTAACCTCTGAAAGACAGGGGGAATACCTGTTCCATTACATAAGTTTGGATGTCACAGTAAATTGAGGTTTATCAGAAGAGCAGTGAACATCAGCAAGGCTCTGATTTCAGTACTGTTCTGGCAAATAGAAGGGGAAGAAATGGAGGCAATGACAGAGTTTATTTTCTTGGGCTCCTTGGTCACTGAGGATGGCACAGCATTCAAGGGAGACTTCAAATCAAGCAGTTTGCATTTGTACCCTATACTAGAATGAATCTTGATTTTGGTTTGTTTAAACTAGCCATGTTCATAAGCTGTGGTTTGAAGTTGTGTCATTTCGAATAAACCATAGTTAAGATCAACCATAGTTAGCTAGGTTCAGACATTCATGCATGTCTTGCTTATTCAGAAGCAGAAATAGAAGTTTTGATCCTGTTCCTCCCAGCCACAATGGAAATAAAGGGGGAGGAGAGCTAGTGTGGGAGTCCAAATCTAACTTAGCCCAGTTCCATCATTTGAATGTTACAATAAATCATGGTTTAGTGTAATGTTGAAGTACAACAACTACAAACTCTATGTAAACATCATTGTATCTCTGTCTCTGTATCTCATCAGTCTTTTGTGTTTTATTTTCTCTAGGGCAATCCCGGTAGTAAAGGTGAAACTGGTCCAGCTGGTCCTCCTGGCTTCCAAGTAAGTGAAGATATGATTAACCAAATTGTGAGGAGTTTGCTGGAGGAGTTTTAGGTCAGGTTGACCTTGGACGCAGAATGAAGAATAGACAGATAGAGAAAAATGCCTTTCTCAGCCAGCTGAGCAGACACGCAGGCATAGACTGCTACGTTCATCCCAGAAGGCTTGTTTTATTCATCTTATCAATGTTCACAAGTGAAACAATGGAGCACTGACAAAAACAGGAGCTCAGATAGGAGGCAGCTGCCCTTTAGAACTTTGGCCCTGCCTCAAAGCAAAAGGTCAGGGGAAATAGAAGGTCACTTCCACTCCAGATATGCCACGTCGGCCAGGAGCATGTGCGCATCACTGCAGCCCCTCCAAAACACACCCTTCAAAGAAAGGTTCCCACACCAAATATGTACTAATTTGCTTGGTGGCTAACATTAAGGCAGAATTTGGGTTCTTTGCAGTTGAGCATTATGCTTGGGAGAAACAGTGTGGCACCTCTCAATAGATATTAATTGATAAAATACACATACTGCATATACACACAACCATGACCAAGGAAGATAGCAACATAATTAGCATGTCAACAAGGTGATAATAAATGATTATGACACCTTGCTGAATCTCAGATGCTGATTAGTTCAGCATGCTCAGCTATTTAGTACCTTAAAATAGCAGGCCAGTAATGACATTCTTTAAAGTTGCCTCTTCCTATGTCTAGGCATGCAGATTCTTCACAGTTGAACTGCACTCACCTTAAACTATTCTTTTCACTTTGGGCTTGAATATATGTAGTAGGATTTATGGAGATAAGAGTCCATGTTTCTCATCGATAAATTTAGAAAATTTAAAAACACTGCCTTCTCACTATTTACAATGTTTTTAAATCACATAGGGAATGAGTGGTCAGTTAGTTGAACCCAATAAGCAGTCCCATTCATAAGAAACCACAAGGGTAGTTTTGCTAAGAATATAAACAGCATTTCCAAATCCAGGGTTCTCTAGGTAATCTAGAACTCTCATCAACCCCAGCTAATATGGCCAATGGCAAGGGGCAACGGAGTTCTAGGCTCCATCAGTTGGAGGAAAGCAGATTTGGAAAGGCGTTTGTAGGGGAACTGAACTGCCTTTCACACTGCTTCACTTTAACGCTTTGACTGTGTTAGACTCTAACAGATGGTTGAACACACTTCCATGTAGGTGGAAGTCATATTTCTGAGGTGCTTAGGAAAGACATCAGGCTGAAGATTGGGCGTTTGATTCCTTACTCAGAGAATAGTAAGGAGTCCACAAATACAGATATATTTGATAATGCTTGATTCTAGGACGGACGGGTTCACTTGTAACCATTTACATTGCATTAGAGAATGGAACATGGTTGATTTTAATTTCAACTCATTTCTTTTTAGGGCCTTCCAGGTCCCTCCGGCCCAGTTGGTGAAGCTGGCAAGCCTGGTGAACGGGTAAGTTGGTAGACATACTCATTTGCAAATGAAATACAGTAAGCAAGGGACGTTGAGTTAAGAGTTCTGGTTTTATGAGGTCCCATTACTTAAGCTCAGTTTTTGGCTTTATGTCTCCAACTATAATCACAAGGCATGGTGCTCAGGAATGGCAGCTCAGCACTTGACCTAAAATCTTGACTTTGAGGTTAATTAATCTGAGAGTTCGGATCTCAAGGGTAGCATGATGAAGACGAACATGGCTCTTTGGAATATGGCAATTCCAGTATCCTAGCCATTGTATCACACAATTAGTTACAACATTCTGCCATTGAACAAGATGATGATACTCAGATTCATGTTCTTGAGCTATCATCATTCATCTATCTCTAGCAGTGACTAACAGCATAATTCTAACAGCATCAAATGCTGATGTCTGAAAAGTCATAATGCACTTCGATGTGACGTTATACATTTGGAGAAACGTAAAGCTTGATTTTATTCTACCATTTCACTTGAAGCCTACATTAGGTTAAATTCCAGTTTCTGCTTGAAAATGTTTGATTTCTCTTTGATACATTGGGTAAAAAATATCCATAGCTAATAACTATGAGAATTCTTAAACAACAGTAAAGAAAAATGGCGGTAACTAGTTTCTCTCCTTTTTTGCTTAGGGTATTCCCGGTGAATTTGGTCTCCCTGGTCCTGCTGGTGCAAGAGTAAGTATACATTTTGCTGCATTTTACTCAGCTTTCTTGCTGTTATAAAAGGCAGATCTTGGAAGAATTACTGCTTTTTAACTCAGGTTCCGTTCTCCAGTTTGATTATTGGTCATGTTGGCTTAGGGACTCAAGAGAACTATAACTTCAGAACAACACCATGTTCTGCAGAAATCCATACTAAATGTAGAATGATTTAAGGGGGAAAGTAAGAATAAAATAAAAACAGCTTCCTCATATAATCAGACTTTTCTAAACCTCTGCGTATGAAACACCAAACTGTGTTATCATTCTAAAATTCCATAGTATAGAAAACACCAATGCTGTCATACTAGGGGGAAGACTTGCAACAGTTATTGAGATAATATTATTGTTGTTATGTCCTTCTGATGAAAATAATAAACTTACTCGCTGATATAAAGAGAATGCCCAGTTTCCTTTTATGGGGCTGTCTGCAGAGCGAGAACGACATCATTGACAGCAGCAGATTGCCACTCACTGAATCCATTTATCAATTTCATGGTGTAAACAAATCTGTATCACTGTACATGAATTGTGCACACCTCAAAATTAGAAAGGAACTCTTTTAAGTAGTGGGAGTCAGCCACTTAGGGTCTCAAGAGAGTTAACAATCTAGAAGTACAGTACATAATATATATATATATATATACACACTATCGACCAGACATGCCTAAACATATATTCTTGTTTGGACAACAATTGCTCAGATTGTCTGTGAAAAACTTAATTGTGAAGTAGGTGATAAAACCAGATTAATGCTGCTTTCCTAAGCATACTTAACTGGAAGTAAGTCCCACTGAATCCAATAGACTTTCTCTTTTTTCAAATCACCTCCATTAGGACAAGGCTGTAGAATTTCTAAGATATGCTTTATTTCTCAGTGAATCAAAGATGGCATGCCTCTGGTTTATGACAGCGACTCTCTCACCCAAGAGAAGGCAGCTTTCATGGGCATTTTTTTTTTACCTCCACCCCAACTCACAGAGGCTATACTTGCTTCAGAAATCAACAAAAATCTACAAAAAAAAATCCAAATCATATCTTGCTAGAAGCCCATTTCCAATTTCATTTTTGTGATTTGGGGTTTTCAGGGGGAATTGGGGCCTTTGTTTTATTTCACTGCAACACTATTGAGCCAAAAGGCCTCTCTGCCATTTTTATAGTGGGTCAGCATCAGCTTCTGGGTTGCACTTTGCCCATCCTTGCCCTAAAACATTTTTGATACAATTCTCCCACAGGTAAACTGGTCTTATTCTTCCATCTGAACCATATTCACAAGTTACACCTTTTATATGAGCTTGTCAGTGCAGACAGCACTCACTATCTGTACTGCTGACTCCTTTCCATCTCTGCTGGATTCGAAACTTCCTCAAACTAACACGTCAAACCATTGGGACTTCAGTTAACCTCAGATCAACCTTTTGCTTACAGGGCGAGCGTGGCCCTCCAGGTGAAAGTGGTGCTGCTGGTCCTGTCGGTCCCATTGGAAACCGGGGCCCCTCTGGAGCTCCAGGACCTGATGGTAACAAGGTAAGACAGAACGATTGTTATTTTTCTGAAAGACTGAGGAGGGCAGTAACATCTCCTGAATAGAGATGGGCACAAAACAAACAATTTTTCGTTTCTGTTTCCGTTTTTTATTTTGTTACGTAACGAAATGACAAACGAATTCTTTCTCTAAAATGAAACGAAACGAACAGAAACACTGGAAATTTTGTCATGCGTTTTGTTTCCGTTACTGCAATATGAGTCAATTGCTTAAAATCCTAAAAAAAAAATCACAAAAAATTGAAATAAATGATAACAAAATGGTAACAAAACGAACGAAAATGAAAATGAATTTTTTGCAAAAATTTGCAAAAAACGGAAACGAACCGAAAGAGACCCTACAAATGACAAACGACAAACGAAATGCCATTTTTTGATTAGTGCCCATCTCTACTCCTGAATGCAAGGACTTACAACACCATCCACTTGTCTGTCCTTGAAACACCAGACTCTCTCTGTATGAGATGGAAAGGCATATGGAAAGTCAGCCTCTCTTAAAAGGTTGCATCAAGGAGAACAGGAAAATTGGGAAACATTAAAACAGTTCATGGATCGGATATAACAGGAATCATGTTGGGTGTTTTCACTAGTCCTTGTTGCTTGCTCTGAAAGGTAGTGTCTGCAATATAGAGAGACCTCAGTCCTTTTTGCTACCTCTGAAAGGTAGTGTCTGCAGTATAGAGAGACCTCAGTTATCACATTGCAAAGTTTATATGCATGCACTGGTCATTCCCAGTTCTTTGCTGTGTGAATAGCTGCTCCACATCAAGAATCAAAATTTGCTCTTGGAGTTATTTTGAATGACAAAAAATAAGTAGCTCCTAATGTGGGCTGGTGTGTGTGTGCGTGCGTGCGTGCATGCATGGAAGAGCTTTTTAGGTGGGCCTGGAATCCTCACAATGCATCTGGAATGCGACTCATTCACTTGTTACCTTTATATCTCCCTTTCTTCCAGGGAGCCCAAGGCTGTATACTGTACTGTATATACTTTTCTTCTCCAAATGTGAGAAGAAACCTTGTGAGAGAGGCCAGACTGTCTTGAGTGGGTTAGAGAAAGGCAGTGTGACAAAAAGTGACCCCAAATCCCTAAGAAAGTAGTTCACTGGGTACTTGTGCTTGAATCTTCCAAGCCCTGATTCAGTGCTCTCTAACCGCTAATCATGGCCTCTACAGGCCATGACCTCTCCCTGTGTGATTTTTGTAAGGAATCTAGTAAGCACATACCATTTGTAGGCCTTGAGCCAATTGGCTTTGATTCACATGTGACATTACAGGGATGTATATATGTTTAATGGCCTAAAGGGTTACTGTAAGATTAGTGTAGGTGCAGGGCCTGAATATAAAAAGGAACTGTTGTTTTACCGAGCGGGTGCTTTCCACATCCTGATGTATGTTATAATGCATTCTTTAAAAAGTTGATAAGACACCTCCAAATCACTGGCTCATTCAGTTCAACAAAGTTCCAGACATCTGCTACAAAGACCTGTCCCAATAAGAAACAGTAGAAAAGGATGTTCTATAACTCCTTCTAAACAATTTTGGATTAAATCTGCTTCCAGGAAAAATATTAGTTCAATATTTTAGTTGGTTATCAGGATTTGTGTGTGTGTGTGTGTGTGTGTGTGTGTTTTACCAGAGCAACTGAAGAAGTCAGAATGTTTTGCTTAAATACTTTACTCTACTTTACTAAGAAGTGCCTTTATTTTAAAAAGATTGATTTCATCTTTTGAATCATTCCAGAAAGGTCTTGACTGAGCTGATGTCTAGTTCTTATTATCTTTTTATATACTGTGAGCATAGAAGATACCATTCCTTGCATCGCTGGACACAACCAAAGCTGGATTGGATCCAGTTTAATTATCATTAGAAAAGTTGGTATCCTGGATAATAGCTCCCAGCCAACATAGCCATGCTGGTTGTGATATTCTGGATATTGTTGGCCAGAAAAGTCAACTTTCAAAGCTCTGGCACAAATATCCAGCAGCATTCAGTAATGTTATATAATATTGTTTTAGAACACTAATATATGACAGAGGGTGAGCAGTTGAATGCAACGCTGCTTTCTTAGTAAATTTGGGGCCCATCAAGATCCAATATATCCTTTCCTTGTTCTCCTAGGGCGAACCTGGCAATGTTGGTGCAGTTGGTACCCCAGGCCCAGCTGGTTCTAGCGGAATCCCCGGAGAGAGAGGCGCTGCTGGCATTCCTGGAGGCAAAGGTGAAAAGGTAAGACCCCAAAATACAGTCTGTTCCTCAAGGGAAGGGTAGGAGATACTGCTTGCACACATAAGATTCCAGATCTAACCCGTGGTATCACCAGGGAGAGCTGGAACAGATCCTTGCCTGAAACACTAGAGAGCTGATGTCAGTTTTCTGTAGTCCATGTGAAATGTCTCTAGTGTCTCTCTCACAACCCCTTCTTAGACAAAGCAGCAGCCATCCTATCTTTGACAGATTTGCACAGTTACACAAACTGAATGTGCAAATGTGTGCAAGACATCTTTCTCACCGATGCAAAAACACAGTTAATATTTGAAAATCGTGGCATCACCTTACCATCTCCTCTGCTTAGGACGATGCTACTTGTCTATAATGACAAGTCAAATATCCCTCCTAAACATGTGTTAATTCCCAATCCTACACATTTGTACTACCAGATGGTCCTATGATGCTGTGAGAATGCACAGTCTTTGGCTAACCAGCTGATTCTCAGAAGTCTTAGTTCAGGATCCCAGGCTTAGAATTATGATCTGGCCTGAATTATTTCTGTACTAATTTATATCCCGATATTCTTTCCTGCGTGAGATGCCTGCTCCTTCCCATTTATCCTTACAAGAACCTTATGAAGTAGGGCAGAATGGGAGAAAGTGATGGGTTACCCAGTGAATTTCCTGGGTCAGTGGAGACCAAATCTTTGTCTTAGCATGCATTATGCCACATGACTCCAGATGGCTTCTTGAAACACTGTTTATTACAATTCATTCTGTTCCTTTATTTCAGGGTCCAACAGGCTTCAGAGGAGAACCTGGAGCAACAGGAAGAGATGGTTCCCGTGTAAGCATGCTTACATTGTTTTAAGTTCTGAAAATCATGTTTATTGTTCAGAAACCTTAAGTATAGATAGCCTATAATTAGAGTTTAAATTGTGCTATGTTGAAGAGAGGTAATTGAGTTAGTGAAACCAATCTTCAAAGAAATCTCACGCAAAATCAGTCACCAGACAAAGGGAACAATGTGTTGCATGAGTCCATGAGTCTGGTTGTGGCACTCAGAAGCTTTCATTAGATAAGGATTTTAATCTTCCAGTCATCTGTAACATGTTTTTGGATTCTAAATTTTTTTCTTTTTTTTTCTTTTTAACCAGAAGCTTCTGGTAGAATTATTAGACTTGGAAACAAGAATCACTCATTCAGGAGATCTTGTTTACAACTGCAAAACACTTTCTACAGTTGCTGAAAACGAGGGGCAAATTTGGCCCTAATATTGCTTGATTTTGTTTGCTTGTGATCCAAGTCAACCTGTGTGTATTGAATTCAGATGGAAAAAGCTTCAAATGAAGTTCCGCTTGCTTATATTACCTACTCAGGTCACTTGTCACAACAGATTTCATTTGCTTGTTTTCACTGAAATTTTCAAACAATGCTAAACTTTTAAAAACCCTAGTTTCTTCATTTTGTGCAGTTATCCATAATGTAACAGTACTGTATTCTTTTACAATAACCTGAACCTGAGGATGCAAAGTGAGATTCAAGCATGTCATTCCACTTGAATTTCAGGGCATTCCCGGTGCAGTTGGTGCTCCCGGACCTGCTGGAAGTGCTGGTGAAAGGGTGAGTACCATTCTTCCCCAATACAGAGCTTCTCTGTGTTGTGTCATTACAGTCGTGACCGACTCTTTGTGACCCCACGTCCATGGAGTTTTCTTGGCAGGAATACTGGAGTAGTTTGCCAGTTCCTACTCCAGGCACCTACAGCACCTGATATTCCCTGGTGGTCTCCCATCCAAGTATTAACCAGGGCCGACTCTGCTTAGCTTCCAAAATCAGGCAAGATTGGATGTGCTTAGGGCATCTAGGCAGCTGGACAGAGCTTCTACCCACTTAATATTATTCATGCAAATAGAGAATTCAGCTGGGTTTTGCACATGTACAGAATACAGACACCTGCACGGAGGGAGAGGAGGACTGCACTGTTCCCCTTCTGGTTATCAAGTAATAAAATTATGTTAGATGATGTCATAGTCCTTGATGCTCAGAATGTCCTGGGGATGTCGAGCACTCTTTTCAGATCTGTTTCATAATTGTTTGTTACATTTTAAAGTTTATATGGAATAGTTCTGAAACTTTAATGAGTATATTTTAATTATCGGTGTTTTCTAAAAATGCATCTTGCAGCCCACCGGTCCTTGCAAAGGGAGAAAAGCAGGGTTGAAATGCATTCATTAGTTACAACAAGGCTGTCTGCAACACATGACAAAGCCATTAATAGCTAGTACACAGATCCCATTAAAAGCAATGGAATGAGCTTGTTGTAGAGTGAATGCAGAGCCTGGACTTTCATCATCAAACCACTTAGATATTTGGGTCAGTGGGGATGATGACAAGTAGTGCAGCAGTAAATTTGGAAGTGCAGGTGTGCATCCTGACAGGCCTCAAAACCACCAAAATCACACTGAGAATGCAAAAATTCAGGCAGCCGGGTCATTCTATAGCAGTGGTTCCCAACCTGGGGGTCGGGACCCCTTTGGGGGTCAAACAACCATTTCACAGGGGTCCCCATGTGCCAGTGAAGAAAAAAACACAAACGGCTTGGGTCTGGATGGAGAAGGGGAGGGAGGGAGGGGGAAGAGTTTTACAGCTTGATAGGTTGGAGGGGATGTCCATCAATGGCACCGGAGGCTGCGATTGGCTGAGGGCGCCTATAGAGGGAAGTTCTCTATGGCATTTGCGGCAGTGGCCTGCCAAAGGGGGCTTGTGGCCTCTTCCAAGCAGGGCAAGGGGTCACCACAACATGAGGAACTGTATTAAAGGGTTGCAGCATTAGGAAGGTTGAGAACCGCTGGTCTATAGAAACAAATGGGAAACAAGTCCTTTGTAAAGATAATGGCTCTTAGTAACCTGGTCAAGACCAAAACGTCTCAAATACTTTTTCATTATAACAAGGAAAGGTTTCAACAATATTGTGCTTCTGGGTTACTTTCCTAGTTAACTGTGGGGGCTGGAGCTAAGATTAAAGAGACCAGGGATCTCTGATCCAGGTGGTAGATTATGATATAGTCCCTCCTATTCAGAAAGTCCTGGGTCTTTGGCACTGAGAGCTGTGGCTGCATTACATGATTGATTATATCACCTGCTGCCACCAACCCTTTGGGCTTTGGTCAGAATTTTGCTATGATCAGTGGTCATAAAGCAACTGCAAAAGGGACCAGTGAAGAAATCCAGTAATGCTGTGCTTGGAACTCCTTTAACCTTGTATTTCTGGAATAGCAGCCCCTCTCCTTCCTCACAGTATGCCGCAGAATAGACTGTGTTCAGCACAAATTCTAAAAGACAATGGCCAGCACCTGACTGGTGGTCCTTTAAGATTATTCCTGTGGTTAATTGCAACTAGTTGATGAGGTGCTGGGGCACGTCTCGGCTGCATTTTTTGGAGGCTGGACAAAATACAAAAGGGAGTGGGGTAGAAAGGAGAGGGTGCTGCGAAGAGAACACATTCGTTCTTCAAGTTAGAACGACCAACTGCAGGGCTGAGAGAGGTGGGCCCGCTTTCCCTCTTCAGCCTTTAGTCAATCACCTTATCACCTAGACCGTGTCCTAACCACGCTGCTCCTTTCTATGTTTTAGGGTGAAGCTGGTCCCGCTGGCCAAGCTGGTCCCCCTGGACCTCGTGGTGCACCTGTAAGTAGTGAAATAAATATTTTCTTTTTTTTAAAAAAAAGATATATAACTAATATATGCTGAGAACCTCAGATATGGGAAAGCAGTTTAACTTATTTGAATTTATTTATAGTATAATGCAAAGCAAACCAAGGGTTCTGCTTATATACCACCCCATACCACTTCAAGTAGTCTCTGGGCAGTTTAAAGTTTAATTACAGTATGCAGGCTACACATTGCCCTCCCCCCGCAAGCTGGGTACTCATTTTACCAACTTCTGAAGGATGGAAGGCTGAGTCAACCACGAGCCTGCTACCTGGGATTGAACCCCAGGTCAAGAGCACAGTTTTACCTGCAGTACAGGCATTTAACCACTGAGCCACAGGGCTTCTAATTAGTGTTTTTTTTAATTATATACATTGTTGTTGTTGTTGTTGTTGTTGTTGCTACTGCTGTTGGAAACCGCCCAGAGTACCCTTTGGGCTATATGGCATGGTATAGACATCTAATAAATAAAATAATAACTAAATGCATTTTGTTGCACATTCATTTATTATGTATACATTTATTTGCCCTGCAACTCTAGGGTGAGCGTGGTGAAGTCGGTGCCGCTGGACCCCAAGGCTTTGCTGGCCCTCCTGTAAGTATGAAGGGAAAGTTTGGCTTCCTCCAAATTTGTGGTGCCCTGCAAGTGTCATGCCTCTGAGGTAATTTTCTCTCTTGAACTTTGAAGGGTGCAGCTGGTCAACCTGGTGCCAAAGGAGAAAGAGGTCAGAGAGGACCAAAAGGTGATGTGGGACCTCAGGGCGCCATTGGTGTCGTCGGTAACGCTGGTCCAGCTGTAAGTAGATGACGCTGTTGTTGTATGTGTAGATTTTCTATTGCCCCATGCTTACAGACCCATCACCTCCTATGACATAGATTAATTCTTTATCCTAGTCCTCACATTGAACCCGTTTGTACAGCATTGCGGGTCTGCTACAAAAAGCATTATACATATCACTGGATAAAAGAACAAGCAATACAAATCATTTTAGTAGCAACCTTACCAAAGAAGTAGTAAAGATGCCCTCCTGGAGGAAACATTCAAAGTCATTGCAACTTGAAGCCTTTATTGAATTTTACTTTTATGCATGAATACAATCGCCAGCAAAGAACAGGTGCCAGTGGCCATTACTTTAGTGTTAGGTAAATTATTTCTGCTGGCATATCAGTGATTATAGACAAATGTGACTGTCATAAATACTTTTATTTCAGAAATGAAATGTGATGTTATAACACTGCCATTTACCCATATCCTGTTACTACCACATGGCTAGTACCATACAACTCACCATTTCCCAAAAATATATATGTACTGAGGAAGCGGTAGTGCAAATGCTCTTTGGAAAAGTGTCTGGATGTAATTGATAGTCCTGACTAGAGTTGATTATTTCCACCTGAGAAGTTTATCATCCTATTTCATAGGGAAGGTTACCTTCAGCAGGGCCTTAGAAGACCACAGTAAGAGTGTGAACTAGGGACTGATTCTGCCTCTTATAAGTTAGTAACATTATGGATTATAGCTAGAATAGTATTTTGTTTCTCTTAACTGTTCCCGTTTTCCTTTCTTCTTATGTTTAGGGTCCCCTGGGTGCTGCAGGTCCAGCTGGTGGCCGTGGCGATTCTGGTCCACCTGTAAGTCTAGAACTATCTTATGTTTACCCCCACCACCACATCTGCAGCCCTTGCTGTTCTTCATGACAACTAACCTCTCTCCCTCTCACATCTGTTCTATAGGGTATGACTGGTGCACCTGGTAGTGCTGGCAGACCTGGTCCTCCTGGCCCAGCTGTAAGTAACTGTTGAGAACACTCCATTATGTAAACACTTGGGATAAAAGAAGCTCTGGTTTTGTGTCAATAATCTCTCTTCTGTCACGCTCAAACCTGGAAAACCATCCCTCTGAAATTCTTAAGAAGGAACTTAAATGAGAGCTACAGGATGAAATGGTGTAAAATAAACTTTTGTGTACATTTTCCAGAACCAGAATTCTGTGACAGTGTATACAAATAGCCAAAAGCCTGCTGTTTGGTGTAGTAAAGCAAACTAGAGTAGGCCCATTAAATCAGTGTGGATTTGAGGAGTTAACTCCTCTGTAAGTTCCATGGTTTCAAATTGGCCTTCTGTAAGTACAACTTATTTTAGCATAGTAAATCACAGTTAGAGGAGACCAATTTGAATCAATGGAACTTTTTATTTATTTATTTATTTATTTATTTATTTATTTATTTATTTATTTATTTATTTATTTATTACCCCCTCCTTTCTCCTTGGAAAAGGACCCAAGGCGGCTTAGAGTAATGAGGGACAAAACACTTCAGACATATTCTAATAATTGAGAACAGGGAATTGCAGGACATCTTACAACAGCATTAAAATACATTACGTTAAAGCTACAGGAGAATGAAGCAGTTAAAAAGAAAGTGAAAAATTCCATAAGTGAGGGGCACTAACAATTGAAAACATAGTGTCAAGGCAATCACAAAATATATAAACACAATGTCTATGTGATCATGTATGGTAGAATCATATAAAGGTCACATTCACATAATAGGTAGTTCATGGTTTAGGGAAAACTTGCCTGAAGAGAAAGGTCTTTGCCTGTTTCTGGAAAGACATCAGAGATGGGGCAGTCCTCGCCTCTAGTAGGGGAGAGTTCCAGAGTCTGGGTGCAGCTGCCGAGAAGGCCCTTTCATGTGTTCCCACAAGACGTACCCGTGAGAGTGGAGGGATCGAGAGACTTGCAAAGACTCACTAAATCTCCATTGATTCAGTGGGCCTACTCTGCTGCATTTGCTGTGCTAAGCAACAGGAGCTTGGGCAATGGCCTTATCAGAGCCCTGCCCATCCTTTTTTTTGTCCTCCAAACTTTTTGTATTTAAATCCAAGTGTGTAATCAGAGAAGATGCATCTGCCTTCCTTGCAGAGCATCCCAGTTCCAGTTCCCTGCACCTGTACTTCCAAGACTCAAATACAACAATGATGAGCAAACTGATAAGGAAATGTATGTAAATTAGGATAAAAGTAATGGTAGATATTGTATAGCTTAGTTTGTATGGTGACAATTATAGCTCCATGTAACATATGGAGGGATATGCCATATATTGTATAATACCATGCCGGACCACTCATCCAGCTCTGTGTTATCAACATCCTAACTTGAATGCCCTCCAAGTATGTTGAATTACAACTTCCATCATCCCCAGTCAACATGACTAAGGATGGGCCTTGGATGTGGATGGTGAGAGTTGTAGCCAACACATCTCGGAGGGCAACGGCGTTGGGAGAAGGATCTTCTATTCTAACCCAATTGGTGGTGGCTGTTCAAAATTTTGGACAGAGGTCTTTCATAGCCCTGGAGGTGTGATGAGGTTTTAAAGAGCCTCAATATGTTATCTTTCAGTTACAGCTTCCAGAATCTTCCAATGACCATGCTGGCTGGTAGATGCTGAGAACAGTAGTCTGGAAAAGTATCTCCAGATAAAGCAAGCACTCTGTCATTGATCTCTAGCCCTTTCCTAATCTGGTATTTTGTTTTGGCTCATGGCCCAGAATAATAAACACCTAAGGTTATGATGCTTCATATATATATAATGCTGATTCCTTTTTAAATGCTATTCTTTGCTCAAGAGTGGCAGATATAGAAGAAACATGCCTATTTGAAGCTGTATCTGATAAACAAAGGACGTGGAGTACTTGGGAGAAAAGTTTAAAATATGTTTCTAATTTCAAGCATTAATCAAAGAAATACCAATGACTTCAGATTTGTTAGGGGTTATTTGTGAGCTTTGTTGATTTGTAGATTAGAAGCCTCCATTCTGACAGTCTTGTACATACCTAATCAGGGGTAAGCTCCAATGAAGAGAGTGGAGCTTACTTCCAAGTAAGTATGCATGAGACTGAAGGGCGGGTCAACTGATTCTGTGCGATGTTGTTAGAAGAAGGCAAAATTGCACAGTTAAAAATCCTTCACCACTTATCTTTTTCAGTGCTTTGTTGTTTGGTTTAACAGGTAAAGCAACAATATAATTGTGTAGTTACATAGATGTTTTATTCTTAGGGTATCTCTGGTCCTCCTGGCCCCCCTGGTCCAGCTGGCAAAGAAGGCATCAGAGGACCACGTGGTGACACTGGACCAGTAGGCCGTGCTGGTGAAACTGGTATTTCTGGCCCACCTGGTTTCCAAGGAGAGAAAGGTCCCAGTGGAGAAAGTGGTGCTGCTGTAAGTTATTCAAAATATTTCTGCATTCCCAAATGTCACTTTTTAGATATTCTTCCATATTTCACATGAACACAGGTATCAGCCAATGTATGTTATTGAGTACAGTATTTGCCTTAGTTACATCCCATTTGGATTATTGTAACAGGCTCTATGTGAGACTGGTATGGAGATGGTACGGACACTTCAAGCTGGTCCAAAATGCTGCTGATGAGAATCAGTTTTAGCAGCAGATAAGACCCATTGTAGGACCATCACTGGTTACCAATTCATTTCTGGGTGCAATCTAAAATGCTGATGATGGCCATTAATTCTTACATAGCTTGGCTCCAGACTGTATGAAAGACAGACAAGCTCAGTGAGGATAACATGGGTCCTTTTCAGTGACCACTCCCAGATTATGAAACACACTACCAGAGAATGCAATGTCGCTCCTCTCCTTGGTGTTCTTGGGTCTGCATAGAAAACCCTTGTTTCAGCAGGTCATTGGATACTAATGAAGCGCCAAAGATAGTTCTTTTCAAGGAATACTGTACGTTTGTTTTATTAAATTGTCATTGTTTTGAATACGTTTAGCAGTATTCTTTTCTCAGTGTGAACGCAGATGTAAATATGTTTTAAGATATAAGACATTCTTATAAGTGGACTTGTACTCTAAGTCCACTGTAAGCCACCTTATGTCAGTAAGAAAGATCCTCACAAGATTCTACTGAACCTTTAAGAATATTTATTTTTCTTTTATTTATACGAGTTTGTAAGATGTAGTGTGGGTTAGAGTAGATTTGTAGGAGTACAAATCAAAGGATATTTGACAGGGGGTTGTCCAATTTTCTATTGAATTCTTCCAGTGTTGGAGCACTCACCACCACTCCTTGAGGTACAGTATGGTGGTACCTCAACTTATGTATTTAATCCGTTCCGAATGCATGCTCTTAAGTTGAGCTGCTCTTAAGTCGGGGTACCACTGTAATTGGTTCCATTGCTGTAGTGATCTGAGAAAATGAATCAGTGTCAGGACTCTGGACCTTTGGGCCCACAATGTTGAGATTCTAGTTATGACTCTTTTCCTTTCAGATACCCCAGCACAGCCACTGTGTAGAATACTCAGAACTCCTTGATGAGCTGCCAATTTAGCTCCTATTAATTATTTTCTTCACCTCTTACCTGCTTGTGGGTAGTTTATTTTTGCAGCAGTGGGAGCCAGAACTAGCAGACTTATGCTTCTTCATTAAATGCCCACCAGACCCAGTTGGAGAACTTGACGCACAGTGAACAAATGGTTGCAGCAATGCAAAAAAAAAAAAAAAAGGCGCAAAGCATTTTGTCTCAAAATGCAGCAGCAATGCATAATAGAAACAAAAAGCCTTCTAAGGAATAGGCCAAAAAGACAGTATTAAATAAGAAAATCAAAAATCCACTTGCTTCCCTAAACAACAATTCTATAAAAATAATAATTCCTTGCTGATAAATGACAGCTGGGGAGCACTCAAAGTTGTCATCCCAAAAAGTGACTTCTTTAAGATCAAAACTGGATGTGCAAAGTTTTATGAGCTGCCCAACTGAATGCTCATTTCGAGCTAAGTGAAAAGTTCAAATATTTTCATTTTGTTTCTTACCAACATCATCAGGAGGCCTGTTCTAACAAGAGCGTGCATTCAGAACTTCAAATATAACTGGAGTTACATCAAAAACCTCTACAATGCTGAGAGCATACTAAATTACTAGGTAGACATAAAAATGAATTAGTGTTTGTAAAATGAATGTGGTGTTTTCTAGTCTATAAATATAGCTTAATATGTCTTTTCTTTCTTTCTTTCTTTCTTTCTTTCTTTCTTTCTTTCTTTCTTTCT
>JAHTLZ010003542.1:61084436-61131988 GCA_023846285.1 Phrynocephalus versicolor | reverse complement strand
GTTTACAATAAGTTAAAAACAAACAGAAAACACCAAAACAGAAAACCATACAAAATGAAGAAAGTAATCGGCAAGAGGTGTAATTAAAAAAAAGTTAAATTAAATTAAAGGTCGCCAAATGCCTCCCGGTAAAGCAAGGTTTTAAGTGCTTTTTTGAAGGCGGGCAGGGACTGTGCAAGGCCCAGCTCACAGTGTATCATGTCACATGTAGTGACACGATATACAGTCCTTTGAGAAAGAGATAAAAGAGAAAGTAACCATCAAGCAGAATCATTTTGAAATGACTCATGGACTAAATGAGATCTGTGTTACCTACAACTAGCCCAGAATATGCGTGAAATATGTACCTTTGTTTAGAAACATTGTTTTTTTCCCCTGGACTGTAGCACCCAGAATCCTGCCTCCACTATGGCTACTAGCCACGCTAGCCAGGGGGTTTCAGTAGTCCAAAAATATAACTTGTCCACTTTTGAAGAAAAAGATTTTCCCTAATCAAGGTTGTAGCCTCTGACTGAAAGAGGGGGACACAAATCCCCACACAGTACAAACCAGTATTTCTGAAAATGTTCTTATTAGCATCATTGCATGGAAACTCTTCCCTTTATAATGTTGGCTTATTTGCTCGCTTCTTCGGCAGGGCCCCCAAGGTCCCCGTGGTGAGAAAGGTGTTGTTGGCGATAAGGGACCCAGAGGTATGCCTGGGCTGAAAGGACACAACGGACTTCAGGGACTTCCTGGCATTGCTGTAAGTATGTTTAGGAGGCTCCAACAACAAGAAAAATAGAATCCCACCTGATAATAAAGAGAAAGGTCACAATCCCCTGTGTAGCCCAGGGTGAGTTCCAGGAACTATTTGGGTGGACTCTGAGGGATTCTTATTTATTTATTTATTTATTTATTTAGCTTGTATGCCGCCCACTACCCAAAGGTCTCTGGGCGGCTCACAATCAGAACGAACAGTTAAAACATCAAAATACAATAAAATTAGAACAATAAAACATGTAGATGCAATAAATACAATACATTAAAAACACACCACTAAAATTGCCATCAGGGCCCACAATCATTAGTTAAAAAACTTTTGGAATAGGAAGGTTTTTACCTGGCGCCGAAATGTTAGCAACGTCGGTGCCAGGCGAGTCTCATTTGGGAGGGTATTCCATAGTCTGGGGGCAGTTGCTGAAAAAGCCCTATTCCTGCAAGCCATCCCTTTCACCTCCTTAAGGGATGGCTCTTTCAGGAGGGCTCCCTGACTAGATCTTAATTGCCGGGTAGGTTCATATGGAAGGAGGCGGTCCTTCAGGTATCTAGGTCCTAAGCCGTTTAGGGCTTTATATGTCAAAACAAGCACTTTGAATTGGGCTCGGGCAGCAACTGGTAACCAGTGAAGGTTATACAGAATCGGCGTGATGTGTTCCTTGGTGGCCCTACCACTCACCAGCCGTGCCGCACGATTCTGAACCAGTTGCAATCGCCGAACCGTCTTCAGAGGCAGCCCCACGTAAAGCGCATTACAGTAATCAATACGGGATGTTACCAGTGCATGTGTAACTGTCATGAGGCTCCGTTCATCTAGGTAGGGGCGCAGCTGGTATATATTCCGCAGCTGGAGAAAGGCACCCCTGGCCACCGAGTCCACCTGGGCTTCCAGAGTTAGACCGGGGTCCAGGAGCACCCCCAAGCTACGGACCCTGTCCCTTAGGGGGAGTGCAACCCCATCCAGAACAGGGAAGTGGTCCTCTAGCCTGTCTGACGAAGCACCCACTAACAGCACTTCCGTCTTGTCTGGATTGAGTTTCAATTTATTAACCCTCATCCAGTCCATTATCTGGCCCAGACACGAGTTCAGAACAGAAACCGCCTCACCTGGATTGGTGGAGAACGAGAGGTAGAGCTGAGTATCATCAGCATATTGCTGACTCCTCAGCCCAAACCTCCTGATGACCTCTCTCAGTGGTTCCATGTAGATGTTAAACAGCATGGGGGATAGTATTGAGCCCTGTGGAACCCCATGATGTAAACGCCATGGGGCAGAGCTACTATCCCCCAGCACCACCTTCTGGACACGGTTAGCCAGGAAGGATCGGAACCACCGCAAAGCGGTGCCTCCAACTCCCAACCTGGCCAGCCTATCCAGAAGGACACCATGGTCGATGGTGTCAAAAGCCGCTGAGAGGTCCAGGAGTATCAACAGGGTTGCACTCCCCCTGTCTCTCTCCCGGCAAAGGTCATCGTACAGGGCGTACATAAACTCCCTTTGGAGTACAAGGGAGGAAGGGGTTTTGCAACCATATGCGTGGCAGTGCAGAGTGGTCCTGGTTCCAGCTAATAGGCTAGCCAGTTAGGCCCTCTTCCATGATGCTTGATATAATTTTTCCCCTCCCTCCTCTTCCTGGTGTTCCACCTCCTGCCCACAGTCACTCAGCACTTCAGGCTCAGTCCTCTTGTGGGGTCTTAGGCGCTTTCTTCCTTTAGATGTAAGGTTTAAACCAGGTATGTCCGAACTTTTTGCAAGGAGGGCCAAATTTGGTGAGGTGAAAATTTATGGGAACCAACCATTCAGCTGCATTAGGACATGCAAGGAGGTGGGGAGGACGCTGCAGCAATGGAACCACAGGTGGTCTGGGCAGGTAGCTGGGGGAAGGATGGAGGCAGGGAGGGCAGGCAAACCATAAAACTGCAAGCTGACATCTCCATCCGGTAAGGGGAAGAGGCCAGTTGGCAGGAATGCGTGACAGACTGAGCTGGCAGGGAGAAGAGCTGTGGGCCACTCAAAATTTGAAAACGGGCCACATTTGGCCGCCAGGCCTAACTTTGGACATGCCTGGTTTAAACCTTTGTGTTTAGGTCTGCAAGACTTCCATCCACCCTAAACCTGTGGGTGGGTGGTTCTATTTTTGCTATTCATGGCTTAGCCCTTGGAGAATTAATTTCCTATTAATATACAAGGAAATCTACTAAGGCCTTGGAGCATATCATGGTGCTTTATTTAGAAGGTCAGGCTGCTTTTCCATCTAGCTTCATGTTGCCTATTTTCATTTGCAAGGTGACAGGGGTGTACCCTATTATCTGATATCCTTTTTAGCTCCCTGCAGTGCCCATAGTTAACTTACAAAAACTCCCAAGAAATACTGTGAATATCTTGCTACCGTATACAGAAACTTCGACTGGCCTAGAAATCCTACTCTTGACTCAGGGTGTATGAAGAAGGACATTAACTGTGATTATTTAGAGAGGCAGGAGAGGCAATGTGTATAGGCTGAGAGATATTATTGTGACCCGCATTACTTCCTGTTTCTTGGTACTGAATCCTCCTAATAGGAATAGAGATGGAGATAGTAGAGAGATGGGTTTTAAAATGATCTCTGCATTGAAAAAAAGAAGCCCTGAGTAGTATTCCCCACCCACCCCCACAAACCTTCTGCAAGGAGAAAAAGTGCAGGTCTAAGCACTCTTTGTAATTTTCCCTCTCTCTTTTTTTTGTCTCATCTCAACAGGGTCATCATGGAGAACAAGGTCCGCCCGGTCTTCCTGGTCCTTCTGGCCCAAGGGTCTGTACATTTAAGTGAACCTGCCCCACCGATAAACCAAATAATATGTTTCTCTCATTTCATTGTATCTTTTGTACTAAGGGGTGGATGTTTCCCTTTCTCTTTCCCTTTTAGGGTCCTGCTGGTCCTCATGGCCCTGCTGGGAAAGATGGTCGTAATGGTTTGCCTGGACCTGTAGGCCCTGCTGGTGTGCGTGGCTCTCCTGGTAACCAGGGACCTTCCGTAAGTATGAGTTAGGATGGTGGTAAGATAAATTAGAACAATAACCTTTAATATTCACTAGAGATGGGCACGAAATGAACAATTTTTCGTTTCCATTTCCGTTTTTGTTTCATTACGTGTGGGAATCTGCCTTTAATGTTCTGTCCATGCTTTGTCAGTCTAGCTATGCATGATCTCAGACAAACAGCATGGGTATTACATCACACTAAGAACACACTCTTATTGGAGAACAGGGCTGACCAATCAGAGCTGAGAATAGGCCTATTCTAAGATGGCCCCTGAAAGGCGGAGGAGTTGCATACCAAAAGTATGTTAGGTATGCTGAGCCTACTGAGCATGCCTGGAGAAAATAAGCTGCGTGTTTATTGGAGGATGCTGTGCTGACGTGTTTGTGATGTGTATTGTGAATAAAGAGCCGAGCAGCGGGAGGGGACGGAACTTTTTACTATCCAGAAGCCTGCCTGCCTGCTTTTGATTCTGATGCAACAATAAACAAGCACCGAAAGATCCCAGTTGTGAATAAGAGATCTCTTCATTCCTCACTATCAATCATATCTAAGATATCCCAGTGCAGGAATCTCTACAGTTACGCAACGAAACGACAAACAAATTTTGTCTCCAAAATGAAACGAAACGAACAGAAACACTGGAAATTTTGTCATGCTTTTCGTTTCCGTTACTGCAATACAGTGAACTGCTTAAATGCTAAAAAAATTCATTAAAAATGAAATAAATGGTAATGAAACGGTAATGAAATGAACGAAAACGAAAATGATTTTTTTGCAAAAATTTATGAAAAATGGAAACGAACCGAAACGGACCCTCCAAATGACAAACAACAAACGAAACGTCATTTTTTTGATTCGTGCCCATCTCTAATATTCACCATACAATTATATCTGAATTTCTTTAGGAGTCCAGCAGGTGTATTCAGTTAGACTTATTGGTGTGTACCTTTGTATACCTTTTCAGTGAAAGCTTGCCATCCTGTTCACACTGTTTTAGCTTTAAAACCTACTACATGCAGTGAGGATTACTTCCAAAGATTCCGTGGCACACAAACTCCAATCTCAAAAAGGTTTAATTAGGAGGAATTCTTATAGGTTCCTACAGTGCTTAGCTTTCCGAGTCTCTCCCAGTCTGAAGCATATTCTTCTCAAAGGAAGCTCTCTGAAATTAACATCACTTATTGCTAGGCAATTGTCTCTAACCCTGGGATTTGCAGGTGTAGTCATGTAAACAAAGAGACCACAACCTGTGGCACTCAGATCCTTCCTTTATAGTTTCTAAAGTGACTGACTGTCCATCTGCTTCCCCACCTCTGAAATCACTGTGCCCCTATTAATAGTAGTGGAGGTAAGCCCTGATCTTTGTATTTTCTTATTTACCCACATTATACACACATGCCTTGGAGTAACTCCCACTGAATGCATGGAGGAAAAACCCTGTTGCATAACTTTGCATCCAGCACAACTCAGACTGAATGCTGGAAATATTCAACTTAACTAAAACCTTCCTATCCCACTCCCACACCGCCCTCATTTTAGATTCTGGGGCTACTTTTTTACCTGGGAAAGCCTTTAGGGCCAAGGGGAACTTTTAAAAATCAAATATTGCTGCTGAATTAGCAGTCATGGCACTGATCCCAGCAGTGATGATCCAGTGGTATTTAAAAAAATGCAAAGACTTCCAGTGCCAAGGCTCCCAAAGGCCCAAGGGGAAAGGAAGACTTAGAACAGGCATGACCAAACTTTGGCCCTCCAGATGTTTTGGACCACAACTCCCACAGTCCTTTGCCATTGGCAAGGTAAGATTAGAATTCTGGGAGTTGTGGTCCAAAACATCAGGAGGGCCAAAGTTTGTGCATGCCTGCCTTAGAGAGTCTCAGAACCTAACATGGAGGAATGATAGCAAGCTTTTAATTAGTGTAAGTTAAACATATCTGGCACCCAATTCGAATTGTACCAAGTAGAATGTTATACCACAGGCATTTGCCTATTGTGGCTGCAAACAGGGTTTGTTCAGCTTTCTTTGCTGTTATGGAAGCCTTTTCCATGTGAGAAAAGAAAAGATATAGCATAGAATAGATGCTGGAAGACAGGGACATTGTACGATTGAGCCCCTGTGAGGCTAAGATTGACTTCCACATTATGTTTAGGACTGCAGTGTAAGATCAAATACCACCACAAGCTTGTTCCAGTTCTAATTGTTTCAGTTAAAATTTCTAAATTTATCCAAATAACATAGCTTTCCATTACAGAGCAGACAACCTTCTTTTTCTTAGTGTCTGTCCCACTTAACAGTGTTCATGTTGAATGTTTCCTAGTCATCTGCATTGCACCAGATGAAGAATTCAATCCCTAACTAGTGGGTGCTTCATTAAGAAATATATGTGTTACCTCTAGGTCCACTATCTCATCACTAATCAATAAAAATCACTTGTATAGTGATCCCCCGCCTATCGCAGGGGTTAGGGATCCAACCTGACCCGCAATAATTGAAAATCTGTGACATGCAGGTGCAGGTCGGGTTGGGCCTGGGGTGCCTAGCTGGAGGCTCTTGTACTTACCCCCAGCCTGGCGCTGCCCCGAATGGGCCTGCGAGGGCCTTTCCAGGTCTTTTGGAGGCCCCAAAAGGGCCTCCCTGTGAACCGGAAGTCATTTCTGAGGCCTCCGACAGGCTCTCCCCCTTACCCCAGAGGGTATTTTTTCATATACTGTGGTTCCGCGGTATAGCGGGACCGCAGTATATGAACCGCGAATGGGCAGGGGACCACTGTATAACATTTCTGCCAGGTATGAGTTTAGATGGATTTGGGATAGGATCTTTTGCCTAAACAAAACAAGTGTGTGTTAAACATGCGCCTACTCATTTCTTTTAACCTATGTAGGGTCCACCAGGGCCACCTGGTCATCCCGGCCCACCTGGTCCCAATGGTGGTGGATATGAGATTGGCTATGATATGGAATACTACCGGGCAGACCAGCCTGCTCTTAGACCCAAGGACTACGAAGTTGATGCCACTCTGAAATCATTGAACTACCAAATTGAAACCCTCCTCACCCCAGAAGGCTCTAAAAAGAACCCAGCCCGCACCTGCCGTGACTTGAGACTCAGCCATCCTGACTGGACCAGCGGTATGCTGCAAACCTAGATGCTAGACTTCCACCTCACTAGCTATGTACTTTGCTCAGCATGGGAGTAGGATACTTCTCTGTTGCTTTCAATTACCATATATACTCGAGTATAAGTCGACCCGAGTATAAGTCGAGGCCCCTAATTTAACCCCCTAAAACTGAGGAAACGTATTGAGTTGAGTATAAGTCTAGGGTAGGAAATGCAGCAGGGCCTGGCAGCTCCTCCTTTGTGAGCTGGGGGAGTGGTGTGTGATGTTTAAAATGACTTTTAGCCACTGATGCAAGTGCTTGTGTCAGTGGCTAAAAGTCATTTTAAACATAGCGCACCACTCCCCTGTGATGCAGGGGAGGGTCATGAGAAGCGGCACACAATGTTTAAAATGACTTTTAGCCACCAATCCAAGCACTTGCCTCAGTGGCTAAAAGTATTGACCCAAATATAAGTCGAGGGCCCCTTTTTCAGCCCAAAATTAAGGCTGAAAAACTAGGCTTATATTCGAGTATATACAGTATTAGTAAAATTCCGTGTGCAGATGATCAGCAAGATGTGGGTATTCCACTGAATCTAGTTCATAGTTGGAGGAAGATGAGCATATCTGCATGGCATTTTTTGCTCTACATTTTATTTGGAAGGCATTTCTGCCACCGTAGGGAAACAAGTCTGAGCTGTTCTTTTCATTTAAAGTATTCTGCTTATATACCGCCCCATATCACTTCAAGTAGTCTCTGGGCGGTTTCGAGTTTAATTATAGTATGCAAGCTACACCCCACCCCCAATTTTACCAACCTCGAAAGGATGGAAGACTGAGTCAACCCTGAGCCGGCTACCTGGGATTGAACCCCAGGTCCTGAGCACGGTTTTACCTGCAGTACAGGCATTTAACCACTGCACCACAAGGCTCTTTGTCAGCTCATGCAGAGGTGTACGAATTAAGGACAGATGGAGGATCGGGTTTTCCCACCTATAATAAACCGTTGCTCCTGAAAGTGTTGTGCTTGTTGTTAGTAAGCACGCATCAGGATTTTGATTCAGCAACGCCTCTGGTTCCTCCACTACCTAGTTTTGTATTACAGCTTATCTATATTTTTTTACATTTAAGAGATCATAGCTTTTAATTAAAATCATGTGGAGCAGTCCTTCCCTCTAATTCCAAGTTATTTTGGTCCTAGGCAAGGTTAGTTTAGTGTGGGCATCTGCCCCTTTCTACTGTAGATGGTGCACAAAAAAGCTCACCATAAGCATTAGGTTATCATCACACAAAGGGAAGCAAAGTTATGAAATATAGTGAAATTCAAATTAGACAATTCAGCAACCATAAGCATAAAATTTACTTTCGATGAAATGATCCAGATACAATACCTAAAGATCAGAATTAAGGGAGTTAACGGAATAAAATGAACAAAACAAACGATAACACAACCTTGTTTATGTATGTCTTGCTGCTACCCAAGGGACATTGCAGCCATCTGGTTTAAATATACTGGTTTAAGACAAGCCCAACCCCAACCCCAGTTTTTTGTACATTTTGCAGTGCACACTGCTCATTTGGCTGAAAAGCAAATTTAGGTGTTTGATAGGAATATTTGATAAGCCTTAACTGCTGTTGCTTTGTTGAAATGACAGGATTCTACTGGATTGATCCTAACCAAGGCTGCATCATGGATGCAATTAGAGTCCATTGTGACTTCTCCACTGGGGTGACATGCATCCATGCCAATCCAGAAAATATCCCAGCTAAGAACTGGTACATTAGCAAAAAACCCAATGAGAAGAAACATGTTTGGTTTGGAGAAACTATCAATGGTGGTACCCAGGTGAGTGTGCACAATGCAGATGGTCTTGTAAATATGTTATCTAGTATCAGTAAATTCAAGTACAGTGGTACCTTGTATAAAGGAATTAATTCGTTCCAAATGAAATTATGTTAAGCAAATTTTTCCTTTATACAAATTCCCATAGGAATGCATTGAAAATGGAGTGATCCCATTTTTATGTTGTACGGATTCTCCCCATAGGCAATTATGTTAAGCAAATTTCCCCTATCTCCGGAATTTTTATGTTGTACAAATTTTATGTTATACAAGCTGTCTGTTATACAAGGGTCCACTGTACTTATTTATATCTATCCTCAGCCTAGTGGCCAAAAAACGTCAGTGGAGTATCCTTATCTAAGGGGTGAGGAACATGTTATCCTTTCAGACGTTGCTGGACTGCTATTCCTGTCAGCCCAATCTAGCATATGCAACATTAAGGAATGATGGGAGGGGTAGTCCAACAATACCTGTAGGGCCAAACATTCACTATCCTTGCTTTTAGTTATGAAAGAAGATTGCCACCAACTATCCCCATGCCGTTTGCATATTTAAAGTAACTGATTTTTTAAAAAGCAAATCTCTTGTTAATGTCTCCAAGAGGACCCATTTTTACATGGGTAAATAATTACACCTGGACCTTACTTGATCACTGTGTTACTTGTGTAATAGCAGAGTCCCTCTGGGTTGGATGTAAATGTCCAACCATTATATAAGAGTATCTCTTGCATCAGAGAACTTGTGGCCTTCAAATGTTTTGTTCCATAACCTGGCAGCCACTGATAAGAGATTTTGGGAGCTCTCATCAAACCATCGTGGGGGGGGGGGGGGGTTCTTCCCCATCCTTTTCCTAGATGACCCATCTTAATTATTCATTATTCTTAATTGCTTATATTTCTCCACTATTGTCTCTAGATGCAAGTGTTCATTATTTTGACTTGTATACCAAACAGACATGTCATCCCTGTATTTTTAATGGAGCAATTCCTTCTACCCTCTTCTTTTAGTTTGAGTACAATGAGGAAGGTGTGACCCCGAAGGACATGGCCACTCAACTTGCCTTCTTGCGGCTCCTGGCCAACCATGCTTACCAGAACATCACTTACCATTGCAAGAACAGCATCGCTTACATGGACGAGGAGACAGGCAACCTTAAGAAGTCAGTGATGTTGCAGGGATCCAATGATGTTGAATTACGAGCTGAAGGCAACAGCAGGTTTACTTTCAGTGTTCTTGAAGATGGCTGTTCTGTAAGTACCTGCTCTTCCTATCCAGTCTGACCCATGTAATGTATTATGGGAGTAGTAGTTCATGAACATCTAGAGGTCCAAAGGTTGACGGTACAGCCTTATACAGTAATAAGTCCCATTCAGAATATTAAACTTTTTTCCTAATAATGCTACATTTCTAGGTAATAGAATTAGTACTGAATAGCCAAGTCATAATGGCTGAAATCTGCTGTTCAGTTATGCAGAATGCAGCTTCTACAAGTAAATGGTTGTAAGATAAGAAATCTCTGTAGATATTGTCTATTGCAGGGGTGCCCAAACTTTTTGTAAGGAGGGCCAGATTTGGTGGCTGAGAATGTGTCAGGGGCCGGTTGCTTCCCAACCCTGCCACCCCACTGCAAGCCCCACCCACTTTCTTTAAAAAAAACATGGGGTGAAGGAGGGGGAGGGAGGGGCAGGCCGGCCAGCCGCGGGCCACTCAGAATGGCCTGACGGGCCGGATTTGGCCCCCGGGACGGACTTTGGGCAGGCCTGGTCTATTGCATACTGAGTTGAAGCAATTCACCTCTAAAAGTTATGCTTTTTGCATAAGAGCACATGATTTCAGCCTCTGGAGGGACTTTGGTCTCTGACTATTTACTACTCAGCTAAATTCCCAATAGCCAAAAAAGAGAGACAATTACAGAACAAGGTGAACTCAGAACTAACAGAAACAATTCACAAAGGCTTTTTGAAGTCAGCATTCCTGTAGGGGGTGGGGTAAACACTATATTACCAAGAGCACATCTTCAGAAAAAGGAATTCCTGCTGAAAGTATTAGGAGCTTTTTTTCCTCTGTAGTTTGAAAATCATCTTACTTTACTTTGGATTGGCTTTTGAGAGGTATTTGTTGTTGTCATATATTGCCAAGATAGAACTGATTTATAGTGACCCTTATAGGACTTTCAAGGTAGTGAGACTTTTGAGGAGTGATTTTACCAATTCTAAACTACCAGTGAGTTTCCATGGCTGAGTTCTAGTCCATCTTTCTATTCACTATACTACACTGGGTTATCGATTTGAGATGTTGCTATCTATCTATCTAGCTAGCTAGCTAGCTAGCTAGCTATCTAGCTAGCTGTCTGTCTGTCTGTCTGTCTGTGAATCCCTTTCAGTCTCTGATGATAGCCGTCCCTGAATGCCCTGGGGAATGTTCTAATTATTGTTAACCATTCCTGTCTTCCAGAAAAAGGACAACAAATGGGGCAAAACAGTTTTTGAATACAGAACAGATAAGCCATCTCGCTTGCCCATCCTTGACATTGCACCTTTGGACATTGGTGGCGCTGACCAAGAATTCGCTTTGGACATTGGCCCAGTCTGTTTCAAATGAATGAACTTTAACTAACTTAAACCAAAACAACAAAAATATTCTCTCTTTGCCATTTCTTTTTTTTTTATACTGAAAGCTGACTCCTTCCATTTCCTCTGTTCATCTACTTGCTTAAACTCTGGGCGAAAGAGAAGGAGAAGGATTTTTATTGGAACGTTGCACAATACAATTTAATACAGCCCTCACCCCAAGGAATCGGAAGGTGTTTTTTTTTCAAGAGTATGTCATCTTGTTGTGGAAAATGTCAGCCTTTGTGTAAAAATGAAAATAACAAAAAACCCAAACAAAAACCAAATAAAAAAATCCTGAAAGTTTGCACCACTTGTGGCCTTTGAGTATCTTCCACAGAGGAAGTTTAAAACCAAAGCTTCCAAAGGTTTGAACTACCTCAATACACTTCTAAGCCAAGTGCTGTGTGATCCACATTCTTATACATAAATCTGAGGTGCTTTTGGTCCCATATTCATAACAGAAAGGTGCTGATTCAGTATTATAGAGTATATTGCCAATACTTGAACTTCAATGGTGCTAGCTTCATTTGAGAATCAGAAGCAAAACCACTTTTCTGTATTAAGTTGTATTGTTTCTTTGGAAATCTGTTTCAAAATAAAGTGAGACTGACCCATCTCACCGCCAGACTAAGCATGTGGATCATTTCTCTACTCACCTCAACCCAACCCTTGTCCTCCTCTTCTTCAACATCAGGTGTCCATGCTTTTTAAATCTCATTTTCATCCTCTCCAATGGGCAAAAAGGAAATCATCGTTTCTCAAAAAAATAAAAAAATTGTACCTATTTTGTATATGTGAGATGTTTAAATAAATTGTGAAAAAATTGAAATAAAGCATGTCCAGTGTTCCAAAAGAAACCACTGAATGAGTAAAGTTCCTTTAAGTGCATCAACAGATACTTTTACATCTGTTTGCTTTGCAATTTGCTTTTATTAAAACATTGAAAGGTAGCAAGATGCAACATTCTTTCCAGCAGCTATCATCCAGTTGCTTAGTAGAGTAAATTGCAACTAGAGCTGGCCCATTTTGAATCACCGTTGAATCAATAGAACATATAAAGGGGTTGACTCACCAAATCCCCACTGATTTAAGAGGTTTCCTTTAGCCTCAATGTACTACACAGAGGAACAGGATTTCAACAATTATGTCTCACTCCAACCAAGTCTCTATTTTTTTTTTGTTTTTTGTTTTTTAAATTAGCTGAGGCTGAGTATGCTGGCCTGTTGGATAAACGTCCAGTGATGCCACTCAGACTTCAAATGGCTTTTAATTAATTTTCTTAATTGAATTCCTGGGCACACGTCTACTCACACAACTGGAATGTGAATTCATTTGGGGACTTGTCCATTAACAGCTTTTCACTGCCCCTACTTATATCATTGTAGTTACTCTAATAAATATTCATTTAAATTCTGGATGTTTCAAATTAAACAGCGTCTATGGTAGTTCAAAAGCATGTAAATGCAAGTATATAAATAGGTACCACCACAAAAGGTGGGAAGGTAAACAGTGTTCCGTGCAGTCATGCTGGCCACATGGCCATGGACTTGCACAACTCTGGCTCTTTGGCTTGAAAACGGAGATGAGCACCACCCCTAGAGTCGGACATGACTAGCAGGCATGTGCAGGGGGAACTTTTACCTTTATGGTGCAACTTGGGGACTATCTACCAAGCAACACTTAATATTCACCTACCTCTGCCAGAAAAGCATGTAAACAAATCAAGGATCTGTCTTAATTTGATAGATCTTTGATGTTGTCTATACCAGTTTTCTATACAGCTTATCATTCCCCAATTAGATCCACCAACTTCTTTAAGAAAGACTCTTCCCACCCATCCACAAAAATTATGAGCAATCAGATATCATATCTTATATCCACTACTATTTCCCCCCACACATTCCCTTCTTTAACCAGGTGGATGTATAACAAAATAGTTGTACAGTAATTGCTGCTAAAAATACTGCCAAGATGTTTTGAGCCACCAGACTCACGTTCAAATCTGCACATTCAGAAGGACATGGCATGAATGTCTTTGGCCTGCATAATTTCTCAGCAGGGTCAGCCTTGAGATAAGCCTCAGTGAACTGGCCATCTAAGATGCCAGAGTACTGCAGGTGCCAATGGCTGCTGGATTTCCACCCCTTTCCCCAGGCCAGAATAGTAGAGCCCTCATACTCTATGCCACCTCCATCGCGAAGTGCTTCCTGGCCAGCTATTTCAATAATAGCTAACTCCAGGGAGATTTTGGATCCAAGCCATTGTGTAAAGTATGTGTGTGTGTGTCGGGGAGGGGGAGCCTGTGCAACATGTTTTGGGGGGGCACCCCTTCCATGATGGTTTTGACTTTGGAGCCAACCATTATTGAAATAGCCGGTTGAGAGGCAAGCAGACTATGGAAGTGGTATACAGCAGCAAAATCTGGAGTAGCAGTTGTTCCACATTCCTTGACTTCGTTAGTGGCATGCTGGGGGCCCTGCCCCCTGTCTGCTGACCCCTCCTGCCTTCCTCTCCACGTGGCTGTTGCTACATGCAGTGGAGGGAAGGCACTCTTCTTCATGCCTCAAAAGTGGTGGGAGAGCTCTTGTTGCCCTTCCTTCAGAAAGCAGGTAGGAACCATACATTAAACTTTGGTTGCTTCTCAGGTCAAAAAAGCCTTGGAAACCTTGCTTGTTCTTCAGCATGCCAATTTGCCATGAGTGGAGTTACCGGGATAAGAGAACATTCCAATATGGAAATACCCATATTATTTAAAGTGGCACAGTCGAAGCGGATTGCATTAGGGGTGTCTCAGTAGTACTTGAAACATGGCTCCTTGTTGATTTCTGAGCCTTGCCATACAAAGGCTTCTGGCTCAGACTTCCCTCTGCAACCATTAGATTTGCTGGCCACCCAAGAAAACAAGACCCTGCTCTTGTTTCCTGCTCACATCATTTTTCCTTTCACCTGTTTCCCCACCCAATCTAATCCCATTTACAGGTGAATCCTGCATGAGAAGTCTTTGTTGGAACTGTAATGATCCTGTGATGCTTGGGATCTATGGCAGGGGATATGACCATGACATTACTGAGAAATCGGGTAGTCTTTCCCATGAAATTTATCAGGAAAAAAGCACACACATTATGAGGAGAAAATAGCCCCTCTGCTCTGTTTCACAGTGACTGCATGGGTCTGAAAGGTGCACATCCCCAAGATATACATCACTGTTTTTCCCTAGTATACGTATACTCGAATTCTTACCTGATATTAATGGACTTTTTCCAGTGCAAAGGTGTATATTGCATTTCTTTTACACCAGGGAGACAATCTCAAAAGGAGCAACTCCAATCCATTTTGAGGTACCACATCAATCCTAATTGTATCACCTGCAAGAAACGCTGAAGGATTCATAGGTAATGGTGGATGATTCTTCTGAATCCATCCACCCCCAATTCTCCTTCATGGGGTGTTTGTTGTGTGTGTGGAGGAAGGGGGCACTCTAGTACAGTCTGTATTCATTTGACTTTGCTTTGCTGGATTGCTACATAGAAATATGTGAATAAATTCTTTCAGTAAAATATTTTGCCACAATGGAACAATTTGTGAGCTATTGATAATAATTTATGGGGCAGGGGAGATCTGAAGATCTGGGACAGCATGGATATGCACATGCAAACATAAGTTGACAAAGTCACACTTATATTATACCCCTTGTAAATACACTTGTAACCCCCCCTAGCAACATGCTAGCATTTTTGTCTAATTCAGCAGGCCTGGTCCTAATATTTGGTAGTGCAATGAGTCCACCACAAGTACATGGTTGTGGTTGTCATGCAAGGGCTTTCAGTGGTGTGCCATTTTATTTACTTTTCTTAATGTTTTTATTGCCAGAAAGGAGAAGAACTATCTCGGGTGTCAAAGTAAGTCTATTAACATTGGGTTAACAATGGACTTTGACCACGGAAGGCATTTCTTTCTCCTTCGGAAGCTGCAAAATGTCTTGGGCCAGCTCTGTTCAGTAACATATTGGGCTGAACTTCACAGAATATGGCACCATCTCACCAGTATTCTACCATGAGAGGACTTCTTCAAGGAAAAGGAAAAGGCACCCCAAATAGAGAAGTCTATATAGACAATAACTGCTGAATTGCTGCTGAACATGACAGATGAATGAGGCAGGTGGGGCTGTATGTCTGCATCTGGAGTCCCTTAGTGAATGCTACACATTTCAAGTGCAGCTAGACTGGGGATTTTCTCCTTTTCACTGATATCTTGGCTGAAATCCAGTTTGCATAAGCCAAATCAAAACTTTAGGTCCATTCCTCCCCTTTCAACACGATGCTTATGCTATGAGCAGGGTTTTGGCAGTTATGTACACTACAGTAACTCCGGAGCAGCCCTTCTCTTAGGCAGAGAACAGGCTGTGCTTTAAGTGGCAAACAGTGAGAAGCAAGAACTAGATGCTGGAGAGAAGAGGATTGCTATAGATGCTGTGCAGCTCACCCTGCATCTTCTGCATTCAGGCGCCCTGGAAAATCCTGTCCTTTTGCTAACTGTAGCGTTAACATGCTTGCCCCCGGCCGTATCACAGGCTATTGACAAAGTCCACTTCTTATTTTTTTTCTATAATGCTGCCACCAACTAGCTTAGCTAGTAAATTAAGCCTTCAGTTTGTTGACTGAGTCCTGTGGCGCAGTGATTAAATGCCTGCACTGCAGGTAAAACTGTGCTCACAACCTGGGGTTCAATCCCAGGTAGCAGGATCAAGGTTCACTCCGCCTTCCATCCTTCCGAGGTTGGTAAAATGAGTACCCAGCTCGCTGGGGGGGGGGGCAATCTGTAGCCTGCATAGTGTAATTAAAACTGTAAACCATCTGGGGAGTACTTGAAGTGGTATGGGTCGGTATATAAGCAGAACGCTTTGCTTTATAAAAATAAAAGAAGTTTAGTGTTTGCAAAGCATCATCAAAATCATCAATGGTAATATGTTGAACCATAAATGAAAATATGTGTCTAGGTCAAACCCACTCAAGTTTGATAATAAAGTTGAATAAATGCACACCCAGTTCCTAAGTTTACTACAGTGGTACCTTGGGTAATGAATTTAATTTGTTCTGTGAGTCAATTCGCGAACTGAAAAATGTGTTATCCAAAATGTGGTTTCTCATTGAAATGAATGGGAAACTGATTAATCGATTCCAGGGATCCGAACAAAGGTAAAAAGGCTGGTTTTTTTCTTTATCAAGTGCACTTTAAAGGCGTGCAGTGCTGGAACACACCGACCCTGAGAACACCCCTCCTGCAGTGCAATGCAAACACAGAGAAAAGAAAGCAGCAAGACTATCCCAGCCTGTTCCTGCTAAAAATGCAGGAGGAAATGAGAGGAAAAATGCAAACATACACACACAGAAGAAGCAAGAGAAACCCAGTCCATTCTTGCATGCAGGGCAATGGAAAAGACTGCAAACATGGAGAAAAGAAAGCAGCAAGACTACCCCCAGACTGTTCCCACCCAAAGTGCAATGAAAAGCAGTGCAAAGTTGAATAAAAGCTAGCTCTAAAACAAACAGGTCATTCCTGCCGAAAGTGCAACTGAAACCAATGCAAAAACACAAAAGAAAGCAAGGAAATCTCAGTTTCCTACCCTTCCAAGTCATCAAGCAAGAACTTCAAAAACAGATTGCAATCCAGAGTAACTTTAAAAGCAATCAAGAGATCTCTTCCAATTTTCCTTGGCTTTAATAGATTATATTTAGAGTTTTTTGTTTTTTGGTAAAATGCAGTACATGTTACACAACAGAACCTTAAATGCATGTCTATTATTAGCAGCAAGCAATAGGTTTATGACATGCAACCAACTTGAAATTGTGTGCCTAACAAGTCAAATGAAAACATTCAATCTGGGGGTTGTACAACCCTTAAGAACCTTCCAATCCTGCATGAATAATCATTGTTAAGATTCCTTTATTTTCCTTGGGGTGGCAGCCTTGAGATGCATTTCAGCTTAGAAAGCAACCCTTTGGAGTAAATACAGTTCATTTGTAATCTTGCAAATTTCATGTAGCAAGCCTTTGCTATATAGTAACACAAGCTGCTACAGTGGCATTATCTATTAAACTTGAAAATGATAAGCTGATGTTCATTTTGTGGGCGCGCGCGCGCACACCCACCCAAACTGGTAAGTAAAATGTGGAGAGACAGAGAAGAGGGACCCTGGTGCTGAACAAAGACTGATGAGTAGGCAAGCCAGCTGGGCTGGGGTGAGAGATTGAGCCATGTGGGTGCATTTGTACAAAGGATGATGGAGGGCTCTGTACCTGTGTCTAATCCATACCAGTGTAGTTCTAGCATTATTGATATTGATCAGGAGCAAGTCTTCTGTAAAATTAATGGATCTGCCCTGCCCACTGAAGGCCAAAATATTTTGCAGCAATATACTACTGATGGGACCTGAGCTACTATTAGTATTATAAATTCAGAGGAAGCATTGGTTGGTAGCAGATGAAGTGACCCTATGCTAATGAAAACATCCTGGTGGATAAATCTTTGCTCCACTTCCATACAACATTGTGGTTCATTGCCACTAACAAAATCCTGTTGTAGCTACATGCTGAGGACCTTTGAGTATTTGTATTATCGCCGTGCTCAAAACAGAAAGGCCGTCAATGACAACAAATGTTTATTGAACCAGCTCACCAACTAATCACAGAGATTATATATAAAAAAATCATCACTTACAGTTCTACAGGGCAGCTAGTTATATGGGAGAGCCACATCTATAGCATCTCCCCTGTTGTTTAGGACATTTAACTTCACAACCTTTGCACCTTGGGCGAGCCCAAATTTTACTGATCATGTGGTTTAGCAGCGGTGTGTGGTCAAAAGTCTTGTGTCTGAAAAGGGATGTTGTGATCTACAGAAAATATCACAGTGAGACTGCTGCCAACCACACTAATGCCTGGGGCAGAGTAAAATGATGGTATAGACATGACTATTAAAGGTATATTTGACACAAATGATGCAAATATGCTTTGATATTTTTTCTTCCCTTTCCTCCTTCCTCTTTTTTCTTCTTGGCAGCATTTTCTTAGAATGCATCCTAAGAAAAGGTTGTGCAAACTCTTCTCCCTTTGATGATCAGCTTCTTATCTTTCAGTCTCATCTCACACCATTCCTCCAAAACCTTCAGATTATTGCTTTCTCCTCAATACACCACTTTATTTTCAGTTTTTATTAAGAAGGCCACAGCTTGGAAAGACAAGAGACTAGCAAATTACCCAGGAACTCTTCATTTCTTGTTTTTTGCACCTGTTATCTCCCCTTATCCGAGGTTCTTCCAGGGAGAGGGCAAACAGTACACATTTGCGGCAGCCAATGTCATCAGGAATCTCCCTGCAGAACTGGGAAGTGCTCTGTCTCCAATATGTCAACATGAGGCACATGAAAGATTGTGAGATACAGCTGAAGTATATTGTACAGTGTACAACAGGACATGCAGTGAGAAAACTTGCATCTGAATACTTTCACTTTTCAGAACAAAGAACCCGGATAAGCAATAGTGGAAATGAGACAGAGAGGCAGCCCTTCCACTTAGTAAGAGGCGATACTGGTGAAGGATCTAGTGTCTGTTTCCCACAACCTCCAATCCCTTGGGCTATACATGGCCATTTTTCTAACACTGGAAAACCAGAAGACACTTCTGGTTTTAAGAAAATTTTGGGATCTCAAAAGTGCTGGGGACATTTTGAATCCTGCTTCCAGCTGGGTTCTGGGTACATAATTCTCCATTTGGGCCCACATTTGTGTTTTGTTTTATTGTTTCTTTGCTGTGGAAGGGTCAAAGTTCAGTGCTGCTTAGGACCTACGCATATATGCAGCTTACAGCCCACATCTGACCCACTTCTGTATCAACCTGACTGAGCCACTAGACTCAGGAGGCAAAACATACCAAGAGGAAAACTGCATACCATCTTGCCAGTGAACATGGTTTTAAACCTTCCACGTTCTTAATCAAATTAAACAGTACAATGAAACAGTTGAAGGTGGAAGAGTAGGAGAGACTGCTGTGATATTTGGTTTGGGTGCCGTGAATGCCCAGGGTTCGCTTGTTCGTGGGTGGAGCTGGGAGTGGGGAAAACGACCACCTTTAAAACTGAAGTAAATGGCAAACTTAAGTGGGTGCTAGTAGATACAGGATGTGGGAAGACATCCCGACTTAAAGGTTCCAAGGCTGGGAGTAATGTTAATTAAATGTATTCAGGGACTTGAAATTGTATGGCACACCTTGGGCAGAGAGAAAAATTATGGGGAAGAGATGACTCAAAGTAGGGGTGGTACCAGGACTGGCAATTGAAAAAAGAAGTGTGCAGCTTGGGGGTGCCCTTGGACTCATCCATGAGCCTAGATGCCCAGGTCATGGCTGTGGCCAGGAGAGCATTTGCACAAAAGCTAGTATGCAAGTTATGCCCATTTCTTGAGAAGCCTGCTCTGGCCACAATAACACATGTCCTAGTGACATCCTGGCTAGACTACTGTAATGCGCTCTATGTGGGACTACCGAAGAAAAGTCTCAGGAAACTTCAACGGGTCAAAAATACAGTGGCCAGATTGCTGACTGGGGAGGGATACAGAGGTCACATTATACCCCTATTAAAGCAGCTCCACTGGCTACCAATCAGCTGTCAGGCACAATTCAAAGTGCTGACCTTAACCTACAAAGCACTGTAAGACCTGGGTCCTAGCTAGCTCAAATATCAAATCTCACAGTATAAACCAGCTTAGGTGTTAAGGTTATCAAGAGAAGACTTTCTCTCCATCCTGCCACCCTCACAGGTATATCTCATGCGAACACATGAAAGGGCCTTCTTGGCTGCTGCGCTCAGACTCTGGAACTCCAACTAGAAGATAGAACTGCCCCAATGAGGACTTGCCAAATGAGATGGCAAGAGTGGTACAAGCAAAATCACAGCATAAGATGTTGGGAGGCTATAAAACCAGGAGAGCATTGACAGTGGTTAAAGAGAAAAGTACAGTACAGTACACAGATTTAGGAACAAAGGAAAAGTACTGTAATAGCAGAGTGGTTATGTGTACTGTATCTACTTTAGCGAAGAGTCCTAATGCGCTGCCAAACAAATATGATTGGCTAGCTCCCCAGCCTGGGTCCCATTTTAAAGGAAAAAGAAACATATGTTCACCTTAAGCCACTCTTTTAAAATGCATGACTAGTTTTACTGCCTAGTTGAGCTGCCTAGGTGCCCTAAGCACATCCAATCTGGCTTGATTTTGGAAGCTAAGCAGGGTCGGCCCTGGTTAGTACTTGGATGGGAGAGGGCCAGGGAATACTAGGTAGTAGGTGCTGTAGACGCCTGGAGTAGGAACTGGCAAACCACTCCAGTATTCCTGCCAAGAAAACTCCATGGACATGGGGTCACAAAGAGTCGGTCACACTGTAATGACACAACATACAGTTTTACTAGCTTAGTTGTTTGGGAAACCAGAACTGCAGATGGTCAATACCTGTTTCAAAGAAAAAGCTGGGTCAAGGGAATGTTGCAAGGCTGGCCAAAGACCCTTTGCTGCCTGCATTAAAAAGGTGCCCCAACACTGGCCACGTTGTGTTGGCACCTGTGGTGTTTGCTGGCATAAAAGAAGCGTCTGCTTCTTTTTCTCTGCGCCGTTGGGAGCCCTGGCCCTTCCGCACCCGAGAGGAGTGGCACCTTCTCCGCCATGCCAATTCATTCGGCTCGACAGGTGTGAAGGAGGAAGCGGATGCCCAGTGAAATGTAAACCACACACCTATAAAAACCGTAGCCCCATAAAGACCGCTGGGCAGGGAACAAAGGCGGTCCAAAACCCACAAAAGCAGCTCCTTCTTTCCACATTTCCCTCTCCGCTCGCCTTCCCTTCTCTCCCACCCGATGGCGAGCCAGGCGCCCTCGGGACCCCCAGCTCTCGCCCTCCTCATGCCTGCGGCGGCAGAGGCGGCGCCAGACGCCGGGGCACCGCGAGGGGCGGGCGCAAGCCAGCCGCCGCCGCATGGGGAAAGGGGCGCGGAGGACGCTCGGGGGCAGCAGCCGCCAAAGGCACCAACGCCTCCTCCTCGTCCCGAGCCAGAAGAAGAAGAAGAAGAAGAAAAGGCGGGCGCTCGCTTGGCTGCTGAGGGGAAACGGCGACGCCCGGGCGGCGAGGGAAGGGAGGGGGTCGCGTGGCTGCTGCTCAGCGAGGAGGCGGACGGAGCCGCCGCCGGAGGAGCGCCGGATGAGGCAGGCGGCGAGGAGGAGGAGGAGGGCGACCCGTCCCTAACCGCGGCGGTGCTGTCGGCCCTCTCTCTTTGGCGTTGGGGGCGGCGGCGGCTGCAGCGGCAGCAGCGGCGGCTCTTCTCCCCTTCGTCGTCGTCGTCCCCGCCGGGCACCCACGGCTGCCCCTGCGCGCCCGCCCGCTCCTTCGCGCTCTGTTGTCATGGAGGAGCCAAGATGGCGGCCCTGGCCTACACCTTGGGCAAGCGGGAGATCAACCACTACTTCAGCGTGAGGAGCGCCAAGGCGTTAGCGCTGGCCGCGGTCGTGGTGCTGGCCGCCTGCCACGCCGTCTCCCGCGGCTACCAAGGTGAGGAGGAGGAGGAGGAGGAGGAGGAGGAGGAGGAGGAGGAAGAGGAAGAGGAGGACGACTGGCGGCGGCGAGACAAAAGCGGGGGTGATGGTGAGGGAGGCAGGCAGGGAACCCCGTTTCTTCCCCACCCCAGGCAGGGAGAGCAGGGCGTTAGAAAGGGGGGCCGTTGGGTTCCCTCTGAGGGGAAGGAGGCGGTTGCCCCGACCTGGGAGCGGAGTTCCCCACGGCCCTCCCGGAGCCCCGATTCGGGCGACGATGGGGCTGCGTCAGCCCCTCTTCTGGGGTGGGGGTCTCGATCGGGGCGCCACTGCCTCTCTCCATCCGTAGCACGGTCGGGGACCAAGGAAACGAGCTGGCCTGACACCTGCTCCGCTTCGCTACGGCCTAAACCTGCCTGCCTGCCCCCCCCCCCCCAATTATTCAGCAGCGACCGAGAAGAGGAGTTGCGTCTTCAGGCGAGATCGATCCACCCCGGCTTCCGAGAGAGCCTCCCCACTCCTCCTTCGCTCCTCCCGAATCCTTTTTCTTTCCTTTAATTTATTACCCACTTAGCAGGTTGTAACGGATCCAGGGTTGCCGTTTAAATAAACTCCCGCCCCGAGATAATTAGGGCGGCCACGCCGTAGCAAACAGTGAAAGTGCATCGTCGGGGTGTTCAGTCTTCGAACTTGGCCGCCTCGCAAGGAAGCGGCTGCGGATTTTGTGGATTGGAAAAGAAGGGACGACACTAGTCCTGCGAAGAGTTCGACATTTGGGATCTTAGACCCGGAAGGAAGATTGTGCTGCCCTCCTCTCTTCCCCCACCAGGTTCTTCTCCAATCTCCAATCATGTTATTTCACTTGCTAAATATCAGTCTTCGTTGCTTAGTAGAGAAAGCGCTTGCAAAATTCACTCCCCAGTTTCTTGAGTGTGGAATTGACATTGGAGCTACACACCTCCAGAAAACTAGTCCTCCAGCCACAACAATGATGCTAATATGGGAGGGGGGAGGGGAAATATAAGTACTGCAGATCCATATGGTCAAAGGGGTGTTTTAACAGTCACATTAAGATCACAGCACCTCTCAGGTACTGTTGTTCTCTGCAAAAGTGGGAGTGCTGGAACACAAGGGAGCAAGATTGTGACTTCTCCATGGCCATCTTGAAATTTCTCACACCTGTTGCACATGCAGGTAGATGTCCTTACAGACTGTGGGTTGTGCCTTGTCATTGTAGGGATTGTTGTTTTGTACTGAAGCACTGAAATAAAAGTGCCTTTCATTACATAATTTAAAGGAATTTTCAACTTATCCACATGTGTTGTAGCTGCACAAAGATGCTACTCTCTTCAGCATTAAGTGGAACATGTATGCCTCTTGGAAAGAATGTTTGTCTTACAGTATTATTTGATTCCACTGGAATTCCTAAGGGAACTTTCTTTTGCTCCACTTTGTCCTTGAGGATTTCTCATCGCTTAGCAATACTGTACTCAGTCTAAGCCATCTTTCATTGCCAAGCAATGTTTTGTTAGCTCCAAGTTAATTGTTTTGATGTACTTAGGTATGTTTGATTTGCAATATTCTTTATCCCGCCCCACATGCTATCCGTGCCATTAGTTCTTAGACAAAGAAGCACACAGAATCTTGCAGCACTTTAAACACTTAACAGCTTTTTTATGGCATAAACATCCCCAGAGGAGGAAGTATTTTTCTTCCATCAGTAGAAGTGAAAAGGGTTTTGAACCATGTGACCCCTCCCCCCAAATACAAAGATATGCTAAGTGATACCTTTATAGGTCATTAATAAAATAAAATAAAATAATGCAAGCTGACCTTTCAATAGCAATCTATCTTTATCAAAGCATTGTGCCAAAATGCATTCTTGATAGAGGATGTAGTCTATCAGGCGCTGAGATCATTTGTGGGAAGACAGAATTCACCACATGATGGTTACAGGAGGCAGGGCTGATTTTAAAGCTGCATCAAAGTCCCGGATAAGATTTTAAACCCAGCATGCCAAATAAATCATCACAGTCATTGTTGTTTAGTCTTACAAAAAGAACGCTGAGAGGGGACATGATACCTATGTTTGAATATTTGAAAGGATGTCATATTGAAGAGGAGACTGGTTTGTTTTACATGGCTTCAGAGACTAGGACTTGGGTCAGTGGTTTTAAACAGGAAAAGAGATTCAATTTAAACATTAGAAAGAACTTCCTGACGGTTAGAGCTGTTCAGCAGTGGAATAAGCTGGAGGCTGGTGGAGTCTCCTTCTTTGGAGGCTTTTAAGCAGAGGCTGGATGGCCGTCTGTCGGGGGTACTTTGATGGGGGTTCCTGCATGGCAGGGGGTTGGACTAGATGGCCTTTGAGGTCTCTTCCAACTCTATGATTCTGTGATGTAAACCCTTAAAGTGTGAGCCTTTGTTTGGCAAGCTAAACAAAATGTGATGGCATATTATTTATATTATTTGTGTGCCATCAGGTCAATTCTGACTTTGGTGGCTGTTTTGTTTTTGTTTTGTTTTGTTTTGTTTTAGGCAAAGCGTACTCATAGGTTTACCATTCCTTTCTTCTGGGGCATCCTGGGACTGTGTGGCTTGCCCATGGTCACATAGGATGGCTCTTCTGGGATGCAGGGTGAGGAACTGAACTCTCAAAATCATGTGTCTTTAAGTCACAATTCTAACTTATGGCAACCCTTTCCAGGGTTTTTCAGATAGTGGTTTATCATTCCTTTCTTCTGGGGGGTGCGCTGAGATTGTGAAGTTTGCCCAAGGCTGCACAGGTTAGTTTGGCGGGCGGATGAAAAAAATATTATTCCCCCCCCCCCTCAACACACTTCCACTGGCCTTGAGTCAGGAGGTGGGCAGGGACCTGGTGAGCGACTTCTGAGAGCCCTGCAGGCTACCAGTCACCCGTGGTCAACGGTTTGTGCAGGCCTGTTCTACTTTAACTGCAAAGAATTGTGGGGGGTGAAATCAAGATGAAATCTATTGTATTGCAAAAGTAAAACTGAAACTATTTTCCTGGTCTGATTCAGAAACCTAGTGTACAGTAGTAGTCACTTACACATGTCTGCATATGACCATCTCCCCCAATGAATTTTGAAAGCTTTGAGGAAAAGACAAGGTATACATGAAATAAAAAATAAATAAATAACTTTTTGAATGATTCCACTAAATGTGGAGTAGAGGACTATCTGATTTTGTTTTCCTATCCTCCCAAATAGCTTTGTGCCTGGCATGATTACCATCTGCAAAGTGAAGCCCATGTGGTAGAGTAGCAGTGTTACACTTCAAGGATGTGCGGTTAATCCCATGTAGACTATCTACCTAGGTAGTTGTATAGAACTGTTCAGAATGACTGCCTGAGCCTAGTAGTCTGCTTCACCAAATTGTGAATGTGAAGAGATGTTTTTGGATAACATTTTATCAGTTCTTCATAGTTATATTTGCAGTATGTACCATTCTTATTTCAGAGAGCTCTAGGCAATTTATATGGCTTAATATGGCTCTATAATGCGTAGTCACAAGATCCCTGTGAGGAAGGTCAGGCTGGGAGTATGAGTGGCTCAAGGTCACTGCATCCATTTCTTGGTTAAGTGGGATTTGAACCAAGGCCTCAAGGGGTCTAGTCCAATATTACTTAACTGTTGCACAACACTGACTCTCTTGGGCATCAAAAACATTTCAACTCCATAAAAATGAAAGCTTTTCCAGGAAGCAGGGAATGTAGTTCTATCAGTCGAATCATGTGTAGGAGAGAAAAAACCCTAGGAGAGTTTTCAAGATATGTAAGGTATTTAAGGAGCGGTTTTACTCTTATTACTAACACCCAGTGCATTTCCATGGCCATAGTTTGCCCACTTGAGTTGAATGAGATTTACTTACAGATAAGTGTGTATGCAGTAACAGCCTTAGCTTTTACATTTCTTCCATGACAGCTCTGTGTAAAACACTACATTTTTCAGTAGGAATCCTTTCTATTTTGTTCAGTTTCTAGCTGCTGCAAGCCAGACAGTAATATTGATAACAGGATTAAAAAGTGTGTTGTGTTTTAAAATCCTGCAACAGTTGCAGTTATATGCTTCTGAGACTGAGTGATGCTTCCTTGCGTGGGTAGTCAGGAATGTTTGATTGAAAAACCCCAAATGTTTGGAGGAATGCAAGGGATGATAAATACTTTATGATCTTTTTAATCAATTTTCTACAGTGCGTATCTCACTCCAGATTAAGCTGCAGTTTGAATATACAGTATGTACATTTAAATATTTGGAACACACTCTTTGGTGAAACATCATGCACACCAGTAAATAAGAAGACAAAGTGTGTGTGTTCAAGATTACAATCTAAGAGACTGATGCAAAAAGGAAAAAGGAAAAGTGGGGTGGAAGCCATGTCCAAGCACTAGTTCTTAAAGTTCTAGAGTTAGGCTGATGACCAACCAAAATGGCAGCTGTTTTCTGAAAGGAACTGCTCTATTAACCAAAAGAGGATACAGATTTGCATAAAATATACACATATTAATTTAGGCATTTTGTAAACTTGGAAATAATTACTTACAATGGAAATAGAATACACCTCACCATAACCGAAAGCTTTGGTTCTCTCCCTTTATGTTCTTGCCCTCAAACTGGACTTGGACTGAGTAGTTCTTGAAAGCAAGGACTGTATATTGTGGGTGACATAGCCGCCTTGTGCTTCCCTCTGTGCCCTTATGAAACAGAGACTGTAAGGTGGGAGCTGGAGAAAAATCTGAAGGCTGTGAAGTAGTATTTTGTGCAGTTCTGACAGAAGGAGGGCATGGTTTACTACCCATAGGTCATGCATGCATTTGTTCTTTAATTGCTGTTTCTTTGAACAGGGGTAGTTAAAAGGAGTTATACTTCCTTATAAACAGAAAATAGCTGCTTGTTGTTCTCCTTTATTTACCCACGGTACAGATTGTGGTTCAGTTTTGTACATAAGGCTATGAGTTGGATTATCAGACACCCATTGAGATAATTAATTTTTAATTGCATGTGTTTGTTCTTTGCCTTTTATTGTGGATTGTCTAAAGTTGCATATGATGCATCAGAGAAAGTACAGCTTTTTAACTAGGCATATCTTTTACTTATAAATACTGTAGATCTAAATACTGTACTCAAACCCTTAAATGCCAAGTGTTTTGCTTATATATCACCCCATAGCACTTCAAGCACTCTCTGGGTGGTTTACAATTTAATTATGCAGGCTACACATTGCCCCCCATGTACTCATTTTACCAACCTCAAAAGGATAGAAGGCTGAGTCAACCATGAACCGGCTACCTATAGCATATGAAATGAAAGCCACAATTTAGACATAGATAAGGGATATATTCAAGATTCCCTCTAAGATGAATGTGTTTGAGCGTAATTGCCTCAACCCCCTCCATGCAGGAGTCAGAAAGTCCATACACTTACTGCGACCATTTTTGTTATATTTTAGGACCCCTGTCTCCGCTGGGGATTGGTTCCAGGCCTTCCTGTGGATAATGAAAAGTGTGGAAAAGAGACAATGCCACCCCCCCCAAAAAAACCCTGCTATTCTGCAACAGTAGCTTGCTTTACAGCTACTGTTTTGGGGCACTAGTTTGCTTTATGGCTGCTGTTTGTGACAGTAGCTTGCTTTGCAGTAGCTGAATTGTTTATTTTTTTCCTCTGTCAGCCATGGATAACTGAATCAGTGATTAATGAATCACTGGATACGGAGGTCCTACTGTAATCACAACAAAATTGTGACAGGGGAATTTTCTTGGATGTGCACCTAGCACTCAGAAAAAAATAACCCTACACCTAGCACTCTCAATGCTAACTGCTTAGTGGGGATGAACTGCTTAGCGGGGATGAAAGTTAGAAAGCATGTTGGGTATAGTAATCACTTTTCAGTATGATTAGTATCAATGAAATTTAAATTTTGATGTATCCAGTGTGTCCCATAAATGTCAATGGGTCTAAAGCGGCTGTTCTCAGTAGGGGCCATATGGCCATATGTGGCACTCTGGCACATTTGAAGGGGACATTTAACAAAAACAATTCTTCACACACTACCTTATATGGTTCATTACACTACTTATGTAATTCTGATTATTTCTTTCATATCGTCTTTATAGCCTTGGCAGAAAAAAAGGTAGAGAATGGTTGGTCTGAAGCATAATTAAGGTGACTTGATAATTCAGTGGGAAGCCAAAGGTTGGACATTTGATTCCCTGTTATGCCTCCTTGGAGGAGAACTAGACTGTGTAATCATGGGTAAACTTCAAGCCCCAGGGCATCCCCAGTAGAAACAACTGGTAAATCACTTCTCTCAAACTAGAAAACCCTGGAAATGATTGCCATATAAGTCAAAACTAACTTGAAAGCATACAGAATTGCTATGATTTTTCCAAAAAAATTGCAGCTGTTACTTTTTCATATTGTTAGCTAACATTTAAAAGTTGCAATTGGCTTGTTAGCATTGGTAATTAAAGAAGAAATATATATTAATTGGCTTTATGTTTAGTAGTAAATTACAGCATAACCAGGTTTTTCACACATGGAAAATGATCTTATTTGCTTCACTTAGTAACAAGCTCCAGTTACTATAAATAAAACATTTCTATCTTAGAAGCACTTCCCTTAAATATATGAATCCTTTGATGTACAAACATGTTTCTAAATGTAAGTTGGTATTTTAAAAACTATGTCAGTAGTTTCTTTTGAGATGTATGTTGACAATTAATAATTACTGAAAAATAACTTTTTGATCCTAATATAAATTGTAAGGCACTGCAGAGACTGCCCTGTTCTGTCAATGATAGGGGATGTTTTACGTATAAAGATGTGTGTCCTCTTAATGTAAGCTTCCTTCCTTCTGGATCCAAAACGAGCCTGAAAGTTCAGTCTATAATAAAGAGTTTTTATCAGTTGACAGCTGTTACTCAGATGAATCCTAGATGGGGCTTCTTTCTTTATTCACACAATTTATTTTCAGAGATTTTAAAAGCCAACAAATAGCAGGGCAAACATATTAAAATCAATGTAGATGCTTGTGTTTCACATGTTTTCCAGGCAAATGTCCTTTGTTAATTTTGTAGAGTTAGCTTTTCTTCAAACTTCATGCCACAGGGCAGAACAAAAGTAATACAGCTGTCTCTTTCTGTTAGGATATCCTGAACAGTGCCTTTATGGCTTTGTTACATCCAAATGAAATGTGTAAATGTTGATGTCATTACAATTTTATGCTTGTTGTCACAGCAGGGCATTCTAGTTATTGAACTGAAAAAACTGCCCTTTTAGACTGTAATGGTTGTGTGGGCTGATAAAAATAAGATAGACATTGAATGTTATTATAACCTTGAACATATCTTGTAGAGCTTGTTAAACTGGAAAAAATATTTCTAGTATTGTAGAAATATTAAGTATGTGCATGTGAAGTCAGCTGTAAAAGACTAATGGAAGATAGGGTTGGTTTTAAAAGATTGTTTGAAACAACAAATGTGTTCGAAGATACTTAGTGGCTCTTTTCCTAAGAAACTGGAATATTAATCTTTTGGTTTTGGATAAGAGCAGATATCCTGCAGCAAACTAGAGCAGGAGCTGTCAGTCTTTCTACAACAAACCTCCTTCAGTGAAGGAAAATACTGGTAGACCAGTGACGGCTAAACTTCAGCCATCCAGATGTTTTGGACCACAACTCCCACAGTCCTTTATCATTAGTAATACAGGCTTGGAATTCTGGGAGTTGTGGTCCAAAACATCTGGAGGGCCAAAGTTTGGCCACCACTGTCGTAGACCCTCTTCAACTATAAAAAGGGTAAAACAAAGAAGGATGCGTGTCTTGTGATATTCTTTCACACATGTAACAATTTCTGGAGTGGTTGTGTTATGATAGAAGAAGACAGCATCTTCTGGTACATTAAACAAACAAGGTTTATTATGGCAGGATCATGCTGAAACAAAATAGAGAAGATGTGCTGTAAGCCTTCTTGTTATCTTTTTTCAGGTGGTATCGGTTAGCTCAGTTTTAGACATGTAGATTATAAATTTGAGACTTGTGTTTCTGCCACTTTTTCTACAGTATAATAAAACAGTGCAAGTAATTGACCTCAGGAATAATTACAGTATAGGCATTGTAGTGGTTTTGAAGAGAGTGTGATACATCTTGGCCCCCTGCCTCTTGGCCCAGTTGAAGTACAGCAAGAAGAGCTGTGTTTGTGTTTGTATCAAGCAGTGCAACTGGCATCTAGGCTTGTCTGTTTTGCAATACAAGTTAGTAAAATGTTTCATTGTCTTTACTTCTGAATGATAAAGAATGAGCTCGTTGGGATATTTGTAGGTTTCTGTCTGCTAGCAAAGACTTTCCAGTGTGACATGAATGTGAAAACTGAGGAAAAGTTAACAAACAGGAATGGCGTCTTTGCATTAATGCTGGATTCCAACACCCCATATTTTTCTTTTTCTTTTCTTCTTTTCTTAGGTGTTGATAGTTGTGAGTACCTCCTCTCTAGTGGCAGATTTCTTGGGGAGAAAGTATGGCAGCCTCACAGCTGCATGATGCATAGATACAAACATAGGTGAGTTGTTTTTTTTAAATGTGCTCTTAATTGTAAAGTGCTGTCGTCTTGGATCGTTAGACTTTTGCTATGAAATTCAAAGACAAAATGATGGTAGCATGCAGTGTCTTTAATTTTTGGCCCCACTGTGCAAGGCTCTGTCCCGTGTGCATCTTCCCGCCATGTGAGTTCTGCTGCAACTGGAACAGAAATGGTCATGGCAGGTGCCCAGGGAAGAAAACCCTCACATAAAGTGAGGCATAGGTGCCTGTCTCAGAGGGAACCTTTGTAGGTTCCTTCCCTGGTATATTTCTCCTGCTTGTGCATGGAACACTAATCTCTATAGTTCCTCATTATTAAAGTAGCTGATATAAATACTGTATTAATATTGCTTAGAACATTTCTCATTTGATTGCTCTAAACCCCCAAATGCTCTATACTCCAGAGCACAGAGAGAGCACCTAGTTCCCTGAGCTCCTAGCCCCCTTAAGATGCTGGCCACAGAGACTGGTGAAATGTCAGGAAGAAAAACTTCCAGAACACAGCCAAGCATCTCGAAAAGCTCACAACAGCTAGGGTTTTTTTTTTTTACTGCATTTAGTTTCAGACATCTTAAAATGCACAACAGCAAGATCCTTGTATGGCTAAGTTTTGAACAAGCAAAGCAAAAGGAACTGGTACATCCACAGAAGTCCAAATGCAAATGGGAGACGGAGTCTCGGGATGTATAAAAGTAGAAAAGACCTTTATTATCTATCAAATCATTTTTAAAAAGCTTTGGCTCAACATGTTTTCACAGGAGTCTTCTTCAGGAGCTGAGCAAACATAATTAAAATTATAATTATAAAATTGCATATTAAATATCCTCTGTAAAAGAGATACACGGCTTGGGATTTTAAACTTACTGCGGTACATGTACTAAGCACATTAGACATGCTAGAATATATTGTAAAATACCATAAAATCATATGCACACCGAGCATTGAACAAGCATTGATTTCATTAGATCATCAGAGTAAATACTTGGAATTATGACCTTTCTGAAGACGCTGTTCTCCAGGCCTCCCTGAAATTTGAATAAAATTTGTGCTCTTCATGTAGGCTAAATTCTGAGTTAATGTTAAGACTGTTCTGTACCATATGATAAATCTCTCTCTCTCTCTCTCTCTCTCTCTCTCTCTGTGTGTGTGTGTGTGTGTGTGTGTGTGTGTGTATTTGAATTGCCTTCATTACTGCCTTCATTCTATTACTTATTTTTTTACAGTGAAGCAAAAGATTGTCTCAAAGGCAAGCATATTGCATTTGTAGGTGATTCTAGGGTTCGACAGCTGTTTTACTCATTTGTAAAACTCATAATCCCTCAACAAAAGGAGGAGGGAAACAAGGTATGATTTTCAGTCTTTAATCATCAGTGATAGTTACATGTAAGATTACAGGGAAACTATGTACAGTACTTTCTAAGAGCATGGATATACCGGTAAATGTATATTTGTGGGGAAAATACGGGACTGTTCAAGACATAATTCAGAGTCCTGCCCCCCCTCCATTATTTCTTGAACCCCTTGTCCAGGTCTGGTTTTTTGTTTTTTGTTTTTTGCTTGATTAAGTCAATTTGCCATTAAACCAAGACCAGTAAACTGATTTGAATATCCCTGTGTTGTAAAGGCTGTAAATGACTGTTTCATTATGGTTCATTGTCCACATATGTAAGAAATACTGATAAAGACATAGCTTCCCCATATTAGGACCATTATTCTGGCACCTCCCAATCCTGTGATTTTTAGAGTTAGAAATAAGCACACAGACGGATTAAGCATTTAAGATGCATGAAGTGATAGATTGTTAGAGTGTGGTATAATTTGTTTGGGGATAATTTTATTTTATTTTATTTTGACAGCATGGAAACATTTATGTGGAAGAAAAATCTTCTTTACTTAAAGTGGTAAGCATAACTGGTTCTCTTTGACATTTTTAAAAAGAAAGGAAATTGGCGTATTTATGAAAGTACAGGGGAACCTTGACTTACATGCTGCTTGACCTGGAGCATATTTGACTTGCAGCAAGAAGGGGCCTGTTTGACTTGAGTCGCAGGCTTTGTCTTACAGCTTGGAGCCCTGGCGAAAGGCACCGGAATTGGGCGGCAGCCACAACCCAGCATCGCGGCTGCCGCCTCCCAACTGCTCCTGCCTTCTTCCTCTCCTCCGGCAGCGGCGGCTTCGGCAAGGCCAGCTTTGAGCACCTGGAGCTGGTCCTCGGCCTCGCCGGAGCCGCCGCTGCTGCCGGAGGAGAAGGAGGGCCAGGAGCTTGGGGCTGGCCTCACTGGTTAGACAGTCGGCTCAGTCTTGTAAAAAATCTGGCTGCAGAAGTCTGGTCCACAATGGAAGCATTTTAGTTGGGGAGCTGTACAGTTGTGGGACTCTAATGGTGAGCATAGAGTTGTTCAGAACTTGGAACGTCAGGTTAAAAATCAATAAAACTTAAATGTTAAGAATAGGAATAGGAATCTTTATTGTCATTGCCCCCTTGCAGGAACAAATGTTAGACATTGTTGCTATGAACGTTAAAAAGTGGAGGCGTATAACTTTTTTTTTCAATTAAGTAATTTTATTGGGTTTTGGGGGGGGAATAAGGGGGAGGGGTATGGGGGGGAAGTGGAGGCGTATATCTTGTGGACTATAATTTCACTGCCTCCTCCTCTCTTTGAAGAGACATTTCATTTACATCCCCGGAAGGAATCTCCTATCCCAGTCAAATTTGTGTTAAATTGCTGTTTTCGGGGGTCTTTTTCATCATCTGGAACGGATTAATCCACTTTCCCATTACTTTCTATGGGAAAAGTTCGTTTAACTTAAGGCATGTTTGACTTAAGTCTTGACCTCTGGAACGGATTAATGACGTAAGTCAAGGTTCCACTGTAGTACCTGCAGATTATGCAATCACACTCTGAAATATTAGATTAATATCTTCAAGACATTTTCTAACTGTATTCTTTTTGGCATGAGGAAAAAAGAAAGTGAAATAAGTGCTTTGAAAAACTTGAAGCAACTAAAATATACATAAAACTAATCAATACAATGCAAATATGTGTATTTTTCTGCTGTTGGTAACAGTTGCTGATTTCAGATTAGAATATTCTAATGTGACTTTCAACTCAGATTTCTCTAAAGAGATTAGATACCTCCACTTCAAGTTTGTTGTCTGAATCCTCAATTTCTAACTTGAAAATGCCTTGTTTAATAACTGTAAATTAGAGCTTCCAAACTTACTTTGTCAAAGGAATCATTACTGTGGCTCATTATTCAGTTTATTAAAATTCTTCATGACATTTTAGTTCCCATTTTAATAGAAAAAAATCATCTAAAAAGAAAGAAAATGGGAAAAAAGAAGTAATGAATAAATGTCATTCTTTTCAAGAACTGTCCAGTACTTAAGTTATTTTCAAAAAGGCCACCATTATGCCCTTTACTTCTAGAAATAATATGCCTGTTGCTTAGCATAGTAAATTGCATTAGAGTAAGCCCAATGAATAAGTGGGGTTTTGTTGTATCAGCACCTCTATAAATTCCCTTGATTCAAATGGACCTCCTCTAACAGTGACTTACTTTAGCACAGTACAATCATAGTTACAGTTAAGCCCATTTGAATCAGCTGAACATGTGGAAGAACTTACTCACTAAATTCCTATTGATTTAGTGAGTTTACTCTAGTGTGATAATACACTAAGCAACAGGATTTTGGCCAGAGTGACATCATTATTCGTAACATATTGCATTCAAACTCTATTATAAGCTGTGAATTAAATTTTGTTTGTTTCCATCACAGCTCAGATTAATCAAAGTTTGTTTTGAGTTCAGACAGTAAAATAATCTGTGGCTAATCTATAATGGAGGTGAAAATTTTTAAATTTCTTGTGACCATGATACCGAAGGACCATGTAGAGGAAATACTGCATGTAAATCTTGGGGATGGGACTTATTCGGTTTACTTTTGTATTGCTAAACTGTGTTTGAGTGTTACATGGAACTTAACTGTTTTAACCAAAACTTCTTGGAGAATATGCAGATGGCTTCTTAATGATAAGTAGTTTTGAAATTAAGTACATTTTAACAAGCCTTTCAATTTTCCCTCAGGATTTTCTATGGTATCCTGAAGTCAATGGTTCTATGAAGCAATGTATCAAGTCTTGGATTGAAGTGAGTTTTATAGAGTCTTATAGTGCTTTGATGTTAGGATAGTCCAAGAAGCCAGTGGCAGGTTATTTGTGGCCCTAAAGACATTTCCTGTATGGCCCTAGAGACATTTAGGTAAAGTACAAATAAGCTGCATTTCATTTCTTAGCTGCACGTAGGACTTTGGTATATGCATCTGTTTGTTCTTAAAATGCACACCTGTGTACTCCTAATTCGGTTTGGAAATCTCCACTTCCTGGATGGAGGGGCGCAGACAGGTAGTATTTGCAAATGGATATTTCATTTCTTTGGAGCTTAATTTAGTGAAAGCTGAAGATGTTGCATGGTTGGGATGAAACTGAGAATGGCCACTGTGCAGTGCAATAAAGAATGGATTTTTATATATTCATTAAAATTTTAGATATTGCAAAGTAGAAAATGGTTCCCTCTATATAGCGTTGTCTCTATTGTGTATTGTAACAGGTATGTCAAATTTAGATGTCACTCTGAGAAGTTTTTAGGAGAGAAATGATTCTGCTACCTGGTGTCAGGGCAAAATTAACCTGGTACCAATGAAATCAGTTGGATTCTCATCTATCAGCCATCCTGTTTAGTAACTAATTTAGTCTGGACTGCAGCCAATATTCATTGGCTGAAATCCTGTTCTGCAAATTGGGCCACACACGGCTGGTTCCACCGGCCTCCCTCCTTGTTGGTCTGAGGCTCCTATGGAATTATGTTGTTGGGAAGCCATTGGGAACTGTGAAATGTGTGTGTGAGGAGTCTTTGATCACTGAAAATTGCTCTCTCCAGGATGATTTACCATCAACAGTGTTTTGTTTATATAGAAATAAACATTTTGCTTGATATGTTTTACATTTTAAGATAAAACTTAGAGATGGAGATGGATCAGCAGTTTATACCTGTTCATCTGGTGTTTGGTGCTTCTGAACTCCGCCTCCTCTTGGGAGTGTCCACTCAGAGGCCAGAGGAAGCAGGGCAAGGAAGTCTGTCTCTGAGTGGGCACCCCACTGGAGAAGGTGTGGCTAGGAACTGCTGAACACTTCTTAGGACGAACTGGTGGTTCAAGCGCATCTCTAAGGACATTTATTTTAACCCTGCAACATCAAAAATACATGTAGACAAATTTGTGAGTGGTTAAATATAATATGACATGCATCTGGCTGTTCATATTCTATCTGACAACTGTGCCTTTCCTTGTATACTAGGTTCCCTCTGCAAAGCCTAATATAGTTGTAGCAGGAGCTGCTACGGTAAGTTGCTCATATAGTCGCCACTCTACTAACCAAATAAAAAAGGAAGATAGCAATTTCGTGCTTCAACTCTTTCAAATTCTACACAATTCTTTGCTTTACCATTATGCTTCCTTAATTTTCATTTTTCCCCTTCTTTTAAGCTGTCTGAGGAACTGATGTGTTACTAGCTAGCATGTCAGTGTTGGGAACCCAACATTATCAGAGTTCTGTGTTGCCACTTTCTGGAAAGTCAGGGAAATGGGACTCGGTCAGGGAAATTGTGATTAAGTTATATACTGTAATTTCTAGCTTGATTATTACTGGAATTTTAAAACTATATGTTTCATAATGTGGCTTCAGAAAACCATTTTAGATAGAATGATTATATAATTTTAGTGTACCTTTTAAACAATAACAAAAATGTTATTCCATTTATTAGCATTCACTGTTTACTTAAATTGAACTTTGTATCTTGGTGCAATTTTTGTGCCACTTCAAAATAGATATTGCTGTGGTTAATGTTGAAAGACACTGAGATTTACTCTCTTACATTGAAAAATATTTTTACAGTTGAGACTTATGTAGTTGTAGAGTGGAATGTTTCATTAAGCCTCATGTTTAACTTTTATTTATATTTGAATGGTGCTCAGGAAAATCATAGAATCATAGAGTTGGAAGAGACCTCAAGGGCCATCCAGTCCAACCCCCTGTCAGGCAGGAACCCCCATCAAAGCACTCCCAACAGATGGCCATCCAGCCTCTGTTTAAAAAAACTCCAAGTGGACACAGTTTGGTCAGGGAAATGAAAAAGAATATTTTAGTGGCAACCCTGCATGTGAAAACCCCCTTAAGTAGGTCAGTTTATCCCTCCTGACTGCATCCTGCAGCCATATGCTTTGTAAGCATGGATGTCTGCAGCATTGGGTCTGGAACCTCACTCTGCCAACTTCACAATTTTCCATGCTTTCTAGTAATACCTGAATAGGTCGTTAGAGTTTGGAAGTGCTGAGTTCAGTTTTTTCCTATATTTGATGGTTTAACTGTTCTTCTGATGTAGTAAATTTAGTTCAGTCAGTGATTTTACCAAATTCCTGAAATAGCAACTGAGAACTGCATATAACAGTTTGACCAGAGATACATCTGTTGACTAATAGTGCTCTTAACACTCTTCTAGTGGTCTATCAAAATTCATAATGGCAGCAATGAAGCACTTACACAGTATAAGATCAACATTACATCAATTGCACCTCTTCTGGAAACTTTGGCAACGACCAGTGATGTCTACTGGGTCTTACAAGGTAAAAATATAGAGAGAGACCATAACTGTTGAGGCTTGAGGCGAATTAAATTTATTACATGGGGATGATTTTGTATATTATGCCTTCACTCTGAAACCAAAGAGTTGTCTCACCTTTTCCCCTAGGATTAGAAGATCTGTCTGAGAATATTTGCTGACATTTGCCCTGCATTGTGGCTGGAATTGCTGATCATTTCTAACTTGGGAGTGGGGGCCTATACTGGAGATGAACTCTCCCATTATTTTGGCAAATGCTACATTGCCCCTTTCCTTTGACGTGCATGGGCAAGCTATGCTGTAGGAGATGAGTTGCCTCAGAAGGCTCAGAATCTTGCCACTGTGCAGGGATCTGCCTCTGATACCCTCAAATGTCAGAAGAAAGATACAAGACTTGGGCAGCTTCTTTTCAAAACAGGACACTTGGGCAAAGCTAGCCCCCAAAGCCTTCAAGCTTGGGCATTTTTCTTCCTTGTGCCACATTTAGATGTCTTTAGATGTCAGTCTGTTGGGTGGAACTCCTAAAGTGGAGAATAATGGGATTTGTAGTTCAAGCATTTCAAATGCAGGCTTGGAGAGATTTCATGTATGCACCCCTTTCTTGCAAGGAATGTGCTTTTAAGAAATGCTTATATATCGGAATTACTATACTGGATTGGATTTTAGATGAGATTAGCACATCCTAGAGTGTGCTAATTTAACACTGTTTTTTTTTCAATTCAGATCCAGTTTATGAAGATATGTTGAGTGAAAATAGGAAAATGATAACTAATGAGAAGATAGATGCCTACAATGAAGCAGCAGTCAGTATTTTGAACAGCAGCTCCAGAAACTCAAAAGCTAAAGTAAAAGTTTTCAGTGCACCTAGGCTGATAGCAGAAGAGACAATAATTCAGTCGTCAGATGGCTTACATCTCCCTGAATCAAGCAGAGAAACAGTGAGTAACTCTAACTTACCTTGAAGCACAACTATGTGCTCATACATAGTCTATTTGTTGAACAGTTGGGATGAAACCACTATGCAAATGTTCTGTCCTAATGATATTCATAGAACTAGGTTGTATGAAATATTTTCAAAATTGGCACATTATGTGCATTTCTGAAAGGATTTAAGGTAGGAGGATGCCAAATACTGTCATCCTCTACGAAATGTTGGGAGAGCCAGTCATGGATCTCTCACAGTATTTTTTCTGGTTCTAAGTTAAACCAGACATGAAATTTCTGTATTTCATATAGCTTGATGCTAAGAAGACAAAATAAATCTGAAAGGAGGTCTAGGTAGTTTTGCTTTTGCTGGTCAGTGACCATAATAAAATTTATGTATGTAATCTGAAAAAAGGAAGTGTGGACCATGCAGATCCAAAATTCTCTCTCAAGTCTCAACTAGATGAGATCAGTGCTGGAATTGCTCATAGTTACCATATTTTTCCATCTATAAGATGCTCTAAAGTATAAGACGACCCCCACTTTTCCAACCCAAAATTATAGAAAGAGGAGCCCATCTGGGATGGATCATCCTGTCCTTTCTGCACCTGCAAGCCAAACATTATGGAAGTGCCCTGGGGTACGGAAGCACTTTCACAATCCCCTCTTACTCAATATCACAAATCCCCTTTTGCCCCTCAGCACATGTTAGATTGTGAGTGTCCTGAGGTAGGAACTTTTAGGCTTGCACGAGTTTCAGGTAGGCTATGCCTTTTGCTTGACTTTCACAGGACGAGAGAGATTTTAAAGCGAACCTGAGAAAGAGGAGTCCATCCTGGAAGGATCCTCTTTGTCTTCTTGCCTTGGACCTGGCGGGCATAGGCGGAGTGGGCTGTTCTTTCTCAGCTTTGTTTTTGAATCGCTCATGCAAGCCTAAAAACCACTGCCCTGCGATGCTCACAAAGAGCCTCTGCACCCCTGGACGCTGCAATAACGTTTGGCTTGTGGATGCAAAAGGAGCCAACACTGAGGCTGCGAAAGAGGAGCCCGTGCCACCTGCCTACAATGTGTAAGACAACACTCAGTTTTTAGCCTAACAATTTTAGAAAACAACAGCATGTTACAAATGGAAAATATGAAGGGGGGGGGATATGAGAAATCTGGTACTGGATTTCTCAATATCTAAGCTTGCCTGTAAAGTGTTGGGCCAGGTTCCATCGATCCTGGTCGAAGAGCTTTTTCTAAAAGGTAAGCGTTGAGGCGAAACCGATGGTTTTTGATGGTCTGGGCCCCGAAATTCTTGCAAATGGTACAAGATTCAGATTGGTAGGACTCACCCAGGCAGTAAAGGCACTTCAAGTGCCTGTCAGAATGCGGGATTTTCCTGTTACACACAACACAACGCTTAAATGGTGGTCGAAATGCCATAAACGAAGATCCCTAGACGAAAACTGAAAGCCATATTCAAGTCTAAAACGAAAAGTCCAAATCCGTTGAAAAATAGCACAAATCTGAAGAGAGTAATGAAAACGTGACCTCTTAGCGCTGTGCTAAGAGGGAACTGAGGCGTTTAGGCGGGAACCTGCTCGCACATGCTCAGTGCGAATGGGAGGAGACTAACGAACTTTCCTATTGCTAGGGAAGTCCAACCTCTGCGCATGGGCGCTTGGGAAACCTATCTGTGTGGCTTCACGAAGGCCACGATGAAGAAGTTAAGAGATCTTTTCATTCAAACATATTTATATCTAATAAAAATTAAAATGCTTGGTTAGTTAGCGAATTAAAGAAATATCAAAATAACATTTCTCTATGCATTTATTTCAATCTGGGTAGGTAATACTTTTAGGTACCACTTCCCAATGACCCATTCTGTTTTTCCGTGCAGAGCGCAATGATTCTCATGAACATCCACTGCAATAACATTACGAAGCCAATTGATGGTTCCTGCTGCCAGCATCAGCCTCCGGTCACATTGATACAAAAGCTAGCCTTTTGCTTTTTTGCATCATCTGTAATTGGATATTTAATTCTGCTTCTCATTCGTCGGAACAATCACCGGAAAAACAAGCCATGCACTGATATGGAAAGTGGAGAGGAGAAGAAACCTGCTACTAATAGCTCAGCCGTTTCTACTCTAGAGACACTGCTACAGTCCTTGTGTAAACTTGGCTTGATTATGGGTTACTTCTACATATGTGACAGAGCGAATCTGTTCATGAAAGAAAACAAGTTCTACACTCATTCATCTTTCTTCATACCAATCATTTACATCCTTGTGCTAGGGGTATTTTATACTGAAAATGCTAAAGAGGTAAACCTGTTTTCTTTTCACTTTCATTTTTGAATACTGCATATTAGTTGATCTTAACACTGAATAATGTAAATACTGAAGGCAAAGCTCTTCAGTTGTCTGTGTTCTGTTTTCCCTTTTACTGCTTGAAGACATTGTGACCTGCTTTCTGTAAAAGGACCCAAGAAAGGTCTGCAGTTCCCACTTACTAACTTAGGAGCAAGCCAAGGTACTAATGATTACACTCTAAATCAGTAGTGGCCAAACCTCAGCCCTCCTGATGTTTTGGACCATAACTCCCAGAATTCCTAGCCTATATTGTCAGTGACAAAGGACTGTGGGAGTTGTGGTCCAAAACTTCTGGAGGGCCGAAGTTTGGCCACCATGGCTCTAAATAAACATCCAGGAAACGACAACAGAATGTTGTAGGTCTTGCCTTGGTTGATAGCATTTGCTATCTCTGTGGCTGTGAACTGGTGAGCCACACAGTGTGCCCTCACTGTTCCATCAGAAACCATCTTACCCGAGTTTCAAAAGCAGCTTGTCAAGCTGTATATGCCTTATGATCAGGCAGAAAGATCAAAGCGCTTCCTGTGCAGTCCTGCATGCAGCCATTGTCCAATAACTCTAAATTTGAAAAACTTACTCCTAAAGTAATTCCTGGTTCAATGGGATTATAGACCTATTGGTTGTGCTATTGTGGTAATTTAAATTCCTTTCTGATAGGAGACTCTTTATATTTGATGAAATACCAATGATCTCATTTTATTTTACACAGACGAAGGTATTAAACAGGGAGCAGACAGATGAATGGAAAGGGTGGATGCAACTTGTCATTTTGATCTATCATATCTCTGGAGCAAGCACTGTAAGTTTATTTTAGAGCTTTATCATAATTTTTTTTGGCAGAAGAAAAACACTTCTGCTATTTACTGCTGAGACAAAATCTGAACAAGTGTAGTAAAGGTGCAGTTTAATTTCAGTTGGTAACATTCCTTTTTTTTTTTTTTTGCTTTTTTCAATATTGACATTAACCATTTTCCTGTTTTAGTAGTGGAGTAAAGTGAGGCTGGATGGCCATCTGTCGGAAATATTGTGATGAGGTTCCTGCATGGCAGGGGGTTGGACTAGATAGCCCTTGAGGTCTCCTCCAACTCTGTGATTCTATGATTCCCCCCAGAGGCCCCAGAAGTGCTTTTTATTGATCTGGTGGTCACTTCTGGTTTACCGTTAGTCACTTCCGGTTTGCGGGGAAGCACTTTTGGGGCCTCCAACGGGCCTGGGAAGGCCTTTCCTCCTTACCCCAGGGGGGCTTTTTTTATATACTCTGGACCCACGATATACCGGGACCGCAGTATATGTACCGTGAAAGGGCAGGGTACAACTGTGCTTGCTTTTTTTAAAAAGTATAATTGCTTGTCCATAGTTGTAGGAGGAGATAGAAAGATCCTGTTCTGTTTTTCTTCTAATGCCATTGTTGGGTTAAGGCTCTGACAAAGTTGGACCAACCTGCACACACACTACTTAGTATTTGCTGGGATGTAGTTACCGTATTTCATGATAGAGGCTCACAAAGTAAAAGAAATTCAAAGGATGAGCTTTAAAGTTCTGTTTGTATGACAGTTTAATGAAACAAATAAAATCTATGGTAAATGAAATGACACTCTACTATTTGCCAATAAAATGGATTTTTAATGTTTTAGAATTGTCTCATTTAAAAATAAAACCTTGCATTTTTATTTGCAGTTTCTGCCAGTGTACATGCACGTCCGTGTGTTGGTTGCTGCATATCTTTTCCAAACAGGCTATGGGCATTTCTCGTACTTTTGGATTAAAGGAGATTTTTGCATTTATAGAGTATGTCAGGTAAGGTGTAAACTAGTTTACATGTAATTAGCACATGATTGGTAGCTGCAGATGTATCTTGCTATTTGCCCCAATCCTGCTGTTTACAACTTCCCGTTAGGGTAGTTTCCCTTCTGGTTGATAGCAGACCTTGCAGCTACCCTTGAGCCTTAGCAAAGGATCAGTCCTTTGCGGCCCCTTTGCCTCTCTCTGTCTTAGAAAACATTTCAGACATAGGCTTGTGTGTGATAATGGGGACTGGACTACATTCCTTCCTTTATTTCCCAGACAGCCTACCCAGTGATGGCGAACCTTTTAGAGACCAAGTGCCGGAACTGGGGTTCAAAACCCACTAATATTTTACAAAATACAGCAGTTTAACCTGAATACAGGTGGCTGTGAAGGGGTGATGTCCGGTGCCCCCTTTTCTTAAGGTACCCCTGCTACTTTGGTGTCCCAAAAGAAAGTAATTTTTGAGTGCATGTTTTTAAAAAATATGCAGTCGAAATTATTTTTAAAATGTGCAGTCAAAATGTACTTACCTTGGGACTGGTAAAATTAGGCCCTCGGCTTTTACTCGGGTCGGCTTATACTCGAGAATTGCTAATCATACATTCTATTCCAAAAATAACTCAAAATATAAATGCTGTTGTGTCATTTCAAATTAAATTCTAAGCTGGTTGTTTCTGCTAAAATCTGTATGTATAATCATTTTTGTTTCCTATATTTAATGAGGGCATACTTCTTTTTTATTACTTAACAGGTTCTGTTTCGACTGAACTTCCTTGTTGTGGTATTGTGCATAGTGATGGACCGGTCCTACCAGTTCTATTACTTTGTTCCTCTTGTCACTTTCTGGTTTATGATCATTTATATTACATTAGCTCTGTGGCCTCAGATAGTTCAGAAGAAAGCTAATGGTAAGTGTGTGGAAGCTGTCGATGCATTAAAATGCTGTAATGTTTATTTCCATGAATTATGATGTTTCTTCCAATTTATAGCAATCCTATGAATCAGTGATTTCTAAATCGTCATATCATTAGCCATGCTCAAGTATTGAAATTCAAGGCCACAACATCCTTTATTAAGTCATCATCTCATGTTCTGTCTTTATTGTTCTAAAACATACAGGGCATTATTGCTGTCCTAATAGTCCTTTAAGAACAAACAAAAGACCCTGCTTTTCTTCCTCTCCCCATCCATGGAGTAACAGAGGAAGTTTAAATTTCCCAATATGTTGCAGTAGCTAAACTATCTGCTTAAATTATTTAATGATAATGGTACATTGCAAGAGGATAGAAAATTGACTGCAAAATGCACATTATTGCTTCAGTCCCAGTGCTTGCATATGCTGGAATTGAGCCAAAATAGAATAGTACTATCCATACCAAAAATGTAGGAATGCTCTGGGAATGGTCTAGTTCACTTTGGCATTTATGTTATGTGGTCGCTAGGAAAAGGAGTGAATACAAGTCTGTGTAGTCAAAACCGTAGACTAATTTCTTACACACCTGTCCTGAGTAATTGTTTCCCTGATTTGCTGCTGCTGTGGTTTTCTGTTTGATTATATTTGTTAAAGAGCCAAGGAAGAGCTTTTTCATAGTCAGTCAGGGGTTATCTGAAAGGAATGAGGGGAAGAAAGGACTGATACCAGTTGTTGTGGTAACCCAGTTGGCCTGGTAGTGATGACTGGCTTGTCCTGCAGTGTTGTTCAGGAAGACTGTTGCTCTTCTCCATCTATAGTAGCACCTTAGTGAGGCAAAGTAAGGACACATCTGAACAATTGTCCCCTTAAAAATTATGTGCTCTGCACAGACTATATCTGAATGTAATACTGAATACTTTGCATCTGCTTGCTGTTTCCTATCCATGCTCCACCTGCATAAGGTTGAGGGAGTGTTAACTCAGTTAATCTGTTGTTTTCCTTTGCACTCACATACCCCGTACAAATAGTTGCTGCCATTTTGCTAAGATCTCTGAAAATAAGGAATAACATGACTGTGTGCTCTGTATATAGGATAATATACATATATCTCAGTACTGCCAGACTGAACACACCAGATGTTGCCTGATTTTCATTGGGTCATGCTTGGTTAATGCTGAAATGGGAGGACAGCAGGGAAATACCAGGCTCGTCGTGTGTGATTAGAAGTGAATCCTGCCTGAAATCTAGAGAACTGCTCCCAGTCAGTGTTGATAGTCCTGAGCTAGATAGACTAATGACCCAGCTCAGTATGAATACGTTCTTATGTTCCTCAAATAACAAACAAATGCTTTTCATTCCTCTTTTCCACAGGCAGTTGCTTCTGGCACGTTGGTTTACTGCTGAAACTAGTATGCCTGTTCATCTGTATATACTTTCTAGCCTATTCTCAGGTTTGTAGTGCACATTTTGCTATAATCTGTTTCATAAATTGATAGACTCCAGGTGCCATTTAGCATTTGTTTAAGGTGATTTGAAATGGGAAAACAAACACCATACCATTTGCAGTGTGAAGAGTAGGCTCTGATATCTGTGGAGAACAACATACATGCTTTTAGCTCCATGGCAAATCCATTAACTGTACCCCTAGAAATGGAATTTGGAATGTACAGTGGTCACAAAAAGCTCAGAACTGGGCAGGGAAATATTTTGTATGCACATTTTGGTATAGAGTTCCTTCATTCTGCCAATACTGCATTCTGCCAATACTGAGCACTGTTCAGTCTAAAATGCTGTCAATTTATGACTCCTGTCGTACGATTTATGGAATATATTACTTTCCTTGTTGGAATGGCTGGTAAGTAAGGGAATAGTTTTCACTGTTAGCTTTACGAAAGCATTGTTGGATTTCTGTGTTATGTTCAGTGTGTTAATAGACATTTTCGCACATCTTTGGAGGGAGTTATAGTCCTGCATGCCCCTTTGCAGAAGTGCTAGAATTATGGATCAAGTTTCTTCATCTTGTATGACTCAGAAGAGCCTAATGTGGAGCTCATCCATAGATCCTTATACACAGAAAGATATATGTCATTGTCAAATAGGTAATCTTGAAATGGGGAAAAATCTAACATGAACAAAAAAAATTATTTTATTTACCAGAACACACTGTTATTTCTGAATGAGGATGATTTCCTTCATACATTGTAATTTTAGGATGTTTGGCACAGATCTATGAGAAACTAGTTGACTTTGGCTCTTTCATCTCTTGGATCATCTATCTACATATTATTATAGTAAGAAACTGAATATTTCTACTGTATTGTCCAGTGATCTGACCCAAGTGTTCTTGTTTGTTTCATTATAGGGTGTATTTGAGAAGTTTTTTTCTACGTGGCCACTGTCTAATTTTTTTGAGCTAAATGGGAGCATCTATGAGTGGTGGTTTAGGTGGAAACTGGATAGATATGTAAGTAATCTTTTAATTTTTATGTTCATTCGTATGTCTCAACCGTGTAAGCTATAGCTGTCAGCATTTTACAAACAGTAATATTAGCATACAGCGAGAACAGGAAAAAGCAGATTGACAATTCCATGGTAAATTGCTTCAGGTAGTTGATAGTAAGACATATTACGATGAAATCAATGGACACTTGTGCTCGTTATTCAGTTTCTGTTGTGCCTGTGGCATTGACCCCTTTGTGTTGAGTAATTCATGAAATGTGTCTGTTGATTGATTGGTTGGTTGTGGTCCAATGAGAGAGTTTGGAGGAGGAGCCTGAGGGGATTTAAGGATCAGCCCAGCACTGTATTAGTCAGATAGGGACCTACACTTACTGAGAAAAAGATAGATAGGGAATTTACACTGTCTGAGAGACTGATAGAGTCTGAGAGAGAGTCAGATAGGGTCTGTCTGAGAAGACAGTTAAAGACTAGAGAGAGAAGAGATAGGATTTAGAACTTCTGTGAGGAAAACTAAGTGATGAGTATCAGTCAACTTAAGAACTAGGTGCACAAGTGATCACTTTGTCTGTAACCTAACTTCAGTGTGTTTGAGCTATACTCTGTCTTTTGTTTGTACTATAATGACACAACACACACACACACATACACACACACACATATATATACACACACACACACACACACACTCACTCACACACACATTACCCTTTCTGAGTTTAATTCTACTTTGTTATAAATAAACTTCCTTTATCTTTATTCAATTTAAAATCAGTATGAAAGCATTAATTTACTAGAGAAGCTAGTTGGTGGCAGCGAAAGAGAAAAATTAGAAGTGGTGCTTGCCAGTATCCTGTAAAACGGCTGGGGGCAAAGCACGGTGACACGATAATTTAGTAGACATTAGGTGGCATTCGGAAAATCCAGTTGAGATCTGAAGAAAACTAGCCCAAATCCAATGTTAGGTTAGCATAGTGGGGCATGGGATTGTGTGGGGGATACCTGTGTTGGGAAGTGTAGGTGAGTTTAGTCCTTATCTCATTACATGAAGACATACTGGTGGGTTTGTGTGAGAAACCAATGTGTGAAGAAGAGGCCAAATCTGTAAATTGTCAAAGGAGTCTGAAGCTATTCTGGCAGAGGGTTTTAGGACTTCTGGCTGTGTGGAGTGGTATAAAATCTAATGAACAACTGACTGACTGACTGACTGACTGACTGACTAAATAAATAAATAACTGACTTGCTGGGACAGTGAGGAAACTGCCCTCTTAAACAAGTATTGCTTCTCAAAATGTAGCCAGTATAGGTATACAGTAGACCCTCATATAACAGAGGGTTTGTACAACGGAAAATCCGTATAACGGAAAAAAATCCGCCCCCCCTCCCCCCCGCCGCCACCTTCGCCCACCACCTGCAGCCCCCGGGAAGAGGACGGGGGCGGTCGGGGAAAGAGGGGAGGGGGAGGGAGGGGAGAGAGAGAGAGAGATAAAGAGAGAGACCCCCCCCAAAAAAATCCCCCGCCCGCCGAGACTCGGTCGCTCACTCGACGCCGCCTGGGGAAAGCAGCAGCAACAGCCCCGACGGGCTCTTTATTCGCCCGGCCACCGGAGCGAGTGGGGAGGGAAGAAAAGGACGAGCGCCGACGGGGGGGGGAGTGGAGAGAGAGAGAGAGAGAGAAACAAGGGGGCGGACGGAGCTGCTTCTGACGGGGTGGGGATGGAGGATGACGGGCTCTCCCTCTGCTCCCTTTCCCGGCGCCGCTGCCGGGCTTCGCTTGCCGTCAGGGGAAAGCAGCAGCAGCAGCAGACCCAACGAGCTCTTTGTTCGCCCGGCCACAGCGAGCGCCGACGGGGGGGGGAGTGGGATCCTCCATGGACAGATGGACGGACACACACACACACACACACACACACACACACACCCTTCCGCTGCCACC
>JAHTLZ010003542.1:61043850-61084426 GCA_023846285.1 Phrynocephalus versicolor | reverse complement strand
GGTGGGGTCGGGGATCAGAGGCCGGGGAGAGGGACAGAGCGGGGGGGAGGGGAGCGGCTGAGAGGGGATCAGAGGCCGGGGAGGGGAGCAGCACAGGGGGGTGGGGGTGGCGGCGGAAGGGCGCGCGCGCGCGCGCATGTGTATGTCCGTCCATCCGTCCATGGAGGATCCCAAGCCCGGCGCCCACCCAGCCCAGCCCCAATCGCCCTCACCTGCCACCGCGGCGGTCTGATCCGGCGGCCATCCAGGGTGGCTCCGGCGGCATCGGCGGCAGCATCGGCACCCCCACCCCACCTGGGGGCTTGCGGGCGGGTCACTTTCCTGGGCAGCTCGACTTGGGGCAGCAGCAGCAGCAGCAGTGCGGAGGGGTCCCCTCTCTACCTCTCCCCTCCCCCCCGCTGATGTTGTTGTTGTTGGAGGAGGAGGAGGAACGCCACTCACCCCCCCCCCAAGCCTGGCGGCGCCGGCGTGTTTGCTCACTCCCCACCCAGCCCAGCAGTGGCGGCGCACCCTTTCACTCCCCACCCGCCAAGTTCCCCAGCACTAATGTTATCGGTGGAGGAGGAGGAAGGCCCACTCGCCCCCCAAGCTCTGTGGCCACTCACCTCCCCCCATCCTCTAAGCTCCCGGCAGGAACGGCCACTCCCCCCCCACCACAAGCTCCACGGCCTTCTCGTGGCCATTGAACCAAGTGGGAGCTGACTTTCAAAGAGTTTTTTTCCCCTCTTTCTCAAACGCCCCGCCAAGGCGGCGGCGGTGGCTCCCGGGACGCCCCGCGAGGCAGGTGACGGGGGGCCGAGGCCGGTGGGGGAAGCAAGGCGGTGGCGGCGGCGGCGGCTCCCTGGACGGCCCCGCGAGGGGACCCCACTCCGTCACCCCACCCCCGCGGCCACCTTCCCCGCCGGGGAAAAGAGGGAAGGCGGGAGGGGAGAGGAGGGGGCGCCCAGGACAAGCGGCGCACCCCACTCCGTCACCCCACCCCCGTAGCCACCTTCCCCCGACCACCTCTGGCTGCCGGGGGAAAGAGGGAAGGAGGGAGGGGAGAGGAGGGGCGGCAGACACGGAGGGGGTGACTATGCATTGGAACGGATTACATCCGCTTTCAATGCATTCCTATGGGAAATTAGAATTTGTACAACGGAAACTTTGTATAACGTAATTTGGTTTTGAACCAATTAATTACGTTATACAAGGTACCACTGTACAAGCACATTTATATGAACTTGCTGTATGCAGACTGTTTTGTTACTTGCACTATTACTGAATTTGAATAGTTCTTTCTTTCTCTTGTAGGTCATTTTTCATGGGATGTTGTTTGCTTTTATTTATTTAACATTTCAGAAGCGTCAGGTTCTCTCAGAAGGAAAAGGGGAGCCACTTTTCCATAACAAAGTTTCAAATATTTTATTATTTATTTCAGTTGTTTCTTTCTTGGTAAGTTTCCTAAAAACATTCTCTAGCTAGTACATTTATTATCTCATTAGTTGTTACTTTGAATGGAAATAATCCACCTACCAGTGTATAAGGCAGATATTCAGTCCAGGTGTTTTTGCCAGCTGCACTAAGAAGGAACGCCATGGTTTAGGGCAGGAGTTGGCTGTTTATGAAGGTGGGGACCCTCTTTGTCAACTGGACAGCTACGTGAAGTCTTCACATCTCAATGGGATATGGTTTAAAGAGCTTACAAATTCAGGTCTGGGTGTGGATGTATACATTCACTGCATTTTGTATATTTTATGCACAGTGGTACCTCTACTTACGAGTTTAATCCGTTCCGAATGCATGCTCTTGTCGAACAACTCTTAAAACTAGTAGAGCAGCCGTTTCTAAAAAATAAAAAAAATCAAAAAAATAAAAAATGTAAGTAGAGCAGACTGCATCTAAAAATGTGTAAGGCAGCAGTTAAAATGCCAACGGTTTTGTCCTCTTAAGTCGAAATGCTCTTAAGTCAAGCCGCTCATAAGTAGAGGTGCCGCTGTAGTTTAATTTCTTAGTGTTAGGAACTCTCAGGCCCGCTGAGACTCAAGTAATTCTTATTATAAAATACAGTATTGGTTTATTAATGTCTATGTTACCATTCCCCCCTTAAAAAACTACTAAGACATGCTGAAAAAATGAAAATAATGCTATTAAATTAATCTTAGAATAAATTAATCCAGCTTTGAGAACCATGTTTATTGCTATGGATGAGGAAATGGTAGGACTTGTTTAGATGACAGTGCTTTCAAAGCCTCTTGAAATAAGGGAAAGAGAGAATGGGAGAACACTAGGAGAGAAACTTGCCATGAGGGTTATTGAAAGGTTTACTCATCCAATCCCTACTGGCAACACTTTCAACCAGCACAGGCTTATTGAAGTAAGCAGCCCAGTTAAGCTGTTTGCTGCCTAATTTTGTTTGCAAGCTGCAATTGTTTGTTTTTTTTGTTTTTTGTTTGAAGGGAAAATGTAGGGAGACACTTGTGGAGCATCAGAAAGGGCATGAGGGTTAAACACTTCCCCTCCCCGCGGATATCCCAGGCGCCACCCCCCGGGGGGGGGGGGGTGGCAGCTGCAGCAGTAAACAGAAAGAAATCCCATTTGTTGGGGCTTATTTTCCAAGCATAAATTTCAGTATCAACATTTTAACTATTTTCCATTCACTACGCGAGCTTCAATTAAAACTCTGAAAAATAATTGCCTCATTTGCCTCATAATCTGTATTTTTGTTTTTGTTTTCTAGACATACTCTATTTGGGCAAGCAGCTGTAAAAACAAAACCGAGTGCAATGAGATGCATCCAACAGTTTCAGTTGTGCAGGTAATTATTTTCATTCCCTTTTCTAATTTAGCAGCTTGGGTCTTACCATGAATTTATTTATTTATTTATTTATTTATTTATTTGATGTTTATACCAATAAATATTTGGCAATGAGGCCACTCTGGGCAGTTAACAACAATTAGTGCATACAATACAGTGCAAAATAAACACAAATAATTAATGCAACAAAATAAAAATACAATTAAAGTGACATACAATAGCATATATGTTATTGGTGGGCAGATCAATTAAAATCATGTTTTAGTGGGTGAATGGGTGAGCACTGGATTTACATTATATTTGAGGGGATGCCTGCTTGAATAATGCATAAATGCTAAAATGTGGGGATCTGACCTTCATCAGCAATGGCAATCCAAAGTTTAAAAATGTAAAGCATTACCAGGGCTTTGGAAGACCTGTGGGGTATAATTTTGTGTGTGTGGCTAAAATCCTGTTACGTAGGTAATGCTCATTGTGAATGCAGTTAGAGTAGATCTCAGCAGCAAATAGCAGCAAAATGAGTAAGTGCAGGGACATGGTACTGGGCATTGTCCAGAGTGTATGATGGTGCGTTCTGATAAGTGTGTTCTGCAATACATTGGTGTACAGCTGATCACATGTTCAACAGATTTCTTCTCTGGAGGCTGCTAATATCATCCCTGTAGATATTTTCCCTCTTTACAGCGAAATAGTGCGTTGTTTTTAACATATATGTGGCTCAACCCTATAGTATTTATTTCTATGGAAGAATACTGGACTTGCCAACTAAAATGCCTTATACCTTATACCTCCTGCCTTAGCACCAGTCAGGAATATATGTAAAATAAAAGAAGCATAAATTAATTTTTTTGGTTTTGGTTTGTATTTTCAGATTTTAGCTTTCATCTTTATCAGGAATATACCTGGCTATGCTCGTTCTGTATATAGTTCATTTTTTGCCTGGTTTGGCAAAATTTCTCTAGAGGTAAGTATTTCCCCCTCCCCAAGATTCTAAGGTGTACATCAATGGTTTAGGTGTTTGACTAGGAAGCCAGATATTCCCCACTATGCCGCCTTGTCAGGGTCTAGACTCAGTGACCTATAGGGTCTTTTCCAGCTCTGCAGTAGGATGATGATGATAAGAACCAGTATCTCCTATTATGTTTAATTTTGAAAGATATATTGCTGCACTGAGCAGGATGTTGGACTTGATGGCCTTATAGGCCTCTTCTGACTCTATGGTTCTATGATTCGATGGCCCTATGAAAGTTTGATGTTGTAATTACAAAAAGAAAGAAAAAAGGAAATTTAAAAAAGAGCTGAAGTAGAAACAAAAATTATATTGTTTAAACTTGGGGGCCTTGCCACTAATTTTCTTCAAACTGACAAAGCTGCTTGGATGACTAGCGAAACATTTTGATCTCTCAAGAAAAGAAGTCCAGCTGCCATGACTCAACTTCCAGATAACCTCACCTGGATGATTGAGAATCTTCACAGACATTGTATATGAAAGTTGCAGTGGGTCTCTATTATCCCTATTCAGGCAGAAGAGTAGCATTGTGATTTTGGTTTATTACAGATCAAGAAACAAGGTAAATTAAGCTCCTTTTGGCACTACTGTAGAGTTTCACAGATGAAAAATTTAGTCCAGAAAAGGTGCTTGAGTTAAACATGTGCACAACAGTTTTGTTAATTTCTGATTCTTTTTAATTCCCCCCCCCCCCAGCTTTTCATCTGTCAGTACCACATCTGGCTAGCAGCAGATACCAAGGGGGTCTTGGTACTCATTCCAGGAAATCCCATGCTCAACATTATTGTCAGCACTTTTATATTTGTGTGTGTGGCACATGAAATTTTCCAGATCACAAACGATCTTGCACAAATTATTGTTCCAAAAGATAATACAGTTCTACTGAAAAGGTTGTTGTGTGTAAGTGTATTTTTTTCTGGACTTTTCATTTTGTCGTCAGTACAAGAACAATCATGGCAACCTGTAATAAATCCTTAACCTCTCAACTATGGGCTTCCTTTGTTTCTGCCAGAGGCAAAATAATAATATTAATAAATGAAATCAACTGGAATTACACAGCTCCATGCAACTTGTACACCTTTGCATAGAACAAGAGAAAGATACTGTTCAAGGAATTCTACTGTATATGGTGGAAATTTCAACATTTTGCATGGGGATATCCACTCATTAAAGGAAACCAAAACGGAAATGTGCTGTATAAAAACTGCATGAAGAAAAATACATCTTTTCTACTGGAACATTGTTTCTGTTTACATCTTTATAAAAAATCAAATCAAGATGGACCTTTGGGTACTGCATCAATTTTTCATGGAGGCATTATGAAACAGTTAATTACTACTATAACTGCAGTAAATATATTTGTATGTTCCATTTATACACTGCTTTTATTGTAAAAGGTAAAATAATTTGGGCCCTGTTAACTCAGTTTAATTCCTATCACCATGTGTATGGTTTACTCACAGAAATTCATCTGTTCCTGCACTGTAATAAATGGCTTAAAGACTGAAGGTTTTTTTTTTAAAAAAAAAATCAGTAATTATGTGTCATTCAAATTTTCGATTAGTCATTGAAGAATTTTTAACTTGTAAAGTTAGAGACTGGTTTTATTGATCAATATTGAGTTATAACTAATACATATCTAGGAAACCCCACCACACTGTGAAGAGAACAATCACAGTAATATAACCTGCATATCCATGTTTACAAACTGTAGCATAGCATTTCAATGAAGGTAATTTTCAGTAATTTTTCTGCATTTCATAAATGATACTCATTTGGAATGTTTGAATAGCATTTACTGTTTTACATTGGGGTTTGTTGTTGTTGTCGTCGTCATTTTTACCAAGTGCATTTGGTTCTTTGGCCCGGATCCAATGGTGTACTTCTAATGGATCACACTATTACTTCTAGAATTGTCAACCCTTTCCCCTCCTGCAGTCCTTTGTTTACTCTTAAAAACCTCTGTACAGATTGGAAGCTCTCCGGAGCCCGGCTGTGGCCCCGTAGAGAGGTTTGGTAGTGGAAAGAGACGTTCCAATCCCGCTAGTGCTGGTTATACCACTTGATCTTGTGATACTTAACAGTAGGGTAAAAGTTTCACTGAAAACTGCGGGTCCACTGGCATCCTTCTTTTGTAGCCTGCCACAGCACTATATCTAAATCCCATAGAAAAAGAAGGTTGATAAGACACAATTCAGTTCAGCTTTCCACTGATAATTACTCCATGGGGTAAGAGAATGATGTAGCACACATGTGACATTTAAGAAGTCAGGTACTTAGCTAGGGAAAATACAGCTGTTTCATATTAAAGACAGAGTGCAACTTAAATATTTCAGATTGAATGGAACTCATTTTCTGTGGATGATTTTTTTTTTAATTCTGCCTTTTAGAGGCAGGTTCAGGGAACACTAATAGTACTAAGAGTACAGGTTGTAGACAGCTACCTATGGCTCCGCTGGAGACATAAATATTCTGGGTTCCAAGAAACCAATACACATTCAAATTTCAAGCTCCATTTCCTTTCTAGAAGCTGGCACTTGAGAACATCTCAGACTGCTCGTTCAGCAGTTCCAGTTTGCAACTTGGGGAATTTGTGCAGTTTATTTGTAGGGGTCTGTGGACAATGGTGTCATTTCTCACCCTTCAAAACGCATTTTGCCCAGTCACCATTAGCAATTTGAAAATTTAAAAAAACAGCTGACACAAGTCTAGGTTTAAGAGCTGATAGGGTTTCTAAATGTTTTGCACTTTGGCTCCCAAATGCCCCAGCCAGTATCTTCAGGAGAGATTATGGACCCAATCTTTCTAACAATCTAGAGAGCTAGATAGTCCTCATCTGTTTTCGGCTGGAAGGACCCCTCTTGCAAAGCAACCTCTTTCTAAATATGCAAGAGAATAGCATTAGCGGCTTGTTTCTGCTGTGCTTACATCATCGGATAAGGTTTTAGTACTTGAAGAAGGAATACACAGTGTTGTTTTTGATGCATATGTGCAATTACATGTAAATGGCAACCCATATTTGTAGGATGCCCATTTTGATGTATATTCTGACAATAATTTTGGAATCTTGCCATAGAGGTTCACACTATAATTATGACGAAGAGTGGCAAGGGAAAATCTGCTAAGGAATGACGGATCCCAAGTTCCTTTCATGTGTTTAAATGGAACTGCTTTGTGCTGGGTGGCATCAGACAACTGCAGACAAGTTGTTTTCTCAAGCTGCCAATTTCATTTTCAGTGCTTTGCCATTTGAGTTATTTCATTTCAGTTTAGCTGAGCACTATAGTAATGGTAAGCAAATCATGGGCTGCATGTACAAATGACATCCATGATCATTAAGGATACAAATACTTTTGTTCAGGGTGGAAGTTTTTTATGTTTATAAATCAAGTATTGTAGATATTTTATTTATCTGTTGTACAGATTTTGTTAAAGGTTTTATGTTTGAATATTGCACTTGTTTGCTATTACTGTATGTGGGATAAAGTATATTTTCTTTTAAATTGATGTGGAAAAATATGAAAATATTTAAATAAAAGTGCTGTGGGTGCTTTATTTTTGTACTGGAAGGAGCATGATTTAAGAGTGTATGTGTGTGGTTTTTTTAAAAGAATCCTACAATCTAATTAAATGCTTGTTTGCTTTGAATCCCCTTTAAAGTGACATGTATTTTATTTTGAAAGAACACTGAAATGTTGTAAGCATAAGGGCAATGCAGGTGAAGGAACATCATTTATTTATTTATTTATTTATTTTTAAGGCTTATATACAGCCCGTCTTCCCTTTTTTTTTGTTGAAGAAAATTTTTCCACATAAGGTGATAGTAGAAACAGGGCTATTCCAGTAGTTTAGTTTTGTCCTGATATAGAATGTAGGTTTATTTGCAAATTTTGGGCTTCCCTACTTTGGTAGAACAGATTCTGATTAGACTCAAGAACTTAATTATCCCAATTATTACACTTTGTAATGAGTAACACAGACTATGAGAATTTCTGTCACATAATAACTGGTTTTAAGTTGCCATTTAGCACCCTGTATTGAAAAAATGTCCCCAAAGAAAGGAATTAACAAAAGCCTCATACTGACCGTAGGAGAGATTTGTGTCATATGTAAATATTTAATATTTACACACTGCTGCATAACTATGACCGTGTAAAGCTGAAAATGTCAGCAGCAGGAGGGATTTTCCAGAAATAAAATATTTCCTACTTGTTATCTAGTTCCCAGTTTCTCAAAGATAAAAAAGGATGATACTTGAGCTGTGAAGAACCTTAGGACAGAAGTAATTAATGTTTAATTTTCTTGGGGGGGGGGTTATGTACTTATAGTTGTGCAAACAAGATTTCAGCCAGTGGATTTACATACATTTTATGTTGATATAACTTCCATTTATTTAGAGGGTATGTTCTATTTGGGACCACTTACTTGATATAACTATTGTTAGCCACCGTCAAATCAATTCTGATTTATGGTGACCCTAATAGTCCTTCAACATCTACTGTATGAGATGTTCAAGGAGTAGTTTTACCATCGACACACACACACAGACACACTGATTTTTTTTTAAAATTACTGTATGTGACATTTGAAGAGGATTTTGAAAAGAAATAAGCAAGCAACATAAAATGAATCACCAGATGAATTTTTTTTCGTAAAAAGTTCCTTTGTGGATTAACCTGGATCAAGCCTGAGTTGTTAATAATATAAACTCGGTCTTCTAAAGCTCATGGATGTTTCTATAAAACATGAAAAAAAAAACTCATTGATGTTTCTAAAACACATGGATGTATGTGATACTAGAGACCTATTCTACTACTACCAAAATGTATACAACTAGGTCCATACTTCCTGCCATCCCTTTGAATAGCAGAATGTAAAGCATCTTAAAGGGGAAGCAACTCTTGTCTGGGTAACTCCACATAACCCTGATTTTAGGGGGGTTTGATTCATGTGGAGAACACATTGTAACTATCACTATGGATTCTTAAGAATGATGACATTAAAATAATGGCTTAGTTGCCATTCAGGGATAAATCTTGCAAGACATGCCTCTGTCAGATTTAACTAACCCAAGGCAGTTGATTTGGGGCACCCTAAACCAGGAGCTAATTGATGTTTAATATATTAGTATTGCACATTTACTGCCAGAGAGTAGGAGAGCCATTTGTGGGGTTTTCTGCCAGTGTTAAGTCTCAAGTCCCATGCACTTCAAGAGCAAGGGTGAATCCATGAATGCTGGAAAAAATGCAGAGAATGCCAGGACTATGATTTAGAAAGAAAAAAAAATTACCCAATTTTTTGAGACCCCAAGAAAGTCTATCCTCTTGTCATAGAGTGAACTGAGTTATTTGGAAATCACTTAATAGACTACAGATTTCAGGTTACTGGTATATTTGTTAATTGTCCTGTGATGCGTCTGATACAAAGAAAAAACAGGTGGGATTCGCTGCACCGTGTAAGAAAGCAAAATATCTTAAAGTGACCCTCGAATGACTAATAGGCCTGAGGGATTTTATTTTGCTAAGAATATTTCAATACTTGCTATATATCTTGCACCTATCATCTTTGCATATTCTCTGTTGATCCTGGAATGCCACTTTAATGTTGGTAAGAAAGAACAAATGGTTTAAACTTCATTTTAAATATTTTAATGTAACAAATATAAAAGTTAGCAATTTACAAATTTGTTGAAAATTTCTGGAGTACAAAAAGATACAGTACATTTAATAATATGGAAGTTACACCATCAGACAGGGATATTTAATACTGTGGGCATGCACATTTATTGGCAAAACTCATGCAGCACTGGTGAAGATAATGAAATAAAGTATGTTCTTGGTTGTGTATGAATTACAAATTAATTGCTTCTGTAAGTTTTCTTTCCTCAGGGATACCATTTACCTGAAAATGGAGAATTAACAGAAATGTGTTACAAAAAATCAAATTCAGGTGGAAATGGTGTTTGATTTTAGGTGGAGAATCTTAGATAAGCTTTTTTGCAACCTTGAATTCTCACACATGTGCTATGAAAAAGTTTTAAAATACCTAATTTTTGGATAAATGAAAGAAAACACGACTCAAGATGTAGAATTAATACTTAGAGTTATTTTTGTCAAGTGTTTTTTTTAACAATGAACGCAAAACACAAGTGTAATACTTGCCTCCAATCTTTGGAATGTTGTCATACGAAATTCTCCTTTAGTCCAAGGAAGCAGTAATAAAAAACAACAATTTTGAATACAACACCCTCTAAAACAAGTTCCGGTACAAACCACTAAACTGGTTGAGAAATGAAAGGCGATTACAATAAATATACTGTATTCCTTTTTCCATCTGACTATCTTTCAGAGAATTATGTTAGTCTGTTAATAAAAACAAACCTTTGTGTGACATTTTTAAAGACTCAAGGCAGCCTTATGACATCACATGCTTTTGGGAGCAAGAGTCCATCAATGCATCAAATAGAGTAGACTAGTCTAGAAAAGCCTGTGGTATTATAATTTAATCTTTAAAATGGCACAGTTTGTTGACATGTACGTTAGGACCTTCATATCCATGGGGAATTGTTTCTAAGTTGCTGCCACCTGGTGAATGCTGAAAAGCGTAGATAATAGTAAACGCTACACATATAGGATGGTCTCGGGCAACATCTAGTTGCCAGTTCTGGTAATGTGGAAATATATTTCTCTGGTGAATTACTGCATGGTCTCTGGCTCCCTCTAATGGACAGTTCTTGTAATTTCATCTTTAGAAATCTACATTTCTAGGATTTTTCTTTTATTATTTTTAATATTTTCTGACTATGGCTAAGTGAATCAGAAAATACTGATTTCAAGGATAAGGGGGATCCCTAGTGTACTATGGCTGAACAATTATTTGAATAACGTCCTTCTCACCAAATCTATTTTTGTTTTCTTTCCAAAATGGCTAGAAGTGTGAGTACTCCTAGATGGGCTCACTGAAGAATTGCATAGAAAAACAATCATATTCTGAATTCTCAAAAAAATGATAGCAAAAGTCACCTTCTGTTTGCTGCTGTGGAATTTGAGTTTGATGTGGCAGGTTCCTATAAATTGTAAAAGATATCTTTTACAAACAGGCACACAATTGCACATATGTAATTAAACAAACAGTAAAAGCCAGTGCTTCTGTTTCTGCTTCATGAAGTAATCCCATAGCCTCAAAAGGATGAATGATGACAAAATGAAACATGGTTCTTCCTTAAATCAGAAAATGACCATACGTTTCCTGGACTTATTCCAGGAATGCAATGCCATTCAAAAGATCATGGAATAAATCTAGACTAAGTTACATTAATCTCAAAGTGCCATTGTAGGATAATAATTTTATTAACCATACTCAATAGTCACAAATTCTGTAAAAGTTGAAGGAAGCAGCAAACATATAAATTAGACTCTACCACATATCAAGATGCTATAAAGATGCACCTTGTATTCTCCCAAGGGTGCCTAAGAAGTGTCTGAAGTTTGTATTTTGTGACCTTTCAGCTGCTCTAATAAAGAATTGCTCTTTATTTTTTAGATTAGTATTCCCATTCATTTCCATGAATCCTAGGTTCAGCTAAGTTTGACTGTAACCAGTCCAACAAAGACAGCATACATATACAGTACCTTTTGAAACTGTTGGTTGGGGGGGGGGGAATCTTGTACTCATATGTTTGGATAAGTTTTTCCCCTAAAAGTTTATAAGGATGCCTGGTTCATTGACAAGAAGATAAAATTAATCTCCACGTGGACCTTTAGTCAGAAGAAACAATTGATATATTCTGATAGAAAATGAAGAAGGCTATATGGATGAAAAAGAGCTTGTGTGATTTGTGCCATCAAGTCGGAGCCAAATTTTTAAAACCCTAATATGACTTTCAAGGTAAGGGAGTTACTTTAAGGAGTACAGTAGTTTTACCAGTTCCACTCCCGTAGGCAGTTACTTCACGTCCTTCCTCGTTCTGAGATTACGTTCATTTCATGGTCACATGGTCTTATCCCAGTTCTGTCCCTGTTTCTGTTTACCCACGGGAGTGACTGATGGTATTGTGACAACTGTTATTTCACATCCTTATTTCGTGACCATTTCGGTACTTCCCTGCCTTCGATTCCCTTTTTTTTTTTTTGGTCCGACCTTTCGTTTTTCGATATTTCAATTCTCCGTAACTTTGCCTTTTATGCGTTAAGCGGCAAAACTCCCGGTTTTATGCCTTCTTCCCTCTCTGCGATGCATTGTTTACACCATTGGGATTGTACTGGAGAATGCAACTTCGCACCCCTGCCACTAGATGGAGAATGCGTACATTGTGTGACAAGCGTTACTTGATGGGCACTTGTTTTAAAACAAGAACAGAGACAAGAGAACTCCTGAGGCCAGGGAGAGGTATGGCTCATCACGCTTAAATCCCAGTTCAGGGGGCGTGGTCGGGACGAGATTCCGCTGTCACGCAATGGACGTGGAGTAACCTTTTTTCATACCGGTCCCAAGCGGGACAGAGAACTGCAATGAGAGGGACATGAAGTAACCGTCCTAGTGAGTTTCTATGACTGAGTGGGGATTCAAGGGCTGTTTTCCAATGTCCTAGTTCACCACTCTTAACACTATACAACAATAAATATCCCAGGAAAAAAACACCAGATTTTACTAAAATACGCACCTTGGAGATTTTCAGTTCAAGTTTTCTTTTCTAAAACTTGCTCAATGCTTGTCTTATGAGTAATATGTTACAAAGCTACATAACTTAACAGAGTAACACCAGATTTGGTGTGTAAATGTGAGATATAAACAGGGCAAAGTGCCAAATGAAAGAAGTCCAGGTCTGCAACCAAATTAAGTTACATTTAACTCACTCATAGAAATCTATATCGGTACTTACTGCTGTGTCTGCATCAGTGGCATGCTAGTATTGTCATAGCTGTCTTGGTGAACAGGTGGTACCATCTCGCCAGTGACTGGGTGAAACACTGGGAGTGTTGAGAGAGGCCATGCGATCTCTCTATTTTTGGACATTTCCCGGAGTTCTTTTGTGGATTTCTGAATCGCACTGTGATGGACCAGCTGGATGCTAAATCAAATGGAAAGATTTTTCCCTGAGTTAAAAGACTGGCAAATCTTTCAAAAGCAAATAGCAGAAGGTGTAAAAAAACATATCAAGTAATAACAGATTGCAATAACAATTTCAAAAAACAAGATACGTACACAAACAAATGCTAGACTTAACATTACTTAGAAAGAGAGAGAACACTTTTTAGAAAGGAGGTAATACCACATCAAGATTGTAATCTCCATCCAGTCCCCCATGCTCTTTGCACACTCTGGAGTGCAACATTTAGAGGACAAAGCTAGAGGTGAAGCTCAACAGAGGATTGGATGTACCAAGTTTAGAAGGGAAATCGGGATAAGGCTATTACAGAATGCAATAGCATCGGGATGGCACAGTCTTCCAATTTCCATGAAAAACCAAGCTGGAATTAGTTCCAGGAGAGAATTCGCCATAGACAGTAACAGCAGGTTCTGTCTTAGGGCAAACAGCAGTTTTGGAAAGGGAAAGCAATTTTCCGCAGAACCCAAAGGAATCACATTCCCACATACACAGCTGTTGCTTGGTAGGGTGGCCAAGCTAGCTGCCATCATCTATTGAACTTCATGTTTAGTTTCTTCCTAAGCTGTAAAAATGGGGTGGGGGAATTGATTTTATTTATTTATTTATTTATTTATTTATTTATTTATTTATTTATTTATTTATTTATTTATTTATTTATTTATTTATTATTTTTACAACTTATATGCCACCCACTACCCAAAGGTCTCTGGGCGGCTTACAATCAAAGAATTAAAACAGTTAAAACATCAAATATCAATAAATAATTAAAACAATAATAAAAACCTTACACTAAAATCATTACACTAAAATTCCCATCAGAGGACCGACAGTCTATATTGTATCAATTAAAAAACTTGTGGAAATTTTTTACCTGGCGCTGAAATGTCATCAATGTTGGCACCAGGCGGATCTCACTTGGGAGGGCATTCCATAGCTTGGGGGCAGCTGCCGAGAAGGCCCTATGTCTGCAAGCCATCCCTCTCACCTCCTTGAGGGATGGCTCTTTCAAGAGGGCCCCCTGGCTCAATCTTAATTGCTGAGTAGGCTCGTATGGAAGGAGGCGGTCCTTCAGGTATCTAGGTCCTAAGCCTAGATACCTGAATTGATACTTCTTTATTTATTTCTTCATCTTTCTCATCTCTGGATTGTGAACCTTTGCCTTTATTACACAGGTGAAACTCCATGCAATCAAATGCAAGTATTCCTGGATTTATTACATTAAACTTTAGAGTGGATGTAAGGAACCTTTGGCCTTCCAGATTCCTGGACTTCAAGCACCCTCAGTTTGTGTCTCCTGGGAGCTGAAGTTCAAGTTGATTGAAAAGCCAAAGGTTCCTGACATCTGCTTTGCAGTTTGGCTTCTTAACCATTCATAGAAACCACATCTGAAACTCATTCCTTCCATAATGATGATCTTTAATCTGCTCATTCTCTTAAGGGAATATAAAGAGTTATATCACAAACCACGATAAATACTAATATTTGGTTTCCAATCTGCTTTATTATGAAGTTTTAAACCCTTTTTATTTTGTACCTAATCACTACTTTTCTCAAAGCAGCCATTACAGAGATGAACAAGTTAAGAAAAATGAGGATGGCACACATGTATGAAGCATGACAAGCTACTGGGAAATGAAAATTAAATGAGGGGAGAAAATAACAGGAAAGAAGACACTTACTCTGGTGTTTGCATGTTTCTCTTTTCCCTAAAAATAAAACAAAAGTTATGAATTAAATAATAGCATTGATATTTGGAACATTAATTCTAACTGCAGATGGGAATAGTACATGATATGGAAATGCTGGCCCTGTTGCAGCAGGTCATGATCCCAAGAAGTTATTGGTGTGCAAAGAACTTGGCCGACCAGTGAAGCTTTGAAGCTTTGCCACAACAGCTCTAACCGCCAAAGAGGCAAGCTGCCTTTTAACAGAAGTTTGCTTCTTCGGCAATTGGACTGTGAAGATTCTCAGTCAACCAGGTGAAGCTTATCTGGAAGTTGAGTCATGGCAACTGGACTTCTTCTTCTTGAGAGATAAAAACGTTTCACTGCTCATCCAAACAACTTCATCAGTCTGAATAAACCTCTTGTCAACCTGGTCTGAAATAGGCTCATAAGATGGACAATGGCCTGAATAGGCTTGTGAGGTAGACAACAGCCAATAGCCTAAAGATCAACAATGGACTAAGGTGCTGAAACTCATTCATAAAGTATGGGTTGTTAGCTATGGTCTTGGTGGTGAAGGCTTTTTGATTTGACTGAGTATTGTAGAAAGCACAGCTTGATAAGCAGTAGATAAGACTGTGCCTGAGGCCCCCACTTCTGTTGAGAGAGGGGGTTTCATTGCTCACATGAATGGCTTCCCTAACCCCTCTCTCAAACCACCTATCTTCTCTGTCTAATATGTGTACATCCTCATCTTTGAATGAGTGCCCGTTGTCCTTCAAGTGGAGGTGTACTGTTGATTCTGGTTCTGACCTGTTACCCCTTCTATGTTGGGCCATCCTTCTGTTTAATGACTATTTAATTTCTCCAATGTATAGGTCTGCACATTCCTCACTGCATTGGACCACATATACTATATTGCTCCTTTTTTGTTTTGGTATGGGGTCCTTTGGGTGGACAAGTCTCTGTCTTAGTGTGTTTGTGGGTTTGAAATAAACAGGGATGTGGTGTTTGCTAAAAATCCTTTTAAGTTTCTCAGACACTCCAGCCATGTAGGGAATGATCAGTTTCTCCTGCTGGGTCTGGGTCTCAGGCTGACCCCTTGTTCTTCTGGGTCGGCACACTGCTTTGTTGAAGGCCCACTTTGGATATCTACCATCAGGTGCCTGCCTGCCTTCTTGGCTTCTGTGGAGGTGTGGATGGTCTTTGCTCTGTGTTTTAGGGTCCCAATGTCTCCTAATTTGTATTGTAATGGATGGTGGGAGTCAAACAGTAAGTACTGATCTGTGTGGATGGGTTTCCTGTAAACTTCTGCTCTCAGGCCACGGTCAGGTCTGATGATGACTGAACAATCCAGGAAAGCCAGCCTGTTGTCTTGGGTGTCTTCCCTAGTGAACTTAATATTAGGGTCCACCTCGTTGATATGGTATCTAAAGGCCTGTACCTTCCGAGTCTTGATTTTCACCCACCTATCATCTACATACCTGAACCAGTGGGATGGTGTTGTCCCTGGTAAATTGTTGCCTTATTCTCCACTTGTGCCATGTATAGGTTTGCAACAATTGGTGCAAATCAAAAAGCCTTCACCAACAAAGCCATAGCTAATGACCCATACTTTATGGGTTTCATCACCTTAGGCCATTGTTCATCTTTAGGCTATTGACTGTTGTCTACCTAACAAGCCTATTCGGGCCATTGTTCATCTTATGAGCCTATTTCAGACCAGGGTGACAAGAGGTCAAAGCGGACTATAAGATGGAGGACTCACAAATAGCTTTATTCAGACTGATGAAGCTGTTTGGATGAGCAGCGAAACATTTCTATCTCTCAAGAAAAAGAAGTCCAGTTGCCATGACTCAACTTCCAGATTCAGCAATTGGAGAAACTACAGGAAAACTTCAAAGAAAGTTTCACTCTTGCACTAGGATTTTGTTTCTGAATTCACACAACTTGTTGGATCATGACGGTTCAATGCAACGTAGGCGCATTTGCCACTAAGTTTATGAGAAGGCATGGGTGAAAGTACATAAAGAGATGATAGATGGAAGACACGATACAGAGGAGTGAGTACGTAGGTTAAAAGGACAGATGCGAGACCAAAAAATTCTTAGAATATGTGCATGTAAAATGGAAGAATCTGTGTTGTTTGCTGCTTTTCTTTTATACTTGAGGCTTTTAAAACCCTAAATTCAGTTCACAATCTTGATACTGTTGATTTTTAATTATTAAGAGAGTTTAACTGAGCTTCAAATATAATATTTATATAGAATAATAGTAAATAGTTCTATGAATTACTTCCTCTGTTCTAGTTTCTTAGTAATTTAAAATTTTGTATAGTTCCAAGGTTGACTAATAGCAGTAATTTGATTTTATTGCATGTTTTAGAACCTGTTTTTATGAACTGAATTGAGCTCTACTGCTAAATTGTTCATGTGCCTATAAGCATACAAAACTATGCAATTGTTTATTAATGTTTCAAAGTACTCACACGCCTTCCCTTCGGCAGCACATGATGTAGCCAAGAATTAGAAAAAGGACGAGAGCTACTGCAGATGGTACTGCTAGCGTAATGAGAAAATCCGAATAATAATCTCGGCTTTTCAGACTTTCAGAAGGTGGCTTGTACTCGCCACCATCTGGTAATATGCCTTCTCCACGGATCACCTCTTGATAGATAAAAACTTGCTGTGTTTTATCCACCTGACACACACATACAAAAATAAAAATGATTTCAGTTACCATTTTTAGGGAAGTGGGCTAAATTCACAAATGAGTACCAGTGTATGATATACATAAATTCTAGGGAAGCTTAATCAGCTGGTTTTTACTATCACAATTTAATTTAATGCATGGTTTCTACCATGCACTTTCTTTGCAGAAATAAGTTATAATAACAAAGAAAAGCAATGGCTTTGATTTTTTATTAGTTTTTTTTCTGGCTGAAATAACGCTACTCTGTGTTTGCATTGAATGCTAAATTTTGAGTAGAAATGAGGTATCTGAACCAGGAGCTGTTGGTGAAAACAAACTCCAGTCCAATGCTAAACAAGCTACTATAAACCTACTTCAATTTGCTGGTTTGTTTTACAAACCAGAGTTTATTTTAAACCATAATTCTTGGTTTGCAGGCAGCAATGAAGTTCTAAAGCAAAACTGCAATCTATTTTGTTCCTCTTCCTGCCCAAGCATAAGGGAGAAGAGGCCATGGGCAGTAGGTATTGGAAGACACATTTCATAACAGCTTCTTTTAATCACAGACATTGCACTAAAACACAGCTCATTCATGTATGTATATGCAGTATAACAGGCTGAAATTTGGTGATTTCCTCCCTGATCTAAAACAGTCACCAATCCATTGCATCTGAATCATTGAAGAATGACTAATAACAGACTTCAATGTAAGTTGCTCTGTTGTAATCAGCTTTCCAAGTGCCTCTCTATGTAATGAACGAGTGGGAGAGACAGCAGGGGGATCTACTTAAATTTGTGCAGAATGGAAAAAACTGAAGACTGCCAGTCATTTGAGCCATGCTTTTGATAGCAAAGACTTTGCAAGAAGACATGAACTCCTGGTGCTCTTTAAGAACAGTAGAGAAATGGGACCAGCATGTGCACTCATGTCAGAAACAGGGCAATCGTCCCAACTCATTCAATGGAGCATGTGCAACCAATCCATGCTCTCTTTTGGAGTATGTATACCGAAAGACCTGGCTGCTGCTTTAGACTGACAAACTGGCTGCAGAGGATAGATTCTCACACATGAGTTCCCCATTCAGTTAAAGGTATGCACATATGTACTCAAAGTGCACTGGGAGACATTGGTTTGAGGGAACTGATGCAAAGATCCTACAGAACTTTAGAACTGGCATCTCTTAATTCAGGCATGTCCAAACTTTGCCCCTACAGATGTTTTGGACCACAACTCCCAGAATTCTAATCTTAGACTACCCATGACAAAGGACTGTGGGAGTTGTGGTCCAAAACATCTGGAGGGCTGAAGTTTGGACATGTCTGTGTTAATTGATCTTGCCTCTGGATCTATATACACTAGCCCTCTAGAATCCTGAAGTAGGCAGCTCTCCCCTTGTAACTGATTCAAATTATCATCATTGTTCATCATTTATGTCTGTTTCATAATTTCAGTCAATCAAATCAATCCTTGAGAGACAGAAGATGAGATGAATATTCCAAGGGATTTGCTTAGCACTGCCAACTGCTGCTGTCCTGGTTATTACCAGGATTAAATATTCAGTGCCTGGAGGGAAATATCTCCTTGAACATGGCTTACAGATCAATGTGATGGATGGCTTAGACTGAGAATTACCAAATGTCACTTCTTAGCACTAGTTATTTAAAAACTACAAGTTGCTTAGGGATTTCATGGGAAGCTAGATAGCTGCCTTGAACTCAGGAGCCTTTCTCAGCTGTGCTGGAAACTTCTGAGCAATATTCCACTGTAGTGACAACAGAAAGAATTTTATGACATTACTCACAAGATTTTTGAAAACTAAACTATGTGCACAATGCTTTAAATTAAAAACTATATTCCTGATTGAAAAGCATATGCCAAATACATACTTGTATGCATGGCTGTGTGTATGTGCTTGCATAAAAACAGAACTTCAGGCTCAGGCAAGCCTATCTAGTCTAGCATTGTTTCCCACTATAGTCAGTCATAGGTCAATAGGAAACCCGCATCCAGGACGTGAGTGCAACTATAGTGCCTTCATTTTGTACCTCAGCAACTGATCTGTAGATGCACATCACCTTTGATGCTGAAGGAGATATATGGCCATCATGAGAAACAGGCACTGATTAGCCTATCCACAATTAATATGTATGACCACCTTTTAAACTCATCCATGTTAATCACCAAGGCCACATCTTATTGTAGGCAACTTGTTAACTCTATATTGTGTTCAGAAGCATTGGGCATCCTAAATCTCATACCATTCAGCTTCAGTGGACCATCCTAGGTTCTAGTAATATGGAATAAAAACTTGTTTCTATCCACTTTTTCCATATACTATACTGTATATCATTTTCTACATCTCTTTCATAAGCCAAATGCCCACCATTTTATAAAGCCAAATGCCCTAAACACCACAGCTCTTTTTTACGTTGGGGTTACTACAGCCCCTTTGATCATTTTCGTTTCTTCTTTTGTTACCCTTTCCACCTGTATGATAGATAACCTTTTTGAGATGCAGTGAAGAGAACTCTACAGGCACTCCTCACTTAATGATGGAGTTCTGTTCCTATGACTAGGTCATTAAGTGAATCGGTGGTTAATGAGGAGTTTAAGGCCGAGGTCTTGTGGTGTGTTCAGGGCTGCTCTCCTTATCAGGCCATAATGGAGAGGTTGTCCAGGAGGCCATGGGAGAAGCAGAGCAAAAAGGAAGGGGGGGGAGGAGGTTGAGGTAGCCAATGCGACACCCTGCTTGGGTCATTATTCTCCCTGGCAGAGGCACTGTGACTCTTCCAGCAAGACCAGTCCCTTGATGCTGTAGCCCTGCGTCCTCCCCTCTGAGAAAGGTAGGTGCAGGCAAGCATGAGCAGGCAGGACACTTTGGCTCAGGCCCTGTGAGCTGGAACAGCAGGTTCTTCCGGAGACAGTAATTAGGCGGAGGTGGCTTTGGCCACTGTTGAGTAGCCTTTCAGCAGGTAGATTGTTAAGTGAAAAGTGCTGTACATAAAATTCCTAATCAAGACTACACAACAAATTGCTTGAAAGGCGATATGATAACTGAAGCTTTGTGTTTAATTTCTTTCCTAATTATTTCCAACATGCCATATTTTAGCAGCCAAATTGATGTTTAATCCTGTGCACCATGACCTCAAGCTCTTTCTTATGGCCAGTCACTATCAGTTAAGTGTCCATCAGTCTGTGTGCACAGTTTAATGTTCTTCTCTTCCATGTGCACCTCTTTATAGCACATACTGAAGTGTTTAAGCAAATACAGTGGTACCTTGTATAAAGGAATTAATTCATTCCAAATGAAAATATGTTAAGCAAATTTTACATTATATAAATTTCCCATAGGCATGCACTGAAAACAGAGTAATCCCTAATGGCAACCATTTTTATATTGTACGGATTCACCCCATAGGCATTTCTGTTAAGCAAATTTACCCTATCTCCGGATTTTTTTATGATGTACAGATTTTATGTTATACAAACAATTTGCTATATGAGGATCCACTGTAACTATCCATCAGTTCTAAAAGCAGCATGAGCTGCTTTTTAGGACTGCATTTCCCAGAAAAAAATGCATGATTCTCCCTCCCAATATTTATTGTCATGATTTCTGTACACTGAGTTCTATGTACTGAACTCAGTATACATTATTTTAGAATTTTCAGTCTTGCCTTTCTTTTTCCAATGTAACTCAGCCTAGTTAAAGCTCAGACATAGAAACAATCTATGTAGTATCCAACAGCATAATAAAATGGAGTAATAAGCAAACAAGTGAATAGAACAGATTTCTCAATTGAGCTGCCTTGCAGTCAACTCATTAAAGAGCAAGTTCTTGATCAGGCATCAGAAGGCATGCAATGACAGAACTGCTCGGACTGACCTATGGGAGCCATCTCAGCCATTAGCACCACAACCGAAAAGGCCCTGTGCCTTCTGCCCACCCACTGAACCTCATAAGGTAAATGAGAAATGTGTTTGCAGAATCCACACTCCAAACAATCAAACATTGTACAGAAAAGCTATATATGTTGACGCCACCACCAACTAGTGACTCACCAAAGAGATTTTACACCAGTCTATGTGAAATTGGGCACGGAACTTTTTGTCACAAGTTATGACAGGCTCCATTTCTTGACTGCATCTTAGCTGATTTTGTGGGTTTTCGACTTCCCGCAAGCAGGAAGAGAAAGTAACATCTGCACCAACCGTAACATAGACACTGCAAGAAAATGTTGATAGTGTCAAGATGGTCAGAGACAAAGGTTTAGTCAGTAAGTTGGATCCCAAGGGTCCTTCCTGCATTTTCTTCTCTATTGCCTCAACCTCTGCTCTTCTAATACACTATGTTTTATGAATCCCTGCAAATATTCCACCGAAACAGTTTTTGATGGCAAAAATCAGTTGTTTTAAGACTGCAACCAAAACCAAGATCCAAACCAAATCAAAGGTGAGGAAGAAATGCTAGTTTACTACTGCAAAAAAACCAAGACTCTAGTGTCACCTTATACACAAACTCTTGTTTGGTGTAACTGTTTGCAGACCGCAGTCCACTTAACATCTGAAACAGTAAGCTATAATGTATGGACAGTTATGCCAAACAAAACTTGTTAGATTAAAAATAGATTTTAAAATATTTTGCTACAGCACCAATATTTTCAGGAAGAAAATGTAATGGTTTATGCCTCCAACAACAACCACAGAAAAAGAACAAAAACAAAAAAGTGATGAATTAAGTTTTGCTCTGTTCCACAGAAATGAGTGTTACAAATAAATTCCTCATTAAGTTTCTGAATTCACCAGCTCCAAAATAAAGTTGCACATTTATGTAACACACTGATCAGCGGGTACTTAAAAGATACTGTATACTGAAAACTCAAATTGAAATGGATAAAAACAGCAGTACACACAAATCTTAGAACAAACCATTTAAAACATCAGTATAAGATGAAACATGAAACAAGAAAACATCTTCACAAACCTAAAAGGTAACCAGAAGTTCACAGTAACTAATGAGAGATCTGACTAGAGATGGGCACGAAACGAGCAAGTTTTTGTTTTTGTTTTTTCATTTCGTTATGTAACAAAACGAAAAACGAATTTTGTCTCCAAAATGAACCGAACCGAACCGAACCACCAGAAATTTTGTCGTGCGTTTCGTTTTCGTTGCGGCAAATACATTGAACTGTAATGAATGCTAACGAAACGAGCAATTTTTTGTTTTCGTTTTCATTTTTTTGTTTCATTGCGTAACGAAATGAAAACGAAAATTTTTGCAAAAATTCACGAAAATGAAAACGAACCAAAACGGACCCCCTAAACGACAAATGACAAATGAAACACCATTTTTTTGAGTCGTGCCCATCTCTAGATCTGACATATCCAAGGCAGCCTTTGGAAATAAAGTCTCCTTGATATGGAGTTAAAGAATAGTAGAGAAAAGGCCAAATGCACTTTTTAAGAAGAACAACCCACACTATGCTTATAAAAACATAAAAAGGCCTTTAGCAGAATTTGAAAAAGTTACTTTTCTGAACTACAACTTCCAGTGGCCAAGTTGGCTGAGGAAATTTTAGATGCTGTAATCCAAAAAAGTAGTTCTTCCAACTTCATGAAATCCAATATAATGAGGCATGCTGATCAAAACCATTTCTGCAAATCATAAACTGCAGAGAAAAACATAGAGGAGGAAACTGCAGCTTTTTAATAGGCGTGGGCAACCTGCAAGTCCAGGGGCCAATTCTAACAACAAGATATTGCCAAAGATCCAGAAGTGTGCTGTTGACATTTAATGGCAAATTGTTCCACCAAACTATAGCATCAAACAAACAAACAAACAAATCCATAAAACCAACTGGAAAAGACTGTTTTCTGCTTAACCATCCAAGTTCTGTGATACAACTGGCCACCATATTTCAGCAGTGCAGTTTGGGAGGACTTGGCCCCCCAAAACTAGTAGGACAACACATGGTCTGTAGCTGTTCAGTATTACAGAATTTAGGATATAGTTCTATGGATTGTGTGTTGCCCACTCCTGGGTTAAAATGTGGCACTAGGACTGCAGCAGATTTGTAGCTCTACTCTGCCATGAAGCTCATTTGATATTTTAGGATAAATTTCCAGCCAAATCAATCTAAGATGCTTTAGGACAGTGGTGGCGAACCTTTGGCACTCCAGATGTTTTGGACCACAACTCCCAGAATTCCAAGCCTGTATTGTCAATGAGAAAGGACTGTGGGAATTGTGGTCCAAAACATCTGGAGTGCCGAAAGTTCACCACCACTGCTTTAGGGTGAATCTCACACCCCAAATTAACTCATTGTGTCCCCCTGAGCACTAAAAGGGAGTAAATCAACAAGCAATTTCAAACATTTCCAGGATACAGGCCTAATGATTGACTGGTAACATTTTTATAACACATTTCATCACATATATCCAGAGAATCTGTACAGCAGAAGAAATAACTCACGTCTCAAAAGGCACAGGAAAAACACATGAAAAGGTTCAAAGAGACTAAAATGGCAACTAATGTCTCCAGAAAAATGAATGAGTGGGATCCAGGATTTGCTTATACCTGGTGGGGCGCCTCTATTCTTCTATGTTTCCTTTTAGGACTCCTAACATGAAGTGCTTCATTTAGCAACAAAAGGAGGGAAACTTCTCTGGAGCATTTTCATGAGACTAGTGCATGTTATCATGCAATTCTGGATCTCCAACCCAACTGGTTGATTAAATCCAGATTTCATCATACAGCAATCCCCCACTTATCATGGGGGTTAGGGACCCGACCCGCAATAATTGAAAATCCGCGACATGGGGATGCTGAGTCAGGTCAGGACTGGGGGGCATGGCACTGCCCTGAACGGGCCTCCAACAGGCTTCCCGGGCCCCAGAAGTAGTTTCTTGCAATCCGGAAGTCACTTCTGTTCTTTTGGAAATCACTTCCAGTTTGTCAGAAACCGCTTCTGGGGCCTTTGACAGGCCCGGGAAGCCTGTCGGAGGCCTATTTGGAGTGGTCAGGCCTGGGTTAAGTGCAGTAGGCCTCAAACAGGCCCAAACACCTTACCACAGGGGCCCTTGCCTTTCATATACTGCGGTCCTGCAATATACTGGGACCACAGTATATGAACTGTGAAATGGCGGGGGACCACTGTACCCTGATTAAACCCATTGGAATGACTGAATCTTAACTGTATGTAACACAATCTATTGATACCAATGTGTCTACTGTAAGCACAGTAAGGGCCAGATCCAGCCCAATACCATCGGTTTTAATGAATAACACTTACCCTTCTTTCATGTCATTAATAGGAAGCGGGACTCGTCCACCTCTATCCAATGCTGAGGTGATATTTATAGCGTTCAGGCGTTCTGGTTGCCACACGTTTTTCACAGCTCCAAGGAAGTCTCCAATCACCTCACTTGCCAACATTTCCTCTACATTCATGTTTTTAATGAAGAATTCCGCTTGATATGGTAAAGGGAATTCTGGTTGCAAAAAGAAAATCAATTGTGTCTTAGCTTGACAAAATGACTAGAATGATGAATTGAAAATAGAGCTCTTGTCACTTCATAAATAACTCTTAGCATGAAAGTATCTAATAATATCTGTTACAGTACTGTACTGTACTAGCAAATCTTATGGTTTAGTAACTTACTAGCATTACTGTTCAAGAGGGAGATTTTAGAACTTAAACATGCTTACATGATGGACAGCATATCCACCAACTCACTAGCTTGGTATAAATACAACAGCAGAACATGTCTTGGCAATTTGTGCTTAGAGATGGATAAGAATTTGGGAGTAGGTGGATTCAAGACAGTCACAGCAAAAGCAGGCTTTTCATACTTACTATTTCAATATAGGGGGAAAAACAGTTTTGCAAGAGGCCAGGTGCACTTTTCAAATACAAGCTGTTGGTACACATGTTAACACATTTCCAAGTATTTATATAATGATGAAGTCCTGTTTAATGGAGGTGGTTTACAAATCGCCAAATGAAATTTACTAGACTGAGAAAAGTGTTGCATGCTTTTTCCCATCACAAAATTCTGCTTGCATTTAATTATTCTGCAATGAACTAACAGCATGAAATAATTCTTTCATTTGTATAATCCAAAATGTTCCTGTGGACATACCTTCTGCTGACATTATATTAATAATCAAATTATGTCTTGCAGTCTCAAAGGTACGCCTGTTATATGCAGTGATCTAGTAATAAGGAAAAAAGTGAAACAATAACTTGTTATTACACTGCTGAAAAGTATCATCAGTGGGAAGGGGATTTTATCTTATTTTGTTTGACACGCACACACAAATATTGATATTTGAAATTACTACCAAGAGCCAAAGTAAGATAATGGGGAAACTATGTAGTGGTTGGTAAGTAACTCATGGTTTTGGTGGAAGGAAGAAGTGGAAGTGAGAAAAGTTGTACTTGAGGACAACACCATCAATTAACCAAACTTGTTAGGCCACGGCCTTAACTAATCAAGATGGCTGGACTGACAGTAAGCCAATTGAGTCTGTGTGGACTCTAAACCCCTCCTAGCCTCAATATGTTGAAAATGTCTTAAATTACCCTGATCCTGGCCTAACTTTATGCCAGCACAGTCGCTGTAGGTCTAAGCTGAGAGAGGTTTGGTGCTGGTGTAATTCAACTCCTCTCCTACTGTTTTCCCCTTTGGCTGTTCTGCCAGCTAATCACAACCAGTACAGAAGTTGTACCAGCAGATCTAAGATCAGTTAGTAAAAGGCGTTTCTGCATCTTCCCAAACTGTTGTATCTTTGAGTCTGTATTACACTGTCCAACTTTAAGCTGCCCAATGACTAGCTTAACTAGAACAGACTTACTGAATCAAAATGAATGACAAGCCACTATTTATAAAAATGTTATTTACTGAATAACTCTAACTATGAATACTGGCTAGATTCAGTTTTTTGTGGTTTAAATTTACCAAATTACCAGGGAACATATACCTAATTTTAAGTGACATTGATAGATGATTTAGTTCATACATCTACTAACGTTCACACTTTTTTATGATAGCTTATTCTGCAGTACAACTTTGTTCTTTGTTGCAAAGGTCTACTCTTAAAATGTGCACTGAATGAATATACTAGATTGGATCAAACTTTTACTCATACATAGTGCAGACACAACAGAATCCCATTTTAATGTCTACTCCAGGTATTACTATGATTTAATCCAACAGTTGGGGTACCACAAGTATTGTCTATGCAAAGCTGATGGGAGAGCTCATCTGGAGATTTAGAGGGCATTTTCATCAATATGATGATGATACTCAACTCTATCTCCTTTGTATGTTCTGCAATTTAGGGTGGAGTGCTGCCTGACCTTGATTCTGCAATGGATAAAGACTAATAAGTTGAATTTGGAGAAGATGGAGGTTGTGTTATTGGGAGGCCTGTTGGAAAGGATGAGAAGTCGCCTCTCTAGCTTGGATGGAGTTCTTCTTCCACTTAGGGAGAAGGGTTGTAACTTGGGGGGATTCACTTATGCAACATTATCCCTGGAAGATCAAATTGTGGCTGTGTCCAGGTCACCTTTCAATCAGATTAGAATTACTGGGTATTTGCACCCCTATCTGGATGGGGTGGGAGGTGGGGACTCTGATGACATTGGTCCATGTGCTGGTGATCTCTAAGAATGCTGTAACATTCTCTTCACGGGGCTGCACTTGAACCTGGCACAGAAACAGCAACAGAATGTGACAATCAAGCTGGTATCAGGTGTGAACAAGTTTGATCAAATCCTGCTAGTGTTGGTTCACCTTGCATTGACTCCTTTTTGCTTTCTGGGCCAGATTCAAAGTTTTAGTACTAATCTACAAAGCCCTTAATGGTTTGGGGCCCCAGTATTTGTTGGAGCATCTCTCCCTCAGAACATCAGCTTGTGCCACCAGTTCATCACAGGTCTTGCTTCTCCAGGTTGCCATGGCAAAAGAGACTATGAAGATGGTCACCAGGAACCATACCTTCTTGGCCATGGCTTCCACCTTATGGAATGGGCTCGTGGCTGAAGTCTGTCAGGCCATCTCCCTCCCTTCCTTTAAGAGAATGCTAAAGACAGTATTGTTTCAAGAAACTTTTAAAGATATTCTCCCTTAAGTAGACTAACTTAGCAGTACAGAAATATAAGAATGACTAAATAAACAAACACAACATGTTGAATCAAAATCCATACATGATTGTTGTGTTTGTTTGTTCAGACAATTACATTTATTAGTGGAGCAAGTCATTGAGGACAAATATGCTGATTTCAGTGGGCTTAACAGTGCAGTAACTCAAAAATATGCTAGTTGTAGTGGGTTTGGAATGGGCACAAAATTCTTGTGCTGGCTTAATTCCCTTGTGATGCTGGATCTGCTGGAACAAAGGCTGAGTTGGCTGAGATGACCTGGCCAAAAGAGAGAGAGAGTAAAGAAGGGAAGAAGCTGAATTATGCCAGACACAAAGCTCTCTTTACCCAGGGTTGCAGCCAATGTTAGGCTAGGATCAGAGTAGACCTAAGTATTTTTCAATGTGTTTAGGTTGGGGAGGTTTCTAATATAAGGTGAGCATTTATCACAGCTTCAGTTGGTTTAGTCTCACCTTAGCCAACCCCCACTGTCCAGGCTATTTGGGATTGTGCTTTAAATTATGAGCAGATTCAGCCCCAGTGTCAATGACAGATTTAAGCATCTTGATCTATTTGATAATGTTATAGAATGAGAAAGTAAATGGGTCATGCAATCTTGGGATGTTAAAGGAGCTGGAGTCCAACACATTTAGAGGGCATCAGGTTGGGAAAGGTTGATCTTACTCTTCATCTTATAAGGAATAAGATTATGGAAGGATATCATGCCACAGCAAGCCCTGAAATCCCCCACTTCTTTAAATATGCCAAGTCTGTAGCGCTGGAAATTCAACTGTTTTACTGTGGCTCTAAATCTCACAAGCATTTGATTAATTCATAAATATGCAAAACTGACGGCAGCCAAGTACAAAAGAATGGTATGCTTATTAGAATTTTAAAAAGCATTTAGACAATTATTCCGAAAAAAGATTACTATTATACACAGTAGTAGTTACTCATGACAGCATGTTTATGCCAAGTTGTATAACGCAGTTGTCAAACAAATATTCTGTTCAGAACATACCTCAATGACAGTTGGCTTGCCCGCATTTTCTATAGTTGGCGACCCATACAGCACACCATCACTATATGGGGTTCTTTGAATGTATCTTAGCCAGCCAGGTCTGTCAGGGTAACCCATTAGGTTGGTGTTAAATGTTATAGGGTCATTGTTTATCTCTCCTGCAAAAACAGGACATCCAATTTATAATGTCACTTTAACAGAGGAACAGCACACTATCTTTCTACAACACTGAAAGAAAGTACGTGCGGTCAATTCCTATTCTCAGCAATGAATTATACTGCAGTTATGATAGAACCATAATGCTAAATGTATATTTTACAAGCAAAAAATACACAGCAGACCCCACCAAGTGGGACAGGCAGTAAGAAAAAGAAGACAAGCAAAAACTACACTTGTTTATTTAACTACTTAAGGCACTAGCATGATGGTATGATCCCATTTCGCTTAAAGACATGATTAGCTGTAATTATCAATAACACAGTTCCAATTCTTGCTCCACCATTTGCTAATGCTGAACATATGCATCCCATTTAGCCAGAACTACATTCAACGGGATTCAGTAGGACTTATTAATTGGTAAGACCTGCAGCTTAAAGAGAAGTACGGTATTTAAAATAACATTCCTACTACAGAGAGCTACAGGTACATCAAATATCATGTTTTATAACTGTAGAAACAATTCTAAATTTTTAATGCAAAAAAATGGACATGAAGTGGAGAAGAAAAGGGATTTCAGCTCAAGAAATAGTCCAGATTTTTCAAAAGAGAAATTTAGTGATCCCCCCGACACAAATATGGAATAGCCCATTGAATTTAACAGAATTTGCAGAAGTAGGTCATCCAGAGGATGGCACTGTTAGACTGCAAGGTGAGATAGCTACTTAATTTGAAGTTCCACGTAATAAGCTGAGTTTTTCAGCCCTTATGTTTGGCTGACAAAAATGCCCTTGGCTTATACTCAAGTCAATAAGTTTCCCAAGTTTTGGGGTGGTTACTTCACGTCCTTCCTCGAGCTGAGGTGAACTTGCCTCCATGTTGAAATCGGTTTTCAACAAGGATCGAGAAGTGGATTGAAAAGATTCCCGAGCTCCAGGACAGGAATCTCTCACCCCGCTTGGAGCGCAGTTCAGGGGGCGTGGTCGGGGTGAACTCGGATTGACCCCACAAGGACGTGAGGTTACGTTCCTTTGAACTCGAATTGACCCCACAAGGACATGAGGTTACGTTCCTTCGAACCGGTCTCCAGCGGGGCCGCGAACTGCAGCGAGAGGGACGTGAAGTATCAGCTCAGATGGCTAGGGGAGGGCAGCAGAGGGCAAGTCCTGATTGGGTGAGTGATAGAGGTGCCTCCGCCTCCCATATGATTCCAATGAGAAGGTTTAGGGGCACCTCCCTTTGGAACTTCATAACTCAACCCCCTTACCCCCAAATATTTCTAAATTACAGGGGATTCCCTAAAATCGCTTTCTGAAGGCACCCCTGCGACTTTGGTACCCCCAAGGTAAGTAATTTTTGAGTACATGTTTTTAAAAATATGTATTCAAAATTATTTTTAAAAATATACAATCAAAATGTACTTACCTTGGGACTCCAAAGTAGCAGAAAGCAATTTTGGGGAACCCACTGAAATCTGGAAAGATTTAGGGGTAAGGGGACTGAGTTATGAAGCTATAAAGGGGCTGCGGGTAGTATTGGCAACTGTACAGAGACTGTGGAGGCAATCAGGAAGTTTACTTGATGATATTAACTCCCTAATTGCCTCCATACTCCCAGCACACATTGCCAATTACTACCCCCATCCCCTTTAGAGCTCTGCCGGTATACCATATATACTTGAGTATAGCAGGGGGGAAAACGCCCTAGGCTTATACTCGAGTCAATACATTTTCCCAGTTTGGGAGGGTAAAATTAGGCCATCGGCTTACACTTGAGTCAGCTTATACTCAAATATATACAGGTAATTCACTGTGACTTTGATTGAACACGTATAGGATTGCTCTGGCTATCACCCACCTATTCCAGCCACCTTCAATCCCACACACACCAATCGATTATAAACTATTCTGCTACCATTTATAGCTATTAATATTCCTTACCAGGCTTTGGATAAGGGGGAAACTCCCCCTTAAAATATTCTCTCTCCAAAACGTGAACAAACAGAACACCAGCAAAGGGATACACATTCCGATCAGACTGCACCTTGGAGAGGATTGTATACACTGAGTAGAGATATAAAATGAAAAAAAGGGTCTTAAGACTCATTCAAAACCACATCACACAGAAATTATTGTTTCTGAAGGAAAGAAGGCAGAAAAATATATTCTTAATAGCAGGTTGAAATGGTGACGTCATCCACAGAGTACACAGTGTATCATTTCTCAGTTTTATACAGGTATATGCTAAAAGCTCCTCCTTGTATATATGCAGCAGCCAAAGCTGAACAGTGTACCGTTATATTAATAGTGACAAAGAACCATAAATAAGTGCTTAATGAACATGAATATTATCTTAAAGACCGTAGCTTGTACACTCTGTGGTTAAATATACTGATATTGTGAACTTTGATCTCAAAAAGGCCTTTACTAAGAAGGGAGATTTAGATGTGCTGCCAGTTGCTGCTTTAGAAGGCTGATAAAAGGTAATTCCGTATAACAAAAAAGTTGGCATTAATGATAAATAAAACTACAGAAAATGTGGTACATGTAATACTTGACTGTCCCTTGCTCATAGCAGAGAGTACAGGACTGCTGAAGTTTGTTTTTTGAACAATAACCAGGAAGATCTGACCAAGACAAACTTAGGGTGTAACTTTCAGATAAGGGAAGGTTTGTCACATTTCAAATGGCAAAGTTTGTTTCTGCTTTTATAAAAACAACGTCTACATCCTTAGCAGTTAATTAAGTTGACAGATTTTGGCTTCTCAGTCACTGTGTTACTGTTGTATAGTTAAGGCATCTAACTGTATTAATATTTCTGTCTACATATGGATGATGCATTTTAAATCTTAACATTTTAAAATATGAACAGAAGTTTAATTCAAATTTTCTTGTACTATACTGTGTTTTTATTATGTAATTTGCTGTGGCAAATTTGCTGTTTCTTTAAAGCAAAAAAAAACCCCACCTCAATTAGTTTGTTTGTGCATTTTGCCAGTTAAATACAGATCATGTATCAGAAGGTGGTAAGTGCTTTAGCACATTTTGATTAAAAGAAGAAAAGTCACTAAACAACTTATATTGCCTTATAAATATATAAACCATGTATACTTGGAAACATAACTTGTTAATTTCAAAAGGATTTAATTCCAAGTTAGTTATGCTTAGGATGACAGCCTTAATTTGTTAAAATTAAATAACACAGAAAAGTACGACACAAAGAGACCATTATTTAGACAAAATAACTTTAAGAAAGCATTCCAATGTTATTATTCATGACTATAAATACATCACTTGTTCGCCTCAGATCGCTGGCTTAGCAATATTTTCCATCTATAAGGGGCTATTTTCTCTTAGTTATGAAACCAATATGTGACCATAACTGATGGAGTCGTGTTTGCAAGAGCATCTGTTGGGTGGACAGACAAACCAGCACATAGTAGAGTGCTGTGGGCACAGTTCTTGTGGCTGTGAGAATTTCCAGTGGCAAGAGCTATTTACATACATTAGTGACTCAATCCACGTCTCCCCAAAGAGGTGCCCCAAAAGTAAGTAGTTAATGTGAGTTGCGTGCAACTCAATATCTTACTTGCCTAAATCTGGCTCAAGGCCAGCATAAATAAGAAGAAATACCTTAATAGCCCGAGGAGGACAATTTCTTTAATCAGGTACCTCTACTGTAATCTTCAAACATATGATACAATTTTATGATAAATAATGAAAACAAGGCTGGGCAAGTGTGACCCTCCAAATGCTGTTAGACCGCAGTTCACAGCCACCCTAGCCAGCATAGCCATTGGTCAAGGATGATAGAAGATGCAATTATATAACATTTGGATAGTCACGTGTGCCCCCCCCCCCGGGCACAAAAAAAATCACAGAATCATAGAGTTGGAAGAGACCTCAAGGGCCATCCAGTCCAACCCCCTGCCATGCAGGAACCCCATCACAATATTTCCGACAGATGGCCATCCAGCCTCTGCTTAAAAACCTCCAAAGAAGGAGACTCCACCACCCTCCATGGCAGCATATTCCACTGCTGGACAGCTCTAACCATCATGAAATTCTTCCTAATGTTCAAATGGAATCTCTTTTCCTGTAGTTTGAAACTACTGCTCCAAGTCCTAGGGCGTTTTCACACGACCCCTAAAATCTGTGGCAAATGGCTCCCAGATCAGGAGCTTAAAATTGTTTCCCCACCAGCTCCGGAGTTTACAAAAAATTAAGTGCGACCACACCCACCTAAGTGCGTCCCAGTGCACTTTTCAAGTACCTGGTCTCTGGAGCTGAAAAATTTCTGATGTGGATGTAAAGTAGTGGGTGCCGGGCTCTCCTCGCCTTGTGTTTATATTTTTGTCCCCACTGCCCCTTTAAGAGATAGGAATCATGACAATGACGGGGCTCAGGGCGGCTTCCACGGGCAGACGGAGGTGAGCCTGCATTTCTTCTCCCTTTTTTAATCCCTCCCCTCACGCAGACAGGAGCAAGGAAGTGCGGAAGGGGTGGGAACACAGGAAGAGCGACAACCCCCCCCCCAAGATCTCTGGTCCGAATTTAAGTGGCCAGCGGATCTTAGGGGTCGTGTAAAAACGCCCCTAGTCTCTGAAGTCACGGGAAACTAGCCTGCCCCGTCTTCGACATGACATCCTTTTATAAATTTAAACATGGCAACCTTCTTTTTAAGGCTAAACATGCCCAGCTCCCTAAGCCGCTCCTCATAAGACATTTCTTCCAGACATTTAACCATCCTGGTCACCCTCCTCAGGACCCGCTCAAGGTTGTCAACATATATTTTTAAATTGGGGTGCACAGAACTGAACACAGTACTCCAGGTGGGGTCTGACCAGAGCAGAATAGAGTGATCAACTGAAATCTTTTTTAGCACTTCAAGAGAGTGAACGATGTGGAATATTTGTTGTCAAAAGGAGTCAGTGAGTGAAATGCACACAACTATTTACATATTATTCTGCATACATACATTTGCAATTGTAATACCAGAAGCTGGTTTTAACCCACATCACAATAATGGATCCAGATTATGCATATTAAATTTATGCTTGCATAAACACTCAGTGCACTTTTATATTTTGTTCAGCTGGGTAATATTAAAATAAATTCTGAGTAACTTACCAAGAGTGAGTCCAAATGAGCAAAGCATCTGTTAGCTTCCAAAAGTTTACTATCAAAAGCTGTTGTCAAGAAGTGAACTGGCAAGCGCCAATTAGGTTATCACTTTCAATGAATCTTTCATAACTCGAAAATAATATGTCTTTCGTATTCCTTGTTTCTTAGGAAATATGCAACTAAACTTCTCAAATTACCCTTCCACTGAATCAATGCATACACTGATTGGACTCAAGAGAGAAATATGGGATATCTAAATTAAGTAGCATACATTATTCATCACACATGATACTCAGCTTTTCTGGGTAGGGGAGATGTGGGTTCCTATTAAATATTCCACATTCATCATAACAACACCATATTACTTGCCCTTTTGACAAATCTGGGACTGGTAATGAGACATACTTCAAATTATCTGGGCATGCAGATAATTTTAGGACACCATAGGCAATCCTGTCATTCTAAACAAAGCTAAAAAAAATCAGTTTTAAAATGCAAAGGTTGTTTGTTAACAAGCCAGCAGCATTTTTGTGATCACATCAAGTGGTTACATTCAATGCTGCTTTAAATGTATAATTGATTATATACAACAAGCTGAGAGACAATACAGCCCTCTGGTATCCTTGGCAAATGTGCACATTTAACCTACACAGCTTTGTGTCTGTGTATCAGGACATAAACTGTTCCACATCATTTGACAAGATTGATCAATCCAGGTCTCCCTGCAAGTTTTGATCCATAATAGCACCGATTATAGACTGAATATAGCCAAATCCATCTGCTTTAGCAACTTGTACAGGATCAGGCCTAGTTAGTATTTGGATAGGAAGCCACCAAGAAGACAAGATATCTTTCAGCAGAGCTGGTGAGGGGGGAATCCTTCCTGAAACTCTGGAGAGACATGGCTCTGCCATCTTTAAACAAAAATATGTATTACACAAGAAGTATCAATAACAGAGTACTGTAATAAAAACACACACTTGACATTAATTATAATAATACTTGTATATTGTCAAGTCAATTCTGACTTATGGTGAACCTTTTTAGAATTTTCCAGGTAGAGAATGCTTAGAAGTGATTCACTATTTACCCTTCTTCTGGGGGCATCATTGGGACTGTGCAAGCTGCCCATGGCCACCCAGACTAGTTCTTTTTCCTGGAGGCACAGTGGAAAATCAAATTCCCAATCTCTGGCTCTATAGCCAGATATCCAAACCACTAAGCCAGCGATGGCAAACCTTTCAGAGAGAGAGTGCCCAAACCGCAATTCAAAACCTACTAATTTTTCACAAAGTGCCCATACAGCAATCTAACCTGAATACAGGTGGCTGTGAAGGGCTGATGTCGGGTGCCCACAGAAAGGGCTCCGAGTGCCACCTTTGGCACCCATGCCATAGGTTCACCAACACTACACTAAGCTATTCAATCACTTAGCATTGAAAGAAACTTATTGTTGCATTTGGCAAACTACTGATGCATTTAACAAAATACCAGGAAAAGGATTCACACTATTTCACACAAAGCTATTATTTTTTGAGCAAAGTAATACAAAACATGTAACAGAGGATGTAGTAGTAAACAAATGGTTGGAACAAAGAAATGCTTAGTGTGTTTTCGCTTATCCCTATTAGCTGTTATTGTTAAAATACACACAAACTCACAACTGATATATTAGATATTCTAATCCAAGGGGAGGTTGGTTAATCCTTAACAGATTTGTAGCCTAAACTCACCATTCTTCTCAGCAGCTTTTATGCTGCTGCCAACGTAACTGATGACTTGCTTAGTCTTCCACTTAACTGTTCCATTTATGGCACCAGCAGAGTGCAATAAAGAGGCTTTCCAAAACAAAACAGAGGCAAGATGAATAAATTGCTATTATGTCAACAAATTTCTCAGAAACAAACAGCTATCAGTTGGAATATACATTAGAATTTTTAAAGGACTGACAAAAACTGCATTTCTATAGATCAAGGATGTCCAAACTTCGGCCCTCCAATGTTTTGAACCACAACTCCCAGAATGCTAAACTTAGATTGCCAATGACAAAGGACTGTGGGAGGGCCCAAGTTTGGACATGCCTGCTATAGATGATCCAATATTAAAATGTTGTCTATGACACTGACAAGTATCTACTGTATATTTTGGAGTGGGCCTTTATCTGTCCGGGATGGTGGGAAATGTAATTCAATAGCCTCTGAAGGACCATCGGCTGCCCAATCCATTCTACTGCATCAGCAACACAGGGAGCAAGGACTCAGAAAATGTCAGCCCTCCAGGAATTTACAGAGATTTGACTTTTGACCAAGAACAGAGACAGATTATAGGTAACTCGCAATTGTCTTTTGCAAGTTAGCTTGCTTTGTTCTATGACTCCTCTTCAAGTCTTATGCAGAGGATCCATCTGACGTCTGATTTCGGAAACAACAAAATCTAGTTAAAGCCTGCAAAGGCAGAAGCAGGCAATATCTTTATTGGAGCACTGGAAACTTGTAGATTGTGAGCTTTTGTTGGTACCCCATTTTCTTCAGGCTAGATTCCACAGTTTCATAGTTATAGATGTCAGACAAACATGTGTTAGGGTAAGTTGAGCAGTGGGCAAACATCTTGTTGAGGAGTTGGAAACTTTTCCCAAGGAGCACCTTGGGAATTTATTTCCCATTGCTTCAAACAAAGGGTCTAACCTGCAATTTTTCTAAGCTATCCATGAAAGGGGGGTGGTCAGCCTGAAGAACTGAGAATTGCTCATGAGAACTTGCAACTCGTGTGATTTGTTTTTAGTAATTTAATTATCGGGCCTTTGGCTATAAAATAAAAATTAATTGATTGATAGCAATTTAATAAAGATATCACCTTACTCTTGCATTTGTGTAATCCTCAGCCACATGACCTTTTCTAATTCTTGCAGGAATGAAACTGTCTCTGCATAAACAACAGTTTACCATATATTCACCTCTACATTTAAGTATATTTTGGCAATAAGATAACATTCCTCTTTCTACAGCACAGTCATATGCAAAAAATGCACTGTAACAGAGCTTAGAAATAACACATTACAAGTGCCAACTTTACTTGCATTGAGTTACATTTGCAGTAACAATTAGGTGGGAGTCTTACTTTTAAGAATAATATTAATGTCATTAAGCTTTTTCATATAACAAGCAAAGGCCAGAATCCTACTGCTGAATTAAATACTGCCACTCACTATGACACCCAGGAAGACAGCCAGCTCCTTGTTAATAAATGGCAATTGGCTACAAAAACTGAGATAACTTCTTTACCTAAATGTACATCAAAAATCAAGAGTCTAGCCATAGTTTACTAATTACTCAAAATGGTATGGGGAACCCTTTGAAGATTTTATACCACACTTTTCTTTTTTTACAAGGTTTTGAAAAAGCTGCTTGAAAGTAATACATCTGTAAGGTAAAGTAAAGGTTCCACCCGCACATGTGTGCTAGTCATGTCCGACTCCAGGGGCGGTGCTCATCTCCGTATTCAAGCTGAAATTGCCAGTGTTGTGCAAGTCCATGGCCAGGTGGCCAGCATGGCTGCAAGGAAACACTGTTTTACCTTCATGCTTTTTACAGCAGTACCTATTTATCTACTTGCATTTACATGCTTTCAAACTGCCAGGTTGGCAGGAGCTGGGGTTAACAGTGGGAGCTCGCTTCTCTGCATGGCACCCGGGATTCGAACTGCCGAGCTGACAACCTTGCAGCCGACAGTTTTTGGAGCCTTAGTTCACTGAGCCACCACGCCCATATTAATACATCTGTAGAATGTTACTTATAAGTAATGAATAACATGAGCTACGAACAGCAAATTTACTTTTTAAAACAGTGCTGCTAAAATGGTAGCTTTTGTAATAACATTTTTTGGCTCTTCTTCAAGTGCCATGTCCATGTAGAACATTGGCAACCAGTAGCATGATTTTCTAGTTAATGAGTCATTATTTGGTTGCTAGAGGCTTTGACATCACTCACATATAGGCCTGGGGTCAACAAAACAGTGCCTATGAAATCCAGTATACTCAGGCATCTCAGTTGGAACTCAATGCCCTGATTTTGTTTTTTTGATTAACCGCTTTTCAGTCCTCCTCCTTTCTCATCAGCTGGGCTCATTCCAAAGCAGTGGTTCTCAACCTGTGGGTCCCCAGATGTTCCTGGACTGCAACTCCCAGAAACCCCTTCCAGCACAGCAAGCGGTGGAGGCTTGTGGGAATTGCAGTCCAGGAACATCTGGGTACCCACTGGTTGAGCACCACTGTTCTAAAGTGAACCCCTGATAACCATCTATTGTCATAATCAGAAGTTGCCCATGGGCCAAGAAGTGAGGCAGCTTCAAAAAAAGTGGCAAAACCCCTCCCTCGAGACCACAAGCCACCTATGGCCATTGTCATTTCTTCAGAATACCTCTCAGCTTTGTGTGGAATCAGACACAGAGAGAGGTGCTTAAGATAGGGACCTAAGAAATAATTCTAAGCTAGTGGTTGACGCTGTAACATTCTAGCCAAAGACCAAAAAAGGAAAGAAAAAAGGTACTCCTTGTTTCCTGGCACGAGGGAGCCTGAGGCTAACAGCAATAGAAGGGAGGGAGGAAAAGCTAAAGGAAACCACTTGACTAGATGCTTAAGGGGCCAGAGAAAGTAGCTAAGACAAACCAGACCAAACAAAGCTCAGCAGTGAGTTTTGGCTATGGATGATAGGGAAACACAAATGTCTCTCTGTCCGTGATGAATTAAAGGGGTATATGGTTCTATTTCTGTAAAACTTACAGGACACCCAAGTAACGTGTTCATACAGTAATGTTCGTACTTTCTCTCCTAGTCAGAGAGAGTGCAACGAACAGCAACCTGGCCTTAAAAAATCCTGATAGTAGCATATTGGTGAAGTGTTGGTCACAAAGTTGAGGAAGGAAGCATGAATCCTTTCCTCTCCAGCAGTAACTCCTCAAACACAAGTATTTTTAAAAGGTTAGTGCAGTTCGGAGTAGTAACTTTCTGTGTGTATGTGAGCACCTTCCTGTGGTTTTTTTTTTGGGGGGGGGGCTCTCAGGACATGTATTTTGTGTGTTTGCAGTGGGGATGCAATGATTATGTCTTTCCTCCAGGGGTTAGGACAGTGATGGCGAACCTATGGCACGGGTGCCAAAGGTGGCACTCGGAGCCCTTTCTCTGGGAACTCGACATCGCCCCTTCATAGCCACCTGTATACAGGTTCAATTACTGTATTGGCACTTTGCAAAAAAATTAGTGGGTTTTGAATTGCAGTTTGGGCACTCGGTCTCTAAAAGGTTCACCATCACTGGGTTAGGAGGTTGTTGTCATAATGTTCGGTATTAGGCATACTCGTGGCACAATGAAAAAGCTGCAATACTGCCATGAATCCTCGGCTTGCAACCTGAGATTGAATCCAGCAGGTCCAGTTTGCCACCTTAAGGGTGATTCAGCCTTCCATCATTCTGTAACATATGATTGAGACGTACAAAATAATGCAGGGCATGAGTAAAGTGGATAGAGGGACACTATTCTCCCTCTCACAAAATACCAGAACTAGGGGGCATACAATCAAATTGAGGGCTGGGAGAGTAAGAACAGACAAAAGAAAATATTATTTCCCCCAGCACGTTGTTAGTCTGTGGAACTCCCTGCCACAGGATGTGGTGATGGCATCTGGCCTGGATGCCTTCAAAAGGGGATTGGACAGATTCCTGGAGGAAATGTCCATCACAGGTTACAAACCATGACGGAGATGTGTAATCTCCAGGCTTAAAACCAGGGTACTTCAAGGGCCAGATGCAGGGGAGTGGTATCAGGAGACAGATATCTAGTCTTGTGCGCTCCCAGACACATCCGGTGGGGCCACTGTGAGATACAGGAAGCTGGACTAGATGGGCCTTTGGCCTGATCCAGCACAGCTCTTATGTTCTTATGTAGTCAAGGTTGGTAAAATAAGTACCCAGCTCATGGGGCCGGAGGAGGGTGTGTTACTTGCTATGTTGTAAGCAGCCCAGAGAGACAGCTCTGGCACTATGGGGCAGTATATAAGTCAAAGTAACAACAATGACAATAATATTCTGACTCCTTCTGTGTGACAGCTATTTTGTGATGGTGCTCACAGCACATTAGCAGCCAACCAGAAGGCAATCTTTACACACACACAGAGAGAGAGAGAGAGAGAGAGAGAGAGACAGACAGACAGACAGACAGACAGACACAGACACAGACGCACACGGACACAGACACAGACACAGACGCACCCGCACACAGACACAGACACAGATACAGATACACACACACACACACACACACACACAAAATTCAGAAGGGACAGTGATTTTTTGGACACTGACTCGAGACATGGCATTGCAGGCAGTACAACTGACACACAGGACTATGGCACCAGTGACTGAAAATATATGGAGTGCTTTATGACTCGACTAAGGAGAACCAGAACTTGGACAGCCTTCCAAAGATTAAACATGCTGCTGAATGAAGAGGATTGTTTGAAACTTGCTTTGAAATTCTCCACACATTCCATTCTGATTAGTGCGGGTGTGTATGCTTTTATATTTGCACACACCCATATGCAGCATGAATTCCTACAAAGATACAAATTGTGCTAAAGCGGTGAAACAAACAGAGTACTGTAGCTTAATGAGAGACAAAAGTACAGTAACAAACACTTCTTGAATTGTGTATAGGAGTATGCATTACTAGAAAACTTGTATCACAACCTTTACGATCCTTTCAAATCTTTCTTCACTAATCCCTTCTTCTGGGGCTATCCTGGGACTCTTTCTCCCATCAAATTTCCTACCGTAACTTTTAATTTCCATCTCCCTTTATTTGTTAACAG
>JAHTLZ010003542.1:61019179-61036767 GCA_023846285.1 Phrynocephalus versicolor | reverse complement strand
TACTACTACTACTACTACTACTACTACTACTACTACTACTACTACTACTACTACTACTACTACTACTACTACTACTACAATTCTTTGCAGGTGTAGTGTTCTCTTCCAACTATATTTTTACAAAAGGAAAGAATCAAAGGACTAAAATCAAGAATGTAAAAGTGAGTTGGAATTAATGCATAAGATTTTTAGACCATCCACTTTGGATATAAAAGGAATGTAAATCAAATAACTGCATTGACACGTTCTTCCTAATCTATACAAGTAAGTATAGAAACAAGTCAAGATGTTATTGCTGCATTGCAGAACAAGTGAGAATATCTCTCAGGACATATCAATCAGAATGCAAATTTCTTACCCTTTTTTATTGGAAAAAGCAGACTGTGAGAAAATGCCAACTAGAATATCCTGGCTAGCAAAGGGATTCCTGTCACTTCAATCAAAAAGTAACCTGTGCAAACTCTAGATTCATTGTTTTGCAATTACAGTATTTACATCCAAGCTCTGGTTTTGTCACAGATATAATTTGGGTGTACTTAAGCCTCTTTTTCATTGCTTCCATACATTTTTCATTTCCCTTGGAAAGAGACCATAACAGAGTTATCACAAAGGCTACTTTTACTTCAATAATTCTACTTTTCCCTGGCAGTTTTGCTTCATCTTGGTTTTTAAAAAATCAGATTACTGTACAATGTTTTGATTTTCCTCAGTAAAATCTGCTCCTCTGGAGCCCCCTGTAGGCCAAATGTAGTAATTGATATAAGTATACAGAGGGATATCTTGATTCTTGACAGTCAAGATATTGCAAAGAGAAGTAATATATTTGAAATGTCTGTGGGGATCCATAAGCTAACATGCATCACAAAAAAAAACAAAACAAAAACAGAAAAGGAGCTATGATATATGCATGAGAAAGTGAGTTGTAATCCACAAAAGCCTGCATTGAAATCGATCTCTTTGTATTATAGATGCCCCAAATACTTTGGTTTGGTTTGGTTTTGGTTTTGGTTTTGGTTTTGGTTTTATGATCATACTAAAGCAGAGCAACATGGTTACCTCTTTATAAATTAATACAGCATGGTACATTAAAAGAGCTTTTCATCCAGTTAATAGTTTTTGGAGACAGATTGGTAGAGAAATATTGAAAATTGTGGGAAGGAAAGTGGAAATATCTAAATTAATGGTTCTCATTAGCCTGGGTAGCACAGAGTTAAAAAAAAAAGAGGAATGTAAATGGGTAAACCTGATGGTAACTGCAGCCAGACAGGTCATAGCAAGTAATTGGAAAAATGCAGAAGAGCTAGCGTTGAACCAATGGAGGAAAAAATTAAATAATATTATAATTTTAGAATACCTAAATATGAAGATACACAGAATGAAAGGGTTTAAGGTCAATGAGAAAGAGGAGGAATGGTTTGAGAAGCTACTGAATTATATGAGTATGTTTGACTAATTTGGGGTAATTAAAATGTTAAAAGCTAAGTAAACCTTGCGGATTGTTAATTGTTAATTTATATAGAATTGTACATATTGTTAATTTGAATTTGTTTTTTTATTTATGTATATCCAATGTATCGGATGCCTGGGGGTCACTGTTTTTGTCTGGGGTGTTGGTGATTGGTTTTATAATAAAATTTACTTTATTAAAAAAAAAGCAGAGCAACGTGGTTACCTCTTTATAAATTAATACAGTATGGTACATTAAAAGAGCTTTTCATCCAGAGGAGCTTGCATTTGATTTAGAACAAGATGGGAAGCAGCTTCTAAAAAAGATAAAAACGAGAGAGGAAAATATCAGCTTTGCCCACCAGAGACAGCAAGAATTATCTGTTTTGCCATAAATGATGGGTTTGGTTCCATGATGTGCATTGTGGCTTTAAAGAGAGCAATACAGGGGTGTGGGGGGAAGCAAAATAATTCTATGTTACTGCATCTTCCTTTGCTGTGTTTTGCAATAGTTTTACAACGTGCAGAAAAACAAACCTGTCAGGTCGGCCTGTAATTATGATGGAGTTTAAGTAACTGGATATAGCTGCATCATTTTCTGCACCATGTGGCTGAGAACAGACTCCTTCTCTCATTATTATTTTTTTGCAAGAAATACCCTTGCTAAAAGAGCTATGTAGTTAGGTACATGGGTTCAGGATATAATGGGCTAAACAATTTTGTACTGTGATTTCCAGGGCTTGTAAATATCTTTTTTTTTTTAATTGCAACCCTCAGACCCTCCAGTCAATATGGCCAGTTTTGGTCTAAGGTTTCCAAATGCTGGTAATTCCGCTTAGCACCTGACTAGGCTGACTGGAAGACATTCTGGGAGTTACAGCAAAACTTTTATTGTTGTTCCCCTTAGCACCTTAAAATATCAGCATCGGTGTCAATATTACCCTGGAACCTAGGTAAAACCTGCACTCACAATCCAGGTTATTTATTATATCCAACTTATTTATTACATTGGCATCTCACCTTTCTTCAAGTGAGCTCAAGGTGACATACGGTATGTGGCTTTCCTTTTCTCCAAGTCATCCTCCCAACTGCCTTATAAGGCTAGGCCAAACCAAAATAAAAGGACTGCCCTTAGAGAACTGCCTAAGCAAACGGTGCCACTACCTTTTCTGCTTGTGATACGAATCATATTTTGAATCAAATTTCCTGTTCAGCCACTGAAACTGTGCATTTCTGAACCCTTAAGGAGCACTATTACACTTTGCACATTGTTTGCAGCATTGGGGCACCAGTCTGTGTATTTCCTGCCAAGTGCATTCATAAACAGTCATGAAGAATATCTTCTAAGTGACAGATGCGAAGAGAGTGCTACAGTTTGCTAGAAGCAAGTCTCCCTACCATCTGGCTTGGTGTGCCAAGACATCCACCCTTCTGCTCTGTTTGGTATCATAGGTCCTTATTAGCACGACAAGGATGCCCTCAGTGCTTGTTGGGAAAGTTGGGTGGTTTGATGAACGTATGAGTACAACCAATCCCTGAATACCTTAGCTAGCATTGGCAGTAATCCCCCCACCCCCAGCTATAAGTATATTTCTGCCTCCTGAGCATGTTTACTTGAGGGGACTGTATCAAGGAAATCAATAGGAATCGCTCTTGATTCTACATGAAGGAAGTACACATTACTCTCTCTGTTCATACCATACCAACATTCAGCACAGCGCGATATGACACTTTTATGCACATGACTTGACAGTACATAATGCTTTTGGAGAGCAAGATAAACAAGTAGGACTTATTAAGTTAACACTTCTATTTTGTTGTTTTGTTGTTGCTCCGTCATTCAGTCATGTCTGACTCTTCGTGACCCTGTGGATGAGAGCTTGCCAGGCCTTACTGTCTTCCACTGCCTCACAGAGTCTGGTCAAATCCATGTTGGTTGCATCAATGACACCGTCCAACCATCTCATCCTCTGCCTTCCCCTTTTCCTTTTGCCTTCAATCTTTCCCAACCTGGATCCCATTAATTCAATGGATCTTCTCTAGAGAGAAATAATAATTGGACTTGATACGCAGGCTATAGTTAAACTGCATTGCCATCTAAGTCATCTCACTTACCATTTCCTTTTGAAGGAAATATTTACCACAGTACTTTCCTCTTTATATCTTAGTTCCTCTTTTAAATTCTTAGTCAGTAATGCTTACTGTAAGCAAATTCAGCTTGGCTTTTACTCTCTCATAGACCAATAGCTTGGATGCAGATGGAGTTGCACTTACAGGGGACCTATTGAAATCGATGGAGCTTAAATGTCATTTGTTTCAGTCACTCTAAGAACAACTAAGACTGGTGTTAACTTTACAGTATTTCTGGATGCAGATGATATGGCGACGTCACTGAAGCAAAATCCATTGTGTGGTGCTTTCCTGACAGCTAAGGCAGTTATTGGACAATACCCATAGGAAACATTTGTGTCACATTTGCAAGATATCAGTGAATTCACACAAGTACTGTGTGAAGGACACGTAGCTCATTATTCTTCACTCAAATACTGTACCACCATGGGCATGCTTCCACCACTCCCTATCTTAGCTCCAGCACTTCAATATTTGATCTCCCCACCCCTTCCACAAAACCTCATAGCCCCTCTCTTTCTTCTGCCTTCCCTTTTTGTTGACATAGGAGATGAGGACATTGAATACAACACTGAAGATTTAGTAGGTTGAAAAGAAATTGATATGGTAAAGCCCAAAACAAACAGATTTATCTAGGCAGAAAGTGGTTGTTTGGTTAGTTAATTTATACCCTATATTTCTCCCAGAACTAGCACCCAGAGTAGCACATGGCATAAATAAATCACAACAGAATTTAAAAAAACAGGCACACATAAAAATAAATAAATTTTAGGTTTATGATGCAATTAAACAAACTACAAGATTAAAACACAATTGAGTTATCAGTTGAAAAACAAAAGGTACAGATGAACATATTGTAGGATTATAGCACTGTTAGAAAGGTACAATATTTAAAAAAAATAGAGTTAAGAGTTGAAAAGCATTTCAATTAAAGAGAACAAATTGGTTTTGAAGACTTTACCCAATATTTGCATATTTTCTTCATGAATGATACATTTTGAAATTTGGGTTTAAAACACTAGGATCCCGATGAAAGCAAAATTCAGCTCTGTTTCCCCCATACTTCAAATAAACTCAGTGCTAGCAATTTTTTGCACTGGCTAATACACTATAGTCATTTTCGTTCCAATCATTGTCATCATTATTCCAACATTCCAGTGTTTTACTCTATGGCCGCGAATGCACTTGGGTTTCCAATCGGTTTGAGTTTTGCATTGACTTCCGCCATCCTCCGGTCACGTGGTGCCTGAATCGATTTGCCCTTTTCAGTTTCATTAGCATATCCAATTTGATTAGCCATGTTTGTCAATAATCCATACTTCATGTATGCTGTGGCGGTCCCAATATATCACAGTCCAGATCTCTCTCTTTCTCTAAGCCTTGCAGCAATTTCACTCTCATCACAATTGTTGACATCTTTGTTCTGCACTGGAGATGGTTTCCATGGGAACTAAGGATTCAGCCACATGTGTTCTTGAAGCAGGCAAATAAGGATATCTGTTCCTATTCCTAAACAAACATCTCATGTCACCCTCTTTCGTGATGCTCCAGAGCAGAAAGAGGTTGTACAAAGGAAGAAGGGAGAGAGAACCACATTGAACAGCAAACGTCTTTTTTTTTTTTTTGTGCCACTCCATGGGTAGCCAGAATGGCACTCCAGTGCACAATAGGTATCAGGAGTATTGGGTAAATCCCCCCAAAAGGCAAAAATACTGAGTACATAAATCTTCTGGAAAACCCCTGGTGGTCAGCACCAAAAATGGATACTGAGCATGCACAGTGGTGAGAGAAGTCTGTTTAGACGGGAACAGAGATTGGGTGAGCAGAAATATTTATGGCAGGTTTCTGTCAGGAAAGGATAGCTCTTGAATTTAATGAGACCAACTGATTTTCGTAGTTATAAAATGAGCTTTGGTTTTTAAAAAATAAACTGTTTGTGAAATATGAAATCTGCTCAATTTCAATACATAAGCATGTGCAGTACAATAATACCTTGGTTTAAAAGTAACTTGGTTTAAGAGTCTTTTGCAAGACAAGCAAATATTTCTCTTAAATTTTGACTTGATCAACAAGCAATGCCTTCCAATACAAGTAACTGAAGCAGGCCACATAATCACAAGTGAGCCGATGGTGGTTCACTCCCCCCATTGTGGGTGATTATCTGAAATGTTCTGTCTCAGGCGGCCTCCAAAGCAGAGGGAGGAAAGAGTAACGGAGGTTTCCCTTGGACCAGCTAGAAACATTTTCAAAGGGGAGTGAGTGCAGGTTAGGATTTTTTTTTAATTTTTCTTTATATTTTTCTTTAATTTGTTTTCAACATCCTTCCTTATTTTTCAAACCATTTCTAGTCATAGGGCAGCTAGTCAAGTGTCTATAGGGCTACAAATTGCATTTATTGGTGTCACATTAAAAACACAGAGTAAAATCAAGTTGTTAGTCCCAAGCAGAGCAGATTCCTCAGCAGGTACCTAAACCATGGTGTGGAGGTGGACTTCTAGCCAACTTCTTTTGTGAGTTTTGGCATTTTGTGTGTACAATATGTGGTCTTTGGGACCCCGGAATAAATAATGTGTGTTTCCATTATTTCTTATGGGGAAATTTGCTTTGATATAAGACTGTATTTGTTTACAAGCATATTTCCAGAATGAATTACAGGATTGCTTGCTTGCTTGGATTTGTATACCACTCATCTGGCAACAGTGCCTCTCTGAGTGGTTTATAACAGAGCAAACACAATAAACACAGACAATAATTTAGTCCAGACAAATCAAATTAATTAAAATTAAACTAAATACAAACACCCGACAATTAACATCACCAAACCGTCAACCGATAGATTTAAAAGAGAAAACAGAAGGTGGAATTTTGCAGAGAAAAACAAGAGGGGGGCGACAAAACCCAATAACATGATATTAATATTCAGTGTGGCAACTGAAATATTTAACTTGGTAATGTGATTGTACAAGTATTATGCTCGTAAACCAAGGTATTATTGTACTGCAATATATTATCAGTTCACCACCCCATACAGTAGGAAACATAAGATGACCATAGAACATAACATGTGTTTATCATTAGGTATCAGCAATAAATGCTGGTAATATTCAATTTCAGTTCAGAGATATTTATCCGGTCTTAAAAGGCTGAGATTGGAATAGCTTTCTCCTCACCAAATCTTGACATATCTCTAGTTTCTTCAATGAATCTTGTCAATGGCATGGTACTTTATGTAGCATTGGCAGCCAAGTACAGATAATTAAAAAACTGTTTTGAAAGATCGTTTTTACCATGTAAGCGAAAACAAATTTCTTCAGCCTCTCCAAGTGATATGAAATCCAAGGTGAATACAAGGGCCTTACATAAGAATTGATGCTGGCTTGATACGCTGCAGGATATAAAGCTAAGTAAAAAATACTGTATTTTTCCATGTATAAGACTACAGAAGTAAGCCAGATAACTACACAGTAGAGAAACTGTTATTTCGGGCTGGAAATTGGGGGTCGTCTTATACATGTAAAATACGGTAATACAGTAAGCATCCAGGTCTATCTATGTGTCCTGTGAGACACATTCTAGCCAAGTGTTTTTATAGATAAGAAGAGAGAAAGGATGCTTTAGCAAATTGGTCAGCCCCCTTCAGTGCTGGCACAGGTGCTGACACAGGAGCTGTTTACAGAGGCCTCTGCCCCATAGTGTTCTCTAGAGATATTATGGGTGTGTTCCTGAGATCGCAGCCATGCCATTGCATAAAATGATTGTCTCTTGGGAGTTTTGGAGGCTATACATTTTGAACCATTTTTTCTTGATCAGAGGCCCATCTAGAATAACCAAACCACCCAAGTAAAAACTGTGTCCTTTCCCTACAATTGATGGCACGGTTTGTGAGTTCATGGCCCTATATGCGTACACACAGCCTTCCATAGCCTGTCACCCGCCAAATGTCTTAGAATGTAGAACAGCCATGCTGGCTGGGATGATAGGATTTAAAGTCCATAACATCTGGAAGACTACACACTCTATTGGGAAAGAAAGGCTGCACAAATATCCACATCCACCCAAATATCAAAATGTCTTATTTCAAGAATTGGCCATTCCAGGAGATTGGGTGGGTATTTGTTTATTCACACTGCCCTCCTCAGCAATGGATTGTGATCTAATCACCTCTTGGCTGAATGGCTGTGCCTCCTGAAGGGCTGCAGGCAACTGGGTGTGTAATAAGTCTTGAGGTGTAGATAGATTAGCCATTGGAAGAACAGTTAGCAGTACTTTTGTCTTACAAATGGATCAAGCAGGAACAAAGAAAGCCATGATTATATTAGGAGAGCTTACTTCTCCTTCTAGCTCAGTATTGTGACTCCAGTAGGTAAGGGCAACTGTTGAGTCTCAACAAGGCTATTCCCTGCTGACCACTGCCAGACCTCAAAGTACCCAATGAAGAGAGTCCAACACAAGAGAGTCCCAATTAATTGCCAATTTATTGAGCTCAATAAATACGACAATGGCGAACAACCACCACAAGGCAGAGATTATCCACCCTAAAAACCAGGTGTCCAGATGTTTTATACCCTCTCCCCTCCCTCAAGTCACGTGCAGACTCTTGAGACAGGTGGGTGGCGGTCTTCGTGATGGTCACCAATTAGGATAGTCCAAGGTGTCCTTCAGGGCGGTCCTGCGGTGGTCACTGGGCCCGGTAACACTACCCCATCTTTGTCCTGTAATCCAGGTGTGGCTAAGCTGATGTTTGCCATTGAGGTGTTTGATGAGCCTCAAGGGTTGGGGACAGTGGAACGGAAAAGGGTGGCATTGTCCAGTTATCCAGATAATCAAAATGTCAGTAAAGGGGTCTGGAATGTCAATGGGAGGTTCCAGGGCTGCCAGACACGGTCGTTGAAGATGTAGATTCAGGGCAAACGAAGATGCTCCCAAGCCAGAGATAACCCAGATGTTTCCTGTTCTCCCATTGTCCTGGGAACTTCCTGCCAAACTGGAACCAGCTGGGACTGGTCTTGACATGTCTCCCAATTGTGATGGGAGTAGCCTTTCCTTCTCCTCTTCCGGGTTCATCCGAAAATGGTGGTCCCAAGCATAGAAGGTAGGGGTTGAGAGTAGGAACATGTAAAAAGCACACCCAGGGCAATGCGGGGTGGGGAGAATATTAAGAGAGGAGTAGGGTTTTTGTGTGTGGTGCTTATGGTGGAGTGGGACATGTTTAGGGGGGTCTTGGGGGACCTCAAAAGCATATCTGAGAATTTCATTCTGCCCAATTGTGACCCTACACAACCCAGCATGTTTATACAATATTTTAAAGTGAAGATGCCAGTGACTGAATCTTCATAGATGTTCTTTATGGAAGGAGCCTAGGAAGTTCCCTGCCTTTTTTTAACAGTTAGCATGTGCCGGTTAGGCGATTCTAGAAGCTATAGTCCAGAAAATTAACCTTTACTATCTGTGTCTTTTCATTTAAACAATGTGCTCTAATGCTGTCTCTCTGCTATTAGTAGCAAGATTAAATTAAAAGTGCACACCTGAGTTTCTTGCAAAAGAAGTGGTTGATGGCTTCCTTGAAATTGCAATGATTACCCAAACCTCAGAAATCCCGTTATACCAAACCGGAATGTCAATATCAATCACACACATCCCAAGAGTGAATGTTACTTATTGTGAAATGGCCTTTGCCAACAAAGCATTACCCAGTGCTGGTAGAGTTTGAAGGCAGAAAGCATTATGGTTGTTGGATCTCTGCTACTGCATATTTTGCGAAAGGTGGGATCCATAACAAGCTAAAGGAAGAGGAGTCAGGGGAAATGAGCACGCAAGACTTAGCAAGTTTGCTCTATTACTAATAGAGAATGATATCAGCTGACTAGCCTAATCTTGTTGTATTGAAGTCGAGTTACAGCAGTAGTGCAAATAATGTAGACTCTGGTCTACCACATTCTGCATTCATTCAAACACCTTTTGGTTTTCCACTTGTCTAATCACTGAAAACCTGCATACTGACATCCCCAGAATTACTGGTTTACCAGTGAGACGTTCCACTGATGAGAAACCCCCTTTCTGTCCCTTTGGTCTTTAATCTCTGTCACAGTCCAGACAGTGCCTTTCTAATTGCAGGCTTCATGTGCCGGATGGTCTAAAGCAACCACATGTCACTGAGAGGGAAGGAAGGAGTGGAAACAGTGTGACAACCTTTGGGGATAGGTTTGTCACTGGTAAGAATTTATCAAAGTCTGCAAAATCCTTTATATGTGCAATGGGGGAAAGGAGAACCGGTGGAATTAAAAGAACCCAAAATGGGCAGATCAGCCCATCTAGGCCCCCGGGGTTTTGAGTAATTCTGATTTTTGAAGGTCTGACTTTGAATCCCAGTGCTGAATTTGGATGCCAGAACCCATCTCTCTCTCCCCCCCCCCCAATCTCCCCTTAAAATGACCTTGGTCTTTAATATCAACATGGCACACAGATCCACCTGTTCCTCTCCACTATGGTCATAGCTGTGCTTGTTGTATCTGCCCTATTCAACTAGGGACAAATATTATGTTTCAGTAAATGGACCCCCTCTCCCATAATCCCTGACAGTCATCTTTAGCCTAGTGCCTTCTAGAGTTACTGAACTGCAGTGGTCATTGGCTGGGAATGGTGGGAATTGTAGTCTAATAAACAGTGATGCAGGGATGACTTCAGAAAAAGAGAAAATCATAACAGCTTTTGGGGCCATTCTGCCAAAGAGTCCAAAAATGCAGATCGCTGAATTGTGTTCACATAAAGAAATGACTAGCAGATCTTTTAAAGTTAATGGTTCTTTATTGCTCATTTGAAATCATCATAATAAACTTTATTTCTCCCTGAAGGGACCCAAGATGGCCCAGAAATAAAGTTTTTTCTATGTTATTTCAAATAATTCCCAAAGGCTTTGCATTACAGCAGAGGAAGCTTGCAACAATACATAGTTTGGGGGCAAATCCACATCTCTCCCACCTATTATGAATATTGTAGCTAAGCAGATAGGGAACAGAGAATGGTGGCATAAGGTTGGTTGGCAGATGGTGTCATGGGCCGTGCTGCTCAGAAGGTCCTGGGGCTTCGACACTGAGCCTTTTCACACGACCCCTAAACTCCGCGGCAAATGGCTCCCAGCTCCGGAGCTTAAAATTGTTTCCCCACCAGCTCCGGAGTTTACAGAAAATTAAGTGCGACCATGCCCACCTAAGCGTGTCCCAGCGCACTTTTCAAGCACCTGCTCTCCAGGGCTGAAGAATTCCTGATGCGGATGTAACTTAAGAGTGCCGGGCTCTCCTCGCTTCTGTTTGTTGTTTTTTGGCCCTCTGCCCCTTTAAGAGCTACTTAAGAGAATGGAATGCTGCGGGGGGCAAGAGCGAGAGGGCAGAATGGAGGTGAGCCACGTTCTTTTCTTCCTTTTTTTTTCTCCCTCCCCTCACGCAGCCAGCAGCTAGGAATGTGGAGCGGATGGGAACACAGGAACAGCGACAAGCCCCCAAGATCTCTGGTCCGAATTTAAGTAGCCAGCAGATCTTAGGGGTTGTGTGTAAAGGCTCACTGTGACCCCTTGCTCAGAATCAGAATCGGAATCCCTTTATTGGCCAAGTGTGGCTGGACACACCCAGAATTTGTTTTGGTAAAAAATGCTCTCCATATATAATAAGGAAATATAAGAATCATATATTCAACAATAAAAACATAGCACAACAACACAATATAACCTATTATTTAAAAAGGAGGAAAAGAAGTAAAAATTAATTATCCACTACACAATTGGCAATATATATCAAGAAGGTGACTGTTGGTGGTGGGGTCTGTATAGTAGAGGTGGAGCTTTTATTGACTGCTGAATTTTTAGCTTACGAAGCTGGCAGAATACGAGATGGAGTCTGGGTCCTCTTTTTTTAAACCATTTAGTGAATGTGAAATAGACTCTTTTATTTGGCAAGAGGAAAAAGATGGTGGTACCAGAGTTAGTAGGGCAATTGGCCAACGCAAAGGCAGAATCACTGTCAACACTCTCTCATTGTTATGTGCCACAAAGTCGCTTTCTGCTTACATTTACAGCAACCAGCAACCTTAATAAGGGTTTTGAGATGCAAGATATGTTCAAGGCGTAGTTGAAATCCAATCGTAAGGCACACCTAGAGTAGGCCTACAGAGGAGTTTACTTGCCAAATTGCCTACCTTTTGATTGATTCACAACAGGATTTCAACCATCACTGCCCCCCCCAAACCACCAAGTTTCCATGGCGGGAAAAAATTTCCGATTCTAATATGTGAGTCATTATGCCACTGACGTCCACCATGGTTTTTTCTGGGCTTCTTCTTAAGATGCTAGATCATTATTTCTCCTGGAAACCTATAGCACTTTGTGAGCTGTGTCCCAGTGCCTCTACTTGGATCTAAATGGGACCCAAAGGCCACCTACTACCACATTGTGCATTATATATCAAGTATTGTACTGACAGATCTCTAGCAGGTAGCTGCCAACACTGTTCCAGAGCAGGCAAGCAAACCACCTTTAAAGAAAGCAACAAGAGAGGGTATTGTTAACTTCCCTCTTTTAAAAGCAGAAAGCACAAGCTAGGCAACAGACAGAACACAGTGACCCTGGACTTTTTGCACATTCAGGGCACATCCAGGCAGTTTTAGTTTAAGGAAACAGAGGTGCTGTTTCAGCAAATTCAGTCATTACAGTGCAAGTAGCAAGTCTATGCCATTCAGAAAGAAGCATCACAGATGTTGCTGTATGTACAGTACATGCTTACTGTTGCAGATGTGAGGGGAATAAGGAAGGTTATCATCCCGAAACACTTCCAATTTTCCTGGCATTGTGCTACTGCACCCAATCACAGTGGAAGGGAGGATATTCCTTGGTGCTGATGTCACTTGGTTGCGGAACAAAATAAAGGTGTCCTGTTGACATAGGTCCCATTGAAATCAGTGAAGCTTTCCTTGCAAACAAGAGAGCATGGGATTAGAGTGAAAAAATAATTGAAAATAATTTAAGAACCCAGTGGTCTCTGTGGCTGAAATCATTTTGGGGATTGCCACTTGGTAACTCCACATCCCTCTACACGGTAGTAGTTTACACTGCCAAATTCTCAGTCCTTTTTCTGCTTTGAGCAGCAGACTGTTCATCAGCTTATAGCTTAGGCACAGTCCTTTTAAAAGAAACTGTACAGGACCACCTATCTCTTTCCTTCCTTCCTTCCTTCCTTCCTTCCAGAGAACTTTACCCTACCTTTGCACTGCTAAACATTTTGTATCACTCCTGTGGCTTACGTTACATGTATATTTGCTTACCCTGATCTTCCAGCATTGAACATATGTCAGTCCTTTCTTTCAGATGTGCTGAAGAGGCTTGCTCTGTATTCCTTCAGTGGCAAAGGTGCAGCTACTTGAAATGCAAAACAACAACAACAAAAAACAACAACAAAACAAACCAAACCTTCCTGAGGGTTTCACCTGAGTCTGAGAATCCCACAGTGAGAGATATATGGTTCCCTTTTCATCTACACTTTTGCTGCTTGAAACATGCATTGTTTTAGTAGCTTCTGGTGCCATGCTAACCAATATTATCAAGCCAATTCTTTGTTTGGAGATGGCTGCAGGGCCAGCACCAGGTGACCTTGTCTGATTGTCAAGGCAGCCTGTTGATGACAGACCTGCATCCCTCTTCAATAAAACAAAGTAAAATAACTCAGAAAAAGTCTTATGGCAGTGATGGCTAACTATTTGGAGACTGAGTGCCCAAATTGCAATTCAAAACCCACTAATTTTTCGCAAAGTGCCAATACAGCAATTTAACCTGAATACAAGTGGCTGTGAAGGGGCGATGTCGGGTGCCCACAGAAAGAGCTCCGAGTGCCACCTTTGGCACCTGTGCCACAGGTTCACCAACACTGTCTTATGATGTTATACCCCTGCCTCAAGCTCACAATAGGAGAAGCATGAATGAGCTCTTCATTTTGCCAGACAGTAAGGAATTGGATGATAATTGTGATTCTGAAGGTAGAGGTGAACAGACACAAAACCTGGGGCAGAACAGCCATGTGTGTGTGTTGTGTCATTACAGTCGTGACTGACTCTTCGTGACTCCATGTCCATGGAGTTTTCTTGGCAGGAATACTGGAGTGGCTTGCCAGTTCCTACTCCAGGCGCCTACAGCACCTGGTATTCCCTGGTGGTCTCCCATCCAAGTACTAACCAGGGCCGACCCTGCTTAGCTTCTGAAATCAGGCGAGATCTGGTGTGCTTAGGGCATCTAGGCAGCCAGAACAGCCATAGACACATCTAATTTGCCTTGTAGAGGACGTTCTGTACTGCCAGAGGTACACTTGGGGTAAGAAGCCAAAGGAAATAGTAAACATGTTCAGTTTCAGAGCATAGGGCTGATTTTTTAAGGATTCACAGTCTTGAGGCAGGGGAGTGGAGTCTAAGAAATGGGGTTCAACTGAGGGATTTGTAGCCTTGATGGTGCTCAGTAGGAGCTTTCCATGGTGCTGGAACCCCCTTGCTGCTTGGTGCTGCAGATGGGTCAGAACAGGCAGCCCTTTCTATCTACCTTTTCTATTTTCTCTAATGTCCACAACCTGCAACTACTTTGAGGGACTGAGAGAAATCAAGCATTTGACAAGGCAGCTATTTTAGTCAGGTAAGGGTCTGGAGCTGTGGAAATTATTTTTGACATACAGTGGTAGTTCATAAGATGAATGCCCTGTAATACGAAAAACTTGCAAGATGAATGAAATTTCCGGGAATAGGCAAAACTCGTAAGATGAATTTTTTTCCATATAGGATGAATAAGCATCACAAAACATAAAAACAAACAAGGGACATTTCAAAAAATGCTCCCAGGATGCTTAGCAACCCTGTAGCAATACAGGTATTGAGTCATCTAAAAAATGCACCCAGGATGCATTGCAACCTTGTGGCAATAATTTTTTTTAAAGGCACTCAGGACTCATTGCGACCCAGTGGCTTGTGTTTAGCATGAGGCTTTGATGTAAGCAACCAAGGGGCTCCTCAGATAACTTATCTAATGCCTTCCTCCAAAACTGGATGCCTCAGAGTAAAAAACTGGGCCCACCCATCACTCCAGAGAGTTACAACACCCACAGTGTAACACTTGACAAATGGTGGTGGCCCATTTTTTGCCCTGTGCCTTTCTTTGGGGAGTGCTCTGCATTAAGGAGTGGGCAAGAACCATTGTCAGCCGGCTGGGGGTGGGTGGGTGGGGGACAGGATCCAGCTGTATAGCAGGCAGTCTTCTGATGGAGATGGGGAGGAGATGGTTCCAACCTCTCCTGATCTGCCTCAAACCCATACCTTACTCACCATCTGCTGTACCTGTACCAGGGATCCATCTCTGGTTATTCTCTTTCTCTTTCCTTTTGATTACCAGAGTGTTCCGAGGAATGGCACTTCAGAACTGATGGGGAATGCATAGTCCTTCAGATGATGTTGGACTGCAATTCCCATCAGCTGTAGCAAACATAGCCAGCGGTCAGGGGTGATGGGATTGAAATCCTACAAATATAGAAGGCCACCCCACCCCATCTCTCTTATAAAACAAGGATGCAATAGTCTTTGGTCCATCTGAGACTTAATATATGTTTTAGACCAGTGGTTCCCAACCTTGGGTAACCCAGGTGTTCTTGGACTGCAATTCCCAAAAGCCTTCAGTGCAATCTGTCCTGGCCAGGGTTTCTGGGAGTTGCAGTCCAAGAACACCTGAGTTACCCAAGGTGGGAACCACTGCATTAGACAAAACACAAAAAAGGAAAAAACACTTTGCATCAAGTGTCAGCATCCTGTTGGTGATTTACGAATGTGCCTGTTTAGTTATATAATTCACAGATGTGAATTGCTGTGAACTTTGCAGCAGTAGTTGCATCACTAAACATGTGCCTGCTGTGTAATCATGCACATGCTTTATACCACAACCAATTAGTTAGTAGCAGTTCACCATGGCTAGTTATACATTTTAACTTATGCATGTGTAAATCACCACCAGGATACCATAGTAATTTTCTAAGGCACCCAAACACCATATAGAGAAAGCAGCTCTGTGACTGAAATAATACAGTAACACAGTACTCATATCTTTGTTCAGCCTGTTCAAAATTAAAGTTATCATCAGAACTACAGCTGCTTTCAGGATGTTAAGGGTGCACTATCAGGATTACAGAATTATAATAATCAGTTATCGATATATTAGCCTCACAAGAGCTGTTATGTGTACTATACAGATAACTCTTAGCAAATTCTATATAGGCACATGACAGGAAGGTGTTTAGATATTAATCTGTGGAGTTCCATGTGGGGAAGATGTGTCAGTATAATGTTTAGAAATATTTTATTGGTGAATCGTGGCATATATTAAAATGATATCTGGGTTATTTTTCAATATTGAGAAAGTTACGAGTGGTCACCAATTCAAGTGTTTTATCCTGCAGTCTTGCACTCACTTAACCTGCAAGACTGCAGGATGAAACTTAATTGAATTTACTTTTGAGTAGACACTGGGTAATAACCATGAGTGCGTTTTAGCCAGAAATGAATTTATTGATTAAAAATCAAACCAGTTCTCCAGATGTTGTTGAACTGCATCTTCCATTAATGCTATCCAGCATCATGTATAGGTTGATGGAATCTGTGGTCCAGCCACATCTGGAGGACTGGAGTTTATACACCCTGGTTTAAGGCTAAGAGAAATAGGCTTGTGCAAAAACTCTATCATCAGTTTTGTATCATTCTGGATATACTGTACTGGCTTGTGCTGAGGGCATTACTCCAAGGAAGACAGGAGAAAGTAGCCTTATATGGAGTCAGATCATTGTTCCACCTGGTCTCTGCTTGTCAACTCCGACTGGCTTGGGTCCCCACACTTGCAGGTAAGAGACCTGGTATCTTTGGTATTCTCTTGCAGTCTATAGTCCAACTACCAGATCTATCACCTTGCTAAGCTTCCAAAATCAGACCAGATCAGTGTGTTGATACGAGACTCACATAGTGAGTTAATAGGTAGGTGTGGATAAACACATGGAATGCTGCCCCATTTCTAGCCAGTTTCTCAGAGACTGGAAGAGTTCCTTTTATGGACCTCAAATCCCAGAATCCATCAGCCAACATGTTCAGTGCAAACATCCTGGCTGTTAAATTCTGGAAGCTATTGTTCCCCTGTCGTCAAAAAAGAAAGGCACTTTTCAAAGCTTGAGAGCAATCCTGACAGCTGACCGTGGCAGCTTTGTAAGATCGTCAAGAAAGAAAGAAAAACAGTTTTGTAAAGGACAAAAAAAGAGGGTGGTGGTGGTAGGAAACAAAGAAATGATATAGAGTAAATAAAAGCATATACTGTACTGTGCAACCTTCCTCCAGCATTGTACAAATCTCTCTAGAGGCATGTGGCAGAAGCCTGACAGTTCTGCAGATGCAGAGAGCCATGTGAAAAATGATGATCATTAAAAACAGAAGGCAGAGCACAGGGTCAGTGGCACAGTGCTAAGACATTAGTAGTCAAGAAGGGAATGAATTTCTCTGCCGTTTGGGTAATAACATTATAGAGAAAATGGCTTGCAGGTGGTGTGGAAGAAAACCTATTAGCTGTTTTAACCTTGATTAAAATTATTATTATTATTTTAAAAGAGGAAAACTAAACAGTTACATAGTATCTTTCATGCCATCACTTCAGCCTATACATAGAAGAATCTTGTTATTCATTTAATATGTCTGATTTCAGCGCCATCTTGTATCCTATTTATTTAGTCGTTAAAGCTGAGTACTTATGATGTAGGGCCAGATGCTACTCAGAAAGCATGTTTCTTACTGTATATGATAGTCACAACATAATCACCGCATTTGACAATTGTAGAAAAGGCATGTTGAATACATACATGCAGCATATGTGTGTGTGTGGGATAACTGTGGTAATCTGGTGATTATATGTGCAGCAAGACAAAGGAAGGAAGGAAGGAAGGAAGGAAGGAAGGAAGGAAGGAAGGAAG
>JAHTLZ010003542.1:61009152-61019169 GCA_023846285.1 Phrynocephalus versicolor | reverse complement strand
AAGGAAGGAAGGAAGGAAGGAAGGAAGGAAGGAAGGAAGGAAGGAAGGAAGGAAGGAAGGAAGGTTGGGCAAAGTTGTTGAGAGGGTGGCCGCCGTCCAGCTTCAGTCGTACCTGGAGGATAATCGTATCCTGGATCCCTTCCAGTCTGGGTTCAGGCCGCTTCAGGGGACCGAGACTGCCCTGGTTGCTCTGCAGGATGACCTCCTCAGGGAGGCCGACAGGGGGTGTTCCTCCCTGTTGGTCCTCCTTGATCTGTCACCTGCCTTTGATACCGTTGACCACGGTAACCTGCTGGACCGGCTTGCTGAGGCTGGAATTGGGGGCTCTGCTCTCTGCTGGCTCCGTTCCTTTCTCGGCGGCCGGTCTCAGCGGGTTCAGCTGGGGTATTATTTGTCGTCTCCTTGGACACTATTTATTTATTTATTTATTTATTTATTTATTTATTTATTTATTTATTTATTTATACAGCTTATATACCGCCCGTCTTCCTGAAAGGAACTCCGGGCGGTTTACAATAAATGTACAGACAACAAATTAAAACAACAACTGAAATAAACAATAAAACAAAACGGCTGCAGCAGATGGTGGGACTAAAAAAAAAAAATGTGTCACCCAAACGCCTCCCGGAAGAGAAGGGTTTTCAGCGCCTTCCGGAAGGCAGGCAGGGACTCTGCAAGGCGCACTTCTGCTGGTAGGTGATTCCATAGGGTTGGGCCAGCCACAGAGAAGGCTCGGGTACGGGTGGAAGTTCTCCGAGCCTCCCTGGGCGTGGCCACACGCAGCATGTGCGCCCGCGACAACCTAGTCGGACGGGCCGAAGTTGACCGCTGGTCGATCCGCTCCGTCAGGTAGCCAGGTCCTAGGCCATGGAGGGTTTTGTAAACCAAAACCAGGACCTTGAATCTAATTCGGGCTGCAACGGGCAACCAGTGCAGGCGAGCCAAGACTGGGGTGATGTGCTCGAATCGACGCACACCAGCCACCAGTCTGGCTGCTGCATTTTGGACCCGCTGCAAGCGCCGAATGAGAGTCAAGGGCAACCCCATGTAGAGCGCGTTGCAATAGTCCAGTCTAGAGATCACCAGCGCCTGGACCACAGTTCTGAGGGAGTCCTCATCCAGGTACGGACGAATCTGGGCGATACGCCGAAGATGGAAAAAGGCAGCCCTGGACACGGCGGACACCTGGGCTTCCAGGGTGAGCGCCGGGTCCAGGACTACGCCCAGATTTCGGACACAGTCCGATGGCCTGAGGGAAACACCCTCCAAGGTGGGATACGGGCCACCGTAGCTGGATGAGGAAGCCCCAAAGAACATGACCTCGGTCTTATCGGGGTTGAGTTTGAGCCTGTTAGCCCTGGTCCATTCCATGACTGTGCCCAGACACTGATCGAGGGTCCGGACAGCCTCATCTGCAGCGGTAGAAAAGGAGACATAGAGCTGCGTGTCATCAGCGTACTGATGGCAGCAGACTCCATGCCTCCTAATGACCTCAGCCAGCGGCCTGATGTAAATGTTGAACAGCATGGGAGAGAGAGACGACCCCTGTGGAACCCTGCAAGGGAGTATCCAAGGGGCCGACATCTCGCCCCCATGCTGAACCTGCTGGGGATGGTCCCCGAGGAAGGACCGGAACCAACTGTGAACAGTGCCTCCGATCCCAACCTCGGAGAGCCGATCCAGCAGGATACCGTGGTCGACGGTATCAAAGGCCGCTGACAAATCCAGGAGGACCAACAGGGAGGAGCACCCCCTGTCGGCCCTCCGGATGAGGTCATCTTGCAGAGCGACCAAGACTGTCTCGGTCCCCCGACCAGGCCTGAACCCAGACTGGAACGGATCCAGGGCATGCTCGGCCTCCAGATAGGATTGAAGCCGGATCGCGGCCACCCTCTCGATCACCTTGCCCATAAAAGGAACGTTAGCGATCGGGCGATAGTTGGATAATTCACCCGGCGCTAAGCTCGGTTTCTTCAGGATGGGCTTTACCACGGTCTGCCTTGTGGGGTGCCCCAGGGGTCGGCAATCTCACCCATGCTGTTCAATGTTTACATGAGGCCGCTGGCGGAGGTAATCAGATTTGGAGTTTGCTGCCATCAGTACGCTGATGACACACAACTTTCTCTCTCCTTTTCTTCTTCTGCAGAGGAGGCAGTACACTCACTCAACCTGTGCCTGGAGGCAGTCCTGGAATGGACCAGGCCTAACCGGCTCAAGCTGAACCCGGAGAAGACGGAGGTTCTGTTCTTCAGGGCGCCCTTTTCTGGGTACAATGGCTCCCTCCCTAGACTGGGAGGGGGTGTACCCTCCAGCCTATGGACAGGGCTAGGAATCTGGGTGTGGTCCTGGATTCAGCCCTCTCCCTGGAAGCCCAGGTGATGGCGGTCTCCAGGGCTGCTTTTATCCATCTCTGCAGGATCACCCAGATCCGCCAGTACCTTGATGAGTCCTCCCTGAGGACAGTCGTGCAGGCTCTCGTGATATTGAGGATCGACTTCTGCAATGCCCTCTACGTGGGGTTGCCCTTGACCCTTGTCTGGAGGCTCCAGCGGGTGCAGAATACGGTGGCTAGTCTGGTGGTGGGTACTTGTAGATTCGAGCACATCACCCCAGTTCTGGCTCGCCTGCATTGGCTACCCGTTGTACTCCGAATACGGGTCAAGGTCCTGGTTTTGATTTTCAAAACCCTCCACGGCTTGGGACCAGAGTACCTGTCAGAGCGTATCTCCCAGAGGTCAACTGGGGTCAGGCCCACGAGAATGGTGCAGGTGCACTCACTTAGGGTGGCCACACCCAGGGAGGCGCGGAAATCGCTCATGCATAACCGCGCCTTCTCTGTGATGGGCCCCACGCTGTGGAATCATCTCCCTAGTGAGCTGCGCCTAGCACAGTCCCTGCCTGCCTTTAAAAAGGCCCTGAAAACTTACCTTTTCAAAGAGGCATATGGCGACCTTTTTACTTTTTTTTTTTGCCGCTCGCGCCATCTTTTGTGGAGGGTTTTGTCCCCCTTATTTTATTAGCACTTTTCCTCTTTTTGTATTTTTTTGCTGCCTTGTTGTAATTGTAAACCGCCCAGAGTTCCGTTCGGAAGATGGGTGATCTAGAAATATAACCATTAAATAAATAAATAATAAGGAAGGAAGATACTTGCTTTCCTGTATTTTCCTAATAGGAAGAGTCCAGAGTACTTTGTTGCTGGAAGACTCACTCCTATTCCACATGTAAGACCTGACTGGACCAGCAGCTATTAAATCATACTTCATTTCTGGTTCTGGGCTAGCATTCTTCACCACACCTGGAAGCTGTAGTGTACACCATTTAGGAATTGGTACAGTCTGAACAGTATAGACAGCCCTGTTCTTCAGCAAAGGGGAATCTAAAGCAGTGGTTCCCCAACCTTGGATAACCCATATGTTCCAAGAACTACAGAAACCTTGGCAGCACAGCTAGTAATGAAGATTTCTAGGAATTACAGTCCAAGAACATCTGAGTTACCCAAAGTCGGGAACCACTGCTTTCCAGCATGGCTGACTTTGGGTTACCTCCGACATCATTAGATTACTACCTAGTCGAGAGAGAAGAAAATAGTGCAACTTCTCCCCACATAATAAAATGCCTCTTTATAGACTATTGGGCAAGTTTTAAAAATGAATAATTTCTTATACTGAACCAAAGTGACTGACACATATACTTACACATGTAACAGATGCTTCATCTATATTCATTTTATTTACATAACTGTAGTTATAAGTAATATGTTTACATTTAATTAATTTGTACCTATTTGCAGTGAACACTTAGCAGCCATATAAAAATTGCATAACAGTTATGGCCAATTGCCATCTATATTTTGGGAGCTGAAGTCCAGAAAAGTATTATTTGCCATTTTAGAGCAATGAAAAATAAAGTTCAGTCTCTAGTATGTACTATTGATGTTTGAACTACACTACATCAATGTTCTCTATGTAGGGGTGCCTTAAAAAGCAGTCTAAAAACTTCGTTATACAAAATTCAGCTGCAAAATGTTTGTTGGAAGACCTGACTGGCAATGTGAATGTACTAACCCAAAGTTTGCATTTGTTGTGTCCATTTTCCTGCCATAAAGATATACTTCAAGTACTAGCTTGAAAACAGAGATGGGGAATGTGATGTTACTGGAGTACAACAGAGACGGGGAATGTGATGTTACTAGAGATGTTACTGGAGTACAACTCGCACCAACCTTTGATAACACAGCAAATAACACAACAAACGGAGAAGAATGAATTGCAGTGCTAGAATACCAGGTCTTCCATGTTTCCTTTAAAGTCCTGAATGATGGGGGGAAAAGCTATTTTGTTTCTACTCCAGGTCATTGGTCAGTTGACTAGTAAGGTTTGTGTGTATGGCTCCTTATCGAGAGCATTTTACTTTTCAAATGTCTTTAAGTATGAACATGGGTGATCTTTGCCTTTTTCTGTTACAGCAGTGGTTACTGCCCTTGACACCTTTTAACATTTTACTCTGATTTTTTCTGTTAGTTTTTACAGGCCTCTCTCTCTCTCTTTTCCTAGTGGGAATGGGCAGGGATTTTCCTCAAAAAGCTAGATCCAGTGATCTATTACTATATGGGAATCAACCCCTGCGACACCCATTTTATGAATACAGTAGAGATCCAAAAAACAAATCACTTTTTTGGAATGACAACTTTTATATGTTCTGTTAAAAAGACCAAAATGAATGGACAGGGACATCTATTTAGAGTTGAACTGTTCTCAAGCAGATGTGTGCAATTAAAGCAAGGGCAATGAGGAGACCTGGAACCCAGCATAAACATACAAGAAGCAGCTCTGATGACAAAGAAGGAAAATATTCGAGGCACTGGAAATATATGAGATGAAATACAAGAGATGTTTATGGATCCAGGGCAGAAGTTGAAGTTGAGCGCTGTCTATGTTGCCCCCACATTGTAGACAGAAAAGTGGTTATACTAATACATGTGTGTTTTGAGGTTAGGTTTGATTAAGGTTCAATGAACAGCTGTGAGTCTAGTCAAGGTTGTTATGAATATTCCATGATTTGTATTAAAATCCAAATAATTCCATTCTTAATGGAATTAAAACCATTGGGAACTAGCAGAAAGAGTCCCCCACTGTAGTAACAGACTGTGTGTCCTCAAGTAGTTCACCAAACGTGGCCTGACATTACTCCTTTTTGATAAATTGTTAATTATACTGTTTTGTATCAGTGGTTTGCTTTTTTCCTAGGAAAAGACCTCTCTGATGCAGTTTCCAAGCTGCCAAACTGGCTATTTCTGAAGCAAATCCTACACAATCTCTGAAAAACCAATAAGCCTTTTTAATTAAGACTTACCATTTAGAACAAGGAATTACGCATAGTGTGCCCACCAGATTTGTGAGAAATAAAATGGGCAATTCACCAAATGTTTTGATTTCACAACATTTTTGGAAACTAGGGGACTTAAGTAAAATGTGGACTGAACTATGCCTTATTTTCTGTTTTATTTAAAGATATGTATGGATTAAATACTCTAAGTGCCAGCATGTGGCTTGCACCAATGTGATGAACAACTATGTACAGTATACGAGCAGTTACAATTCTATGCAATCCAATAGTTAAGTCCTATTGTTCAGTGAGTCTTTACTCCCAGGTATATATGCGTAGTATTACAACCTAAAGCAAAGTATTTTACTTATATACTGCCCCATAGTGCTTAAAACACTCTCTGGGTGGTTTACATTGCCCTCTCTTCCCCCAATGAGCTGGGTACTCATTTTACTGACCTTAAAAGGACAGAAGTCTGAGTCAATCATGAGCCAGCTACCTGGGATTGAACCCCCAGTTGTGAGTACAGTTCTAGCTGCAGTACAGCACTTGAAACACTGCACTAACAGGCTCTTTAACATAAACTTAAGTATTGCTGATTCAGAAAGTTGCAAAACATGTTAAGTGCAGTCAGATATTGTTTCTTACATGTATGAATAGGTTGATGGGAAATTAAGACCTATAGTGTAACATACACGTTTCAGTCAATATTTATAGCTCCCAAGTACAGCATACGTTACTTTTTAGCACTGTAACTGTAAGCTGGCTGGATTGCTCAGTGGTTTAGAAGACAGAGGTTGGTAGTTTGATTCCCTACTCTGCCTTCTGGGAGAACAGCCAGCCTGTGTGGTCTTGGGCAAGCTGCACAGTCCTAGGTTATCTCCAGAACCATTTTTATTATTCTCTACCCGGAACATCAGGGGCGTGGTGGCTCAGTGGACTAAGGCACCAAAACAGTAGACTGCAAAGTCGGCAGTTCGGCGGTTCGAATCCTGGATGCCATGCAGCGGAGCGAGCTCCCGCTGATAACGCCAGCTCCTGCCAACCTAGCAGTTCGAAAGCATGTAAATGCAAGTAGATAAATAGGTACCGCTGTAAAAAGCGGGAAGGTAAAACAGTGTTTCCTTGCAGCCATGCCGGCCACATGGCCATGGACTTGCACAGCACTGGCTCTTCCGGCTTGAATACAGAGATGAGCACCGCCCCTAGAGTCGGACACGACTAGCATGCATATGCGGGGGGAACCTTTGCCTTTAACTTACCCAGAACATCATAAAAAGGATCACCATACGTAAGAATAGACTTGATGGCACATCATGATGATGGTGATGGTTTGTCAAAAAAGTATTTGACAGCAACAGGTAATTAAGAGCTAAAGGACATTATTCCTGCTCTATTCCAATTTATTGTTTCTGTTTCATTTGTCTTGTATTTCAGGAGTGGACAAGGCCTTATGAAACTCTAGATACCCATCCTCTCCCTTGGCTGAGCCCAGACAAAGCCTAAGCATTTTCCCCTTTAGGAAACACAAGTCCTTTCACTTGAACAAACAATAAGGTGCTTTCATTATTTGTTGTGCAGTCTTGAGAAATGTCAGATGCTGTACTCTCATATCTTGGGTCCCTTCTCCCTTCTTAGATCAGCCATTTTGCATGATCATTGCATTCTTTAAGACCCCAAATAAAGCAAAGCAAAGTGTTCTGTTTATATGCCACCCCATAGCATTTAAGCACACTCTGGAGAGTATACATTTTATTTATTTATTCAGGCTACACATTGCACCCTCCAAGCTGGGTACTCCTTTTACCAACCTCGGAAGGATACAAGGCTGAGTCAAACATGAGCCAGCTACCTGGGACTGAACCCCAGGTAGTAAGCACAGTTAACAGCTGCAGTACAGCAGTTTAACCACTGTGCCACAAGACTTAATAAGAAGTATAGTATTAAGAGTTGAGAATCAGTACAATAAATTAGAATTCTTCCAGTATAAACCAATTGCAAAAAAGGTAGTCAAAATGGCTCTATATCCACAAGTAATTTCCACATCTTAGATTTTACCGGTGTCAGATTGTTAGGAAAAAATCCTAGTGGTAGGAGGCTTGGAGGTTTCAAGGTGCAAGAGAATTTACATATCCATTGCCTTGTATATGACATTAGTTTCTACCACCTATTGGTATATCCATTGTCCCGAGTATAATGGGTAGTGCTGTCTTACATTAAGGTAAGTAGTAGTACATTAAAATACTGTAGTTTGGGGACCACATTATAACTTAGCTAACAGTTCAGTTTGTCCAGGTCTGCTCTAATAAGTGTGTATGCAATAATACATGTATCAGACTTCATCATTTTAAAAATACATCCCTTGAATTCCATACAGCTTGTGACAAAAACAGGCCTTAAGTGCTGTCTTCACTAGGTGCCTGTCTCCCTTCTTCTTAGCTTCTGCGGAAATAAATAAATAAATAAATAGGATGTCAATAAGGGCATCAGTCTTGAGAGTTCCCCTGAACTGCAAGGAGATCAAACCTATCCATTCTGAAAGAAATCAACCCCGAATGTTCACTGGAAGGACAGATTTTGAAGCTGAGGCTCCAGTACTTTGGCCACCTCATGAGAAGAAAGGACTCCTTGGAAAAGTCCCTGATGCTGGGAAAGATCGAAGGCAAAAGGAAAAGAGGAAGACAGAGAATGAGATGGTTGGATGGTGTCATCGATGCAACCAATATGAATTTGACAAAACTTCGGGAGGCAGTGGAGGATAGGAAGGCCTGGCGAGCTCTGGTCCATGGGGTCACGAAGAGTCGGACACGACTGAACGACAGAACAACAACAAAGGGCATCAGATGCTCATACCTTTAAAAACAGCAGTTAACGGACTTTTTAATGACGAAGGAGAGGGGAAAGGTTTTAAATAAATATATAAATAAAATATTTAAATATGCAAAATGTTTTTACCTATCAAAACATAAATGTCACTTTAAACAAGCAGGTTTAACATAATGGGCATTCGCATATACATGTACCTGTAATTAGAAGCACTGTTGATCAACCTTGTGGCACCTTCAACTATGGAAAAATGATATTCCTAGACTGGTACAGCCAAGCTCAAGATTGGGCCATAAGCACCCATATTGCACAAAGGAAACAAGTACTGTACTGTACAGCATGGAATATTTTTTCTTTGACCTTTTTGGGGGCGGTGGCAGGGGTTCAATATGCCAAGTATCCCAGCATTTTTCTCACCAATCCATTTGGAATTTCTGCCCACACTAAAGGGGCACCATTTCCCCAGAAACGTTCGAGCCAATTCATGGATGGAAGCTGCCTTGGGTCCTTTTCAAGGGAAAAAGGCGGGGGTAAAAATAAATAAAATTAAAATAAATAAATTCAGCACATTAACTGGATGCCAGCAGGCGAGGGCGATTGCTTTTCTCAAGCCCAAGGCGGAGGAGGGCTTCCCAAAGGGCGCTGTGGGAAGCCGGCGAACCTTGGAAGTCGAGAAACCGGCCGGCCGGGAGGGAGAACATTGCCACCCCCGGGGGCAGCGCCGTCCTGCGAGGCGTGGAGCCCTGGGGTGGTCCCTTGCGAATATACCTGCGTTCAGCTCTCCGGCCCCGTCGCTTTAGGCAAGGCTGCGAAAGAGCCCCAGCCGCTCCCCACGAAGGTCGGGGCGACGGGAAAGAGAAAGAAGGGAGGCGAGCGGAGAGACCTCCCGGGAGGCCAAAGCCCAGCGGCGACGGAACAGGTCGGAGCCCGCCTCGGCCAGGCTTCTCCGACGAGCCGGGTGGCGGCAGCGTGGCTTGGGCGCCTTTCCTCTCCCAGCTTTCCCCTCGGTGTGTGTATGTGTGTGTGCGTGCGCGCGCGCGTTGTGTGTGTGTGTTTCCCAGCGGAGCAAAATCCATTGCGGCGCGCCGAGGAGGTGAGGCACCTGTCAAGGGCTTTTTGGCTCCGCTTGGCCCGGATAGCTCCTTGGGGCTTCCTCAACCGCCGCCCAGAGGCCGAGACGCCGGACTGGGGCCGAGCGCGGGAACGTCCTCCTTCTTCCTTTTCTCTCTCTCTCCCCCCCAAAAAAAACCCTTCCCAGGCCGGCCGCCCTCACGCGCCGTCCTGGCTCGCGCCGGCTTCCTGCCATGGGGTGGAGGAGCCCGGTCGGCGGCTGGCAAGGCCGGGCAAGCGGCGGGTAGCGGCGGAGGGCCAGCCGGGGCAAGGGACGGCCGTAACTGGAACAGCAGCAGCAGGAAGGGGAGAACTAGTAGTAACCCGTTCCCGTTCCCGCTGCTGCTGCGGCACAAGCAAGCGGGCCGCGAAGGGGGAAAAGGCAGGGGCGTGTGTGCGTGTGCGTGTGTGTGTGTGGAAAAGCTTGTAACGCCCACTCTCTCGGGTAAGGCAGCGGGGCGAATTTGCAAATAAAAGGGATGCAAAAAAGGGGGGGAAGGGGTGGTGTCTATCTCCCCCCCTTTTTTCCCCAAGAGCGGGGGGGGGAGAGAACTCTGAGGTTTGGCTCCTGTGGGCGCCTTTTCTTGCAAGGCTGGGGATGCACCGCCTGCCCGGCTGTTCCCGTGCACGGTCACCTGCATTCTTCCACAGCCGCCCGCCCTCCTGTTGCAAGGTGCTGTCCCTCTCGCCGCATCGCCAGTGTGTGGCGGCAGCGGCTTTGCCTTTCCAAAGGGGTGTGTGTGTGTGTGTGTGTGT